>JAGXOD010001402.1:3177500-3340000 GCA_020368025.1 Brachyhypopomus occidentalis | reverse complement strand
AGCTCGCGGGCGACTCGTGCCGCCGGGCCTAGGCACGGATCCGGAGACGATCCGGAGGTGAAGCGGAGAGAGCGCGTTGGGGACAGCTCTCCATCACGTGCACACGGTGCAGACCCTGAGACATCAGTACGCTTAATTACACCCGAATGTGAGCGTTTTAATGAACGTTATAAATGGTCCGTCCTCTGTCGCAAAGACCCGGCACTGAGATCCTTCCCACACAAACTATTGCTGTGCTGAAGGGTTTCAAAAAAGAGCAAGAATGAGGGGAAAGGGGGGAAGAGAGAGAGAGAGAGAGAGAGAGAGAGAGAGAGAGAGAGAGAGAGAAATAAACGTATTTATTTCTTTGGTGGTGATTTGCAGAGTTTCAATCCGAGGGGCCAATTATCTTCCTACTGCAATGCCAGGCTTCAGAATGAAACTGGAACAGTGTGTGTGTGTGTGTGTGATTGCCAAACAGAGAGGAGGCATGAGGAGTGTGTGTTTGGGGGCGGGGTAGGCGTCGGGGACTTGGGCTGAGCGTGAGTAAGGGCGACTGCACTTTGATCCAAACCTGGAGGTCAAAAAGCGAAATTAAAACCAGCAACTGAAACGGCGGTGAAATAAACAGGGCGGAAAATATCGCCCCCCTCGTCTCCGCTTGTTCGCGCGGCCAGGTCGCCACTTTCAGCAGGAACTCAAATGAGAGCGAGATCCGTCAGGAGCGTCCCACAGCCAGGCATCCACCTGTCCGCTAGTGTGTGTGTGTGTGTGTGTGTGTTGTCCCTGCCTGTAAACAGCTGGACCGGCATCCGTCTCCAGCCATTTCTGCGTGTCAAACGTGTCCTGTGGTCTCACCACTGAAGTCATGCCCCAAACACCCCCCCCCCCTCCACCCCTGAAGGTCACCCAGGGTGTGTAATACCCTCCAGTCGAGGTGTGTGTGTGTGTGTGTGTGTGTGTGTGTGTGGTGGGCCCTGCTCTCCTAAGGTGAGGCATTAGCGCGGCTTATTTATTTTCATTTCCCAGGCTTTTGTTGGCCGGGTTCCCCTGAGCTACGGCTGATTTCTGCCGCGATCCTCTTCTTCATTTTAATACCCTTTCTGCTCATCACACACACACACACACACGACTTTTTCTCCCCTCTCCTCCCCGCTCCCTCCCTCTTTCTTTTCTTTCGTCTCCCCCCTTCTCCTCTCCTGGCCAAGCAGACAAGGCGGCCACTGGGATGGCGGTAAACTAGCTTCTTTTTCTTCGCAATTAATTGGTGTACAGCCATGTGCATATATGATAACAGATTTTCTTCCTCAACGAGGAAAAAAGGGAGGTTAATTAATGTAAGAGCCGTGTTGGTGGAGATGCTGAATTTAGTGAGGCCCCCACCCTCCCTCCTCTGTTCTCCTCCACCCGACACACACCCTCCACACACCCTCCACCCACCCCAACCTCTTACAGTCTCTCCCTGTACTGCCTTAAGAGGCCCGATTCTTCACTAATGACCTAGTTCTTTTAATGAGCTGAATTAACCCCCGGCTACAGTCACCCAGGTCTTAATTGTCAACTAAGGCTGAAACAGGAGACACCCTACACACACACACACACACACACACACAGGCAACCAAGCAGGTATGGTTCATTACCAACATGCCATTTAGGGCGAACATAAATAAATCCATTGCCAAGGTAACCACAGCTGGCATAGTCGTCAACACCACCATCTTTCAACACACACACACACACACACACACACACACACACACACACACACACACACTCACAGAACCCATCCTATTTTCACTGTGCCCCAAGAATCCGTCTGTCATGCTGTGACAATGCAGTTCAGACCTCACACAGCCCAATAAAACAATAATTAGAATAAGGATGTACTCTGGAACCTGCAAACTCATTAGAATAGATTTAAAAGGATCCTTTCATTTCCCGAAATAAGATTAAAAATTCCCCTTTATGTTGGACCCATGAGGTGTGTTTTAAAATTCAAACACTATTTTACTATAAAGTACAATGTAAAATAAATGTAATTACGAGACACAGAATTGTAGACACCTAATTAAAGGGCCACTTAAAAGCAGTGTTGGCAGGTCTAAAATAGCCTTAGACGTGCGTGTGTGTGTGTGTGTGTGTGTGTGTGTGTGTCGGGCCTGTGCTCACTGTGCTCAACGCTGCTTCATTCGCCCCTTTGAAGAACGAGAAACATCACACTCGGTCTCAAACTCAGGTTAACACACAACAACCAAAACCAAAGCACCACAAAGAATCACAATGCATCCACACACACCACACACACGCCACACACACACACCACACACACGCGCACACACACACGTGGCCCGTGCGCGGTATAAAGCAGCCCGACACGCGTGAGCACTGCCCAGGGTTTATGGGCCGATATGAGAATTCGGACTGTGGAGGCAGCAAAGGGCGAATGTTAAACTACAGAGGTCGTTCACTTAGTGACCTGAGTCTATAAAACTTTGTGTCCTTTATTTGGGGCAGGCGGGAATAAGGGATGGAATGAGAGAGAGGAGCGGAGGAGAGGAGAGGAGGAGAGGGGAGGTGAGGGGAGGAGAGGAGAGGGGAGGGGAGGAGAGGAGAGAAAGGACACTTAACACGTGACTTTCCGTCAGAAGGAAGAAGAGCGGAGAGGGTCGGAGGGAGGAGGGAGGATGTGAGGAGACGTTGGTGGGGGGAGGCGGGTGCCTGACCCCTGTCTGTAGCAGGGTGGTTGGGAGTTTGATAGACAGCTCAAGTGTCCAATCCTGACCCGACTGAGAGGGCTGTGTAGCAGAGGGAGCATGACAAGGGCAGAATGCACCTGTCTCACAGTCTAACACACACACACACACACACACCCATAAACAAGGACACAGTAGTTGGGAAAATGAATCATCATCATCATCACCATCACCATCATCACCATCACTGCCGCCGCTGCTTCACAGAGCACCAGGCCCCTCCCACTGCGATCTCACCTTCACAGGTGTACACACCTGAAATCAACTAAGGAACCCCACAGAGAAGAGCGCGAAACACACCTCCACAACAGCCCTTACAGTGAGAGAAAGACGAAGAACACACGTTTATTAGCCATTTAAGTCGTGAACACGAGAGAGTCTGGGTACTGTTTTAGGATCATTTACCTCTGAACAGCTTCCTGTCAGAGGAGAAATGGCCCGATCGTGCCTGCGTCAGTATAGCAGGCGCTTTGTCTTCTGAAGGTTTTAAATGAGAGCTTTAAAGGAAATCTCTCTCTTCAATAGCGCTTCTTAGAGCCTTCACGGTAAATTTACACGGATCCTCCGCTGCCTGAGGAGCTGCAAAGTGTCTGAAGTTGCTGTAGGGTTCTCAGAAAGGGGGGTTGAGGGGAGAGAGGGATGGAGGGATGGAGCGAGGGGGGGAGAGAGGGAGGGAGGATTCATCTCATCTCTGCACAGTTGTACAGATAAAAACACAGCAAAGAAAATAGTATTCATAACCCCCATCACCATCATCAACGACATCATCATCATCATCATCATCATTCTGTTGAAGGGCCTGAGCAGCTTCAGACATAATATTGCCAGTCATCTGTCTGTTGTCAGTGCAGGTTACAAACCGTAATCTCTGGCTGCCTCCGAATTAGAATGTCTTTGATGTCCCTGAACGAGGGCTTTTCTCCTTTCCTGTTTGCCCCCCCCCCACCAACCCACCCCCCAACTCATGCCCCCTTTCTTTCTCTTTTTCTCCCCCTGGTTGCCCGAGGGCTCCACCGATGGTGTGCCGTTTCTGTTTATTCCCCCTAATCTCGCCCTCATCTCAGTGAGGCTCTGACAGATGGTTATAGGCACACAATAGCATTAAGAGTTCGAGCCCCTCCTCCTCCGCACTCCTCTAGCTGCTGTACGACAAATAGCTGTCAGAGCCACCGTGTGTATGATGGGCCAGGACTGTGTGTGTGTGTGTGTGTGTGTGTGTGTTTTTTGGGGCATAGCAGAAGTGTAGTGGGTGTGTAATCTAACACGCACAAACAAACACACACACACACACACCAGTTCCATCTCTCCACGGTAAAGTTCATTAACCTCACTGACTGTTTAAAAAAGATGGGTTTACCACGTTTGCCTCTATATTCACATCACTGCTGAGGCACATGTATACACACACACACACACACACAGATACTCTTTTTTCCCCAAAGGGGGTTCCCTCTCCTGTACCTAGCTGAACGCAGCGCGTCATCATAAATATCCGGGCGTGCACTGGCACAGGGGTCATTTTTTAATCGGGGCGTCTGGGTGTCGCCGTCATGCTCTCAGATGATGCATAGTGGTAAATAAGCAGAGGTAAATTAGCTCTCCTGTCACTGCACAACCTCTCCGCCCCACCCCCCCCCCCCACCCCCCCAACCCCCAACCCCCACACCCCCCCCCCAGCCCCTGGAAATTGACTGCATGCTAGATTTTCAAAATTAACCCTTAATGGTAGGCTGACAAACAGAGCCACCCTAATACTCCTGAGAGTTGCCCACAAAGAATCCATCATCACCTTTTCTCCCATTTGTACACAGCCAGAACCCCCCCCATCCCCGCCCCCCAACCCCGCCCCCATCCCCGCCCTCCGACACCCCCCCCCCAACCCCCTCCCATCTGTAATTTGGTAATAAAAGAGAAATGGGGAATGACAGACAGTGAGAGAGAGAGAAATAAAGAAAGAGAGAGAGAGAGAGAGAGAGAGAGAGAGAGAGAGAGTTGAGGCAGAATTTCCTGTAATTTATATTCAGTGGGCCGCACAGGTATTTTCCCATAAGGGATTTGCATTATAATATTGCAGGCCATTTTTATGGTGTAAATTCTGTAAGGGGCGGGGCTGGGGGCATGAGGCGGGGGAGGGGCGGGGTTTGCACTGGAAGCATGCATGTCACTGTTCCCTTTGCTCGGTGGTTAATGCGCCTGCCGTGACATAAAAATTTCACCCCATGAAAAATTGTTTGCTGATCCAAATGATGACCCCTAATGGCCCCATAAATAAATCAATATTTAATATTCTAATGTCCCCCCCCCCTCTTTTGAATATTCATCGCTTTCGCCTACCTGGGATGTGTGTATATTGGACTCCAGGCTTTTAGGCTCAGTGGTTTATCATGCTTAATGTTTTTGCATAGTACTATATTCTTTTTATATGCTAATTTCTCAGTTAAAAGAGTGTCAGAAAAGGCCACGAGCTCTGGGTTCAGCTCTGAGCTCAGAACCGTAGGCAGCATGATGCACTGGAGCTGCTACTATGGGCACTGGAGGGTCAAAGGTCAATCTGCCCACTGCTTTTACACCCTAAGCAAAGCTCACAACACTCCAGAGACGTAACCCCTGCATCTAGAGCTGCACAATATATTGTTTTTTTTTGTGTTTATCGCAATATTAGCCTTTTGTGATACTGATATTACATAACAGGCAAAATAATTTAGTCTTAAAACAGAATTTGGGGGACATGTAAATAGCCTTAAATAAGAGGCTCTGGATGGAGAGCAGTGAGGGTGGAGTGAGAAGCAGGCGGCATCGGGCGGCGTAATCCCACACACACCGCCCTCTAGTAGGGCCTCATCTCTGGAGGTTCTGCCACCACTCCCGTGGGGTTCAGCGGGGTTCAAACGACTGGTCTAGACACCCCCTGTGGTACAAAACTCTAAAAGAGGATTGTTCCAAAGTCCAATGACTAGCGCTCGGAAGACTACAACCACAATATCCAGACTCATTACAACTCAAAATGGCAGGTCACCCACTTATGGGCATCTTGCATACTTCGGTTCGCACCAGCGCACGGAGGTTCCATTCGGAATAAAAAGGAACATGGTTAGCGTTTCCTGGCAATATATCCTACGCTACGCAATATATCCTACGCTGGACATGAGCCTAGAGAAGAGACAGACTTGTAAGGACGGTGAGGGGTGGGTTAGGGGCAAAGCAGCGTTAGGGACATGTGGCATTTGTCATTGCCTATGAGGAACAACACTAGCACCACCACCTCCAGAACACCACTCCCTCCCTCCACCCACTCCCTCCACCCGGGGGATTTCAGGTTGTGAGTGGTTTGGCTGTTTAGCTTGTTTCATTCCACTGCCCAGACAGACAGAGAGAGAGAGAGAGAGAGAGAGAGAGAGAGATCACCCAAGCCCTTTTGCTGCTGACAGAGGGATACCCTGCAGGGTTGGACAGGAGTTAATAAACTCAATCCTCTCCAAGGGGCCTGGCACAGGAGACACGCCACCACGCTGATACAGGCTCTCAGGCCCACTCAGAGCCCATACGCTTGTACTGACAGATTTTATACACCACAGAATGGCAATGACCACCCCCCCACCCCCATTGTGCTCTTGTGTCACAATTACTACAAAGGGACTCATGCAATTGGCCAGACACTGTAAACTGCAGGAGCAGTGTATACTGTGAGGTATTACACCCAAGTAATTATTACACAGTTGTCAAGGGGACTGAGTTGTGACAACACAGCCCTGATAAAACAACATGGCCACAACTGTGCTAAGCGTCAGGTATGCTGGGAAAGGCGACCATTAGCAGCTGCAGTGTGTGATGATCTATCAACACACACTCACACACACACACCTTTGGTGTTGCCTCAATTGGGGATTATCAGCGCAGACAGCAATCAACACTTTTCATTAACGTTGTTTATATGTTTGTTGTTTTTAGCATTTAGAGCGTTCCTGGGAAAGAAAACTGAGAATCCGATTAGAGTGCAATTTGCTGATAATGTTAGGAGTTTCTAGACCTTTCAAAAGTTCAATTTGCAGGGAATATATGGCCCAAGTTCCACCCACATCTTCCTTCTCTCTTTTTGCCACGAATTAATTCCCCATTGTCTGTGAAAATGTCTGCTTCAAATGTGAGTCGACATGCAGTCTTTGGCTCCGGGAACATAAATGTCTAAACTGCTATTGAAGCTTTTATTTATTTATTTGCTAATCATTCTGCTAGTTAGAAGAGGAAAATCATACTGAAGGAAAATCTGAATGAATATGCAATAATGCTAAGTAGTAGGCGGGGTCATAATGCTGTCAGCCAACCGTGGACTGTTACACAGCCATGCTAATTAGAACCAATTAGCATCTCTCTCTCACACTCTCTCCTTTCGATTTAAAAAAAAAGAAGCAGAAAGGATGAGAAAGAGAGCGGAAACAACACGAAGTCTCATCTTCCCGTGTGCCTAAACTGAGCAGATTACCCCAAATCCCTCTACTCTTTCAATCATAATTTAGCTCACTCCCACTCCTTACCTCGCTGGCGGTGATAATCCCGCAGTGTCTTTGCTCAGTGTGGCGGGGATTACAGGGCACTCGCCGTGTCAGCAGTGGGCGGGGGTGGCAAACGGAACCGGAGCAACATGTGAAATACGACCGCAACATTTCGCACTCAGCAGATTCCCTCTGAGCCAAACACGGCGGGTGCGACATAGGTGGTCTTCAGCTCACCCCGTCAGCTTTATTGATAGCCCTGGCCAGGGGACTATGTCTCGATGCAGAACACTGAACGAGGTGGTAATGGAAAGGAGGGTGTGGGGGGAAGATAGCGAAAGGATTTCTGCTGACAGAGCGAGTCTTTGTTTCCTGTCAGTAGCGTGTGTCGGTTGGGGGGAAAAGATGGCGCCGGTTTGCACAGGTAGCCTATCTATAACGGGAGACTATCTATAACGTGCGCGGCCATATGGGTAAATCATACCGGCCTACTCTAGCGCACAGAGCCTGCCTTGGGCCCTGCAGCACGTGCAGACACACCGCCAGACCCCTCCCTCTGCATTCTGCTCAAGTAAACTAATTAAAATAAGTCATGGTCAATAATTACCAAAAGCTCGGTCATTCCAGTGTAGGTAATAAGATGCACCAGAGCGATAGGAAGCAGGTAAAACTAATTGCAGATGATAACGTTTTAGCTAAACAGTCGTTTGGGAAAAAAGACCCCCCCGGTCAGAGCTGCGGCTTTTAATATGATTATGACAGTTAAACATCTGAAATTCCCCGAATGCAAAAACGTTCCCAGTAAACAAAGCAGTTTTTTTTGCTGAGAAAGCTCCGATTTCAATTTTAGCTTTTAAATCTCAATTTGTCTTCCTGTAAAATGCGAGCGAAGTGATGTGCACGCGTTAATGACAATGGGCCTGCGCGTCGACATTAAATTAGCATTAAGCTAAAATTATATTAGTAAATGATTTTTGGTTCAGGGTTTCATTACTCATACCCTGATGCTGTCACGCAGGCTTCGCTGATGCGCCGAACAACCTGGTACGTAATTAGCCGAATCTGGTTCTAGTGCTCGAATCCTTGAGAGTTTGACCTTATTTGTTTGCGCGGAGGTAATTTCATTATGCCGCGTGAGTCTCCCGAGCTCCCCGAGCTCCCGCTAAACGTTCACAGGAGAGTGGGATCCGAATTTGGCAGCGGATTTCGCGGAGGGGGAAAAAAAAGGACAGCCTAACAATAATGTCTTTTTCATGTTGACAAATTCCATTAACGAGTAGAAAGGGTTGGGTTTACGGACCATTTTAGTTATAATAGAAACGCGGGAAAGGCTGGAATATCCATCGTTTGCTACCTGTGCAGTCACACAGTGCCGTGTCTTCCGGTCTATACCGCCGCGAGCTACAGAAAGGAAGTGGCTTCACCGTGCATTCGTGGTGCACGAGATATTGATCTTTGGTTGCTGTTGTGATAGGTATCACAGGACGCAAATTGCAAATAAGCCTTCTAACAATTCGCGTTTTTTTCCCCATTATGGGCTGTGCACATCTCAGAAGTTCCAGGTAAGTGCTCCGTGGGTAGTTTGAATACAGCGTGTGTATGATCTGATCTGCCTTTTGGTCAATTGTAGGCAAATCCTGAACCAGTTACATTAAGGTTTCAAGCCTATTTGAAGTCACATCACGATCATAATAAGTATAACTATGATTGCAAAACAATGTTTTTGTCCAGTGTGTGTCTCCTCTGTCTCCTGTCTCCTGGTGATGGCTCATGGGGTCAAACTGTAAGACATACACGGGGTTTCCTTTATCAGCTTCCCTCCTTGGGAACTTCCGGATTTAAAGCTCCGGGCTGATCCATGTGATCGGTGCTCGTCGCACTGACCTGTTCGATACATGCTGATGTTGATACCAGACGCCAGCACTGCCTTGATCGACCAGGCGCTTCAGTCTGTCTACTGAAGTCATGTTTAACAAGGTAGGGCCCTTTTTAACACAGCACCACAGAGTTACTGACATTCTTGGCTTTTGACTGGCTGAGAGAGAGAGAGAGAATGGAAAGATTCTGATGTCAATGATGAAGCAATCGAAACCACATTTGAGGGGCTGGCACCAGGACCTGGTGTTTAGGGCGTATTTATGACAGAGGTCCCAGGATCGCGCTGCACCGAGCATGTCGGATAGCCCTGATCCGCCGCGCGTAAATCGCCGACGAGGATGTGCGTTCCGTTTTGGAAAGACGAGCCGCGCACGCTTTCGGCACAGGTTGTACCTATTAGGACAGCTTAGTAATCTAAAACGCAGCAATTTACAGAAAGGGAGGGAGGGAGGGAGGGGGGGGGTTTGTAAGCAGCGCTAAGACAAGCAAAAGGACCTCAGGAGGGCGGAGTCATCTCGGCAGCCCAGGGAAGTGGAAGGTATGACGGAGCGGACCGGCGCTGGCAGACCAGACTGGGCTCTACTGCTTCGCCCGACCGTGTAGAAGCGCGTCGGCTTTGGCTTTGGCTGAGCAAAGGGGACGAGGAGCTCCTACATCTTCCCCGTCCGCCCCCACCAGCAGGAGCTTCCCCAGGAGCGCTCCTCTGAAGGCTCCACATGATCTGATTTAGTCAAACCGGAGTTGCTATTACTCCGAGACAACGTGAGGTAAAAAGTATGCGAAGAAACCGTACACCGCTGCTTAAACGGGTAAGTATTTTATGGGGAAAATGTTTCCAAATGTCTTTTCAAAAACTTTCCAGACCACACCAAATAAACGCTGGAGCAATATTGTGTTTCACCTAAACTCGCCCCGCAAGATAGCCTTACTTCAGTGTAATTGCATCAGAAAATTGGGCATAAGTCTCTCCTTGACATGGAGGAGAGTTTGGAACAGCCGAAAAAGCGTGTTTCATCCCACCGCACCACACCCCCTTTCTGTGTTCTGAAGGTAACGCACCTTTGCGCTGAAGCTATAGGCGACAGCTCCACTTCTCCTCGCGCTTACAGACGTCTCTCTCGCCGTGTCTCGGAATGATGACCTCAGCTAGCCGAGGGCAGGGTTAATCTGCTGAAGATGAACTGCACCGGGCTGCCCGCTTCCCTTTAATCTTGCGCCCAGTGCCGAGAGCTTCGCCTACACTTCAGCCGGCGGATTTCCGCAGCGAGAAGCTTCCCAAGGTGCAGCGGTGAGGCGCGGCGCTGTTTATCACCGTCTCTCGTTCTGTGTACTTCTAAATCCATTTGCATAATTTGCTTACTTACGCCCTAAATCAAAATTCCATTCTTTAGAGTTGCTGCTAAGGCTCTTAATTTGCAATCAGGAAATGCTACAAAGGACTTTTCGTCAAGTGCTGCAAATCAACAGAATGGGGGACGAATCTTGAAAAATGAAAATGATTTTGATACCCCACCCTTCTCTCCCCATCCCCCCCCCTCCCATCTACTTGGCTGCATAATCTACTAAAGATTAAAAATTACTATCATAAAACAGGCATTGCCTGAAAGTAATCCCCATCTACCGAGATGGGGGAGAGAAGACACGGCTCCACAGCCTTTGCTGCTAGTTATGTCAGCCTGTATTTTAAACAGTTCTAATCATATACCTTTGTGGACACTTAATTAAAATTACAAAACCAGTTTTAATCTGTAGTCCAATTAATATGCAAATATATGTAAATGTAGGGAAACAAGGTGGTGATTAAGTTAAGGACACTCTATTTCATGTCTCCTTTAAGTGTGAAAACAAACCGTCTTTTTTTCTGTTCTTCTCTGATGGATTGTAATGTTTACAGGAAGCATGCTGAGCTGCAGAAAATAACCTTTCCAGCCTCATCTCTGAAAAGGAAGCATACACACATACATACACACACACACACACACACACACACGCGTGTATGCATGTGTGAGAAAGAAGGTACAAATGAGTGTGTGTACCAAATCCATACGTCACAAAGTCATTTTATACTCATCACAGTAATTCCACTAAGGTCAAAACAAAGTTAGACACTCGCACTCTCCATTTAGTGAGCTGCTTAAAATGCAAGACTTAGTTTTTCCTGCTTGAGGTGAGAGTTGACAATTCAAAAGGGGAGACGTTATTTCTAATTAGGCCTTGGAGATAGTCTTTCAAAGTCATCTCTGGAGGGGCCTGTCCAAACCAGGTAATGAATAAGGCTGAACATCAAATAAGTTTTGTTGAGAGACTGATTCAGTGAGGAAAAAATACAGATGGAAGGTCACAAAGAAGAGTGCGGCTTCTGTTTGTGACTCCTTCATATGGGCCGCAATTATTCCAATGCAGACTTACAAAATGTCAGCTCCCTCCCCAAAAAAAGAACAGAACCTCATACCATAGTCCTTTTTCTACCTCAAAGCTCGCACAATGTACAGTTCAGCCATTTAAGTCAGTTATGGACATTAAAGAAGATTCATATAAGTTGAGGTTAATTAGACCAATTTTCTGATGAGACTACCAAAACACCCTAAATGCTCCTGCAGAACTGGTCCCCGTTTCTTGTCCTTGGCGAATAATGCAACACTGAGACACCATAATTGCATGTTGTACGGCGAACGCCGTCCAATTAGTTTTGTTTGAAGAAAAAAGGGGTTCGTTGCTACTCTTCTTCTCGCTATTCTCCTCTAACGAGCCAAACGGGAAAAAGTGGGGACGCATGCTAATGGAAGTTTCACGTCCAAAACAGAGAAAAAGCCCAGCAACTTGAGGTGCACAAACCAGCCAACTAACACACACACACACTCATTCACACAGTCACAGAAGAGTCAGTGCATGTAGTAGAGGCTTCAAATAAATCTATTATTGCACCCCAAAGGATTTTTATATATCAAACTGTAGCTACGTATGCCTTTTATTAATATCCTGAATATCCATGCAAAAGCGTCAAACGTTACCGGGCAAATGGCCATGTACTGTTTACTAAACTCTAATATGAACATTAAAAATTCTTTATTGTTCAACTCCAAGATTCCTTTTAGACTGACATCAAGGTGTATCAGACCCTGAGCAGGTCTGACACTGTGCTACGTGGTAATGAGCGAGAACCACGTAGCCAGGTATGCAGGCTGGCGCACCGATCTCGGCACTCGGCAGAGGGCATGCTGGCTGGCTCGCTGGCCCCTGGGAGCTCCGCTGGATCAGCCTGAGCAGAGTCCCACGTGAGGGGCCAAGAATCCGGGCCAAGCCCTGACAGGAGACCCCCTGGTGGTCCACGCTGTCCCTGCTCCAGCTAGACCATGACCAACCCTGACCTCCACTATCTCCTCAGTGCCACATACCACACACGCATGCCAAACAGGACACAAACATGCTGACCTGCTGGAGTGTGTGTGTGTGTGTGTGTGTGTAGCATGCACATGTACATAAGATATTGTTGGTTTAATACAGACCTGTTTTTTTGCTAGAGGACCGGGTTTCAGTGCCATTATTCTCTGCAAACACTAGAGACCTCAGACACGAGTGGGCAAACACGAGAACAGAGATCCCCCCGCAGAGGACGACTCCGAGGAAGGAGATCGAGAAGAGTGGGGTTTAGGGTCACACCATGTGTGGTTTAGGGTCACACCGAGTGGGGTTTAGGGTCACACCGAGTGGGGTTTAGGGTCACACCGTGTGGGGTTTAGGGTCGCACCGTGTGGGGTTTAGGGTCACACCGAGTGGGGTTTAGGGTCACACCGAGTGGGGTTTAGGGTCGCACCGTGTGGGGTTTAGGGTCACACCGTGTGGGGTTTAGGATCACACCGTGTTTCTACGCTAACGTTAACGGGGGGTGGCAGTGCGTGGGGGCGGATCCAGGCCGGACCGAAGGCGGCAGAGCGACGTTCACATGTTCTTCCACCACGCAGTGACCAGCGCTGACCAGTTCTGAGTAATGCTGTTCATAAAAATGCATCAACGCTATAAAAATATCCATGCAGATATACATAACGTGATCAGGGAATTTTTTCAGCGTATTATTCCCGCCACATTTACACGTGAAACTAGATGAGGTCGATACGGTGTATTTTGCTTTGCGTTTCCTGAAACAATACCCTCCCCACGTGGATGTAAACACGTCGCCCGCTGCATTATCTGCGCTGAATTAACGATTTCCCGAAGGCTTGGACCGACGAGGAGCTCGAAACTTTAAAAGGCTGAGCGATATCTCCAGCGCGCGCGGGCTGAGATAACGGTCTAAAGCGAAACGCCCACCGCCACATCCTCAACCCGGGCTCCAACTCCGGCGAAAGGATGAAAGAGAGGAACAGTCACAAAGGGAGGGAGATGGAGGGAGAGATGGAGAGAGATGGAGGGAGGCGTAGAGATCTGGGCGGGAACGCAGGCGTGGCACTCTTCAGCGGGCCGGGCGGGACGCGGAGGCAGATGTTAGTGATGGTGGTGCCTGCTGCTCCTGAGAGACTCGCACTCAATAGGTAATTTTAAAATTGAATGAAGAGGTTTGACTAAGCTATAAAAGAGGCCAGTCCAGAGGCAGGCAATGGTAGGCCAACAATTATCTTATTTATAAATCAACAGCAATTTCACTGATGACTTTATCTCAAATTTGATTAAACACAAATTTCAAAGTCAAAAATCATTTTATCTAATTCCCTTTATTGGTAATAATCACAGGTCTCCCCAAGCTGCCACTAATCAAAAAGCCCCATTGATTTCCACTGAGCAGAGACAGAAGCTTTGAAGAGACACCGAGGCTGGAGCACAGTTAATACACTCTCCTGCAAACACACACACACACGCGCAGCCACACACACACACCAAACATGCACACACACTCACGCACATGTACACATGCATACAAACCTGTGCACACATACACATGCATATATCCACATACTCTCACACACTCACACACACTCACATATGCACACACACTCACACACACACACACACATGCGCCAGCTTTCCCCACACTGTGTGACTCGTTATTGTGGATCTTTAACCCGCCGATAATACTCAGAATAATGGAGATTGTCCACTGCGGCTTCCTTGTAACCCGTGGTTGTCAGACCACCACAGACCATCCTACTGCTCCTCCCCTCTCTCCTCCTGCTCCTCCCCTCTCTCCTCCTACTCCTCCCCTCTGTACTACTGCTCCTTCCCCTCTCTCCTCCTGCTGCTCCCCTCTCTCCTCCTGCTCCTCCCCTCTCTCCTCCTGCTCCTTCCCCTCTCTCCTCCTGCTCCTCCCCTCTCTCCTCCTGCTCCTCCCCTCTGTACTACTGCTCCTCCCCTCTCTCCCACTGCTCCTCCCCCTCTCTCTCCCACTGCTCCTCCCCTCTCTCCCACTGCTCCTCCCCTCTCTCCTCCTGCTCCTCCCCTCTCTCCTCCCCTCTCCTCTCTTAAGTGGGTAGGAACATGGGGCAGTGTTAAGGGGCAGAAACACAGGCCAGGTACACGGGGCAGGAACATGGGGTAGTGTTAAGGGGCAGGAGCACGGGGCAGTGTTAAGGGGCAGAAACACAGGCCAGGTACACGGGGCAGGAACATGGGGTAGTGTTAAGGGGCAGGAGCACAGGGCAGTGTTAAGGGGCAGGAACACGGGGCAGTGTTAAGGGGCAGGAACACAGAGCCTACTTCAGCACCGTGAAGCGTCATTACTGCACATTAACATCCACATTAACCACGTTACAACCCCAACAGCCAGTCACTATCAGTGAGTCAACCAACAGAGTGATCAGCTCTCATGATCAGTCGCTCCACAAAGAAAGAGAGAGGCAGAGAGAGAGAGAGAAAGAAAGAGGGAGTCACTACACTGATGTCTGATGAGACATGCATTCATATTTAAAGGGTCCAAATATGCTCAATGAACTCTAGTTTGCCTTCAGTTCCCTAGTGAAAAGTAGAGAGAGAGAAAGAGAGAGAGAGAGGGAGAGAGGGAGGGGAGGGTAAACTTCCTCTGCCAGAACACCAGGGCTGCTGATATCCCAGAATGCTCTGTGCTCTTGTTTATGCCCATCTCCAGAGAGGATGAAATATGCATAATGACTTACATTTTTCACAATGTACATAGCTTTAGTAACACAACATTAGGAGACTGTGTACCATGCGGAGTTTATGACACAAATACGACTATTCCATGAGCCGCACGCCGCATTTATGCAGAACGCTCCGCTCCGACTAAACGCACACTTCCCATGAACCATCGCTGCCCCTTCCGCCGCGTCACACGTGTTTGTGTTTTCATGTCGGTGGGTTTCTCAGCAGGGAACACACTGAACACTGAACACTGCGAATGGAATTTCCAGCTGAGGGACTGATCGTTCAGTCAGTGCGACACCGGCGTCCGCCGTACGCGTTCTGGACCGGACCGAGACTGTAGCGTCCGTGGGGACAGTCGCGTGGCCGAGCCCGTGTGTGGGTCCGTGTTATCACTGCTTGAGTATGGCCAACATGGCTGCTGCAGTCAGTAGGTTACGTGCGCTGTCGTATCGGCTCATGGTTTGGGTCACAGTGGCCGTTGGTGTCTCAAATGCCTTTTTACATTGGTTATTTTCTCAGTTTCTTATGAAGCCTCTTTTTAAGACTTGAAATGTCACAAAGGGGTCTGGAAACACCAGGAGAAAACTACAACAATCCACCGTGGTCAGAGAGAAAGACTCAGTCAGGTGGGACTGTCTGTCAGGTAGACCTGTCTACTGTCCATCAGGTAGAACTGTCCTGTCCATCAGGTAGACCTGTCTACAGTCCATCAGGTAGACCTGTCTACTGTCCATCAGGTAGACCTGTCTACTGTCCATCAGGTAGAACTGTCTACAGTCCATCAGGTAGAACTGTCCTGTCCATCAGGTAGACCTGTCTACAGTCCATCAGGTAGAACTGTCTACTGTCCATCAGGTAGAACTGTCTACAGTCCATCAGGTAGACCTGTCTACTGTCCATCAGGTAGAACTGTCTACTGTCCATCAGGTAGACCTGTCTACAGTCCATCAGGTAGAACTGTCCTCTGTCCATCAGGTAGACCTGTCTACTGTCCATCAGGTAGAACTGTCTACTGTCCATCAGGTGGGACATTTCCTTTCTTAGAACTATTAGCATGTCTGTCTTTATCAGAGCACACGAGGTTGTTGGGCAGTAAGCTCAACATGTATGCTAATTGTGTTTTTTTCGCATGGGGCTTTTGTATGCTAATATGTCTGTATTAGTCATAGCTATGTATGCTTTGAAATGGGCATGAATTTAGGATTTCCATAGTAAAATCACACACTATCTGGGCTTCGTCTATCACACCCAAATACTTTTTCCAAGTATGTCTTTCAGTCTAAATGCATTGTATGAAGAGAAAATACATTCAGATAGACAGACAGGCAAACATACACATAGACAGACAGTTGGACAGACAGACAGACAGACAGACAGATAGGTGAGTTTGTAAGATCCCCTTTCACCTTAACAAAAGAGGAAAAAGTTTCAGTGGAATATTTTAATGACATATTGTGCTGTTGCAAGAAGTTCTATTATTCTTGTAGGCTGTTTTAGGGTGACTGAGTGAGAGAGAATAAGAGAGTGAGAGAAAGAGAGGGAGAGACTGAGTGAGAGAATAAGAGAGTGAGAGAAAGAGAGGGAGAGATTGAGTGAGAGAGTCAGAGACAGTGAGAAAAAGAGAGAGAGTGAGAGAGACTGAGTGTGAGAGAGGGAGAGAGAGAGAGAGACTGTGTGTGTGAAAGAGAGGGAGAGAGAGAAAGAAGGTGAGAGAGACTGAGTGAGAGAGACACCTCAGAGAGAATATGAGAAAAGGCTTCATGCAGGGATATCGTAGAGACAAACCACCTAAAGCAAAATGCCTGAGGCCCTCCAGTCTCCTCAAAGACTCCAACAGAAACCTTAACTTTTATCTCCCACTCACAGACACACACGTACACACACACACACACACACACACACACACACACACACACACACACCCACTCACAGACACACACGTACACACACACACACGCGTGCGCTAACCTGAGAGGGTGAAGGGGGTTTGTAGCTTAAGGCAAATATTTTGTAAAGTGACAATTCAAAAGTTTTTTGTCTGACTAAAAACAGATTGTTGGCAGATGTGTGAGTGAGAGAGAGAGAGAGAGAGAGATAGAGAGAGAGAGACCACGACGGAGAGTAAGATCAACTGTGCTACTTAGTGAAAGGTATCTACCAGCTGTTTTCATTCTTTCTTTACAGAGCACTTTAATCATAGCAGGCCGGCTGCTAACGGGGCCCCGCTAACACTCTGCCACTCCATTAGACAGGCAATCAGAAGATAAGGGAGGCGAACTCCGCCTGCACACACATACCTGTGAGGCTGATTGAGCCATTATCCACTATGGACGTTACACTGCAAATGAAACAAACTCACACTCCTCTGGTGATTCTGAAATACTGTAGCAACGTTGATCTTTCTGCAGTTACTTATTCATCATTAAAACAAAATGGAGCAACAGCACTGGAGTTTAAGTGAGAAACGTCCAGTTGCTTTAGTCAGGTTTCATTTTGCATTCTGTCTCTGTCTCTTCCTCTGTCTGTCTGCTGTCTTCTTTTCATCACTCTCCTCCTTTTCTTCTCACAAAGCCCAGAGCTGCTCCTCTCTCTCTCCCTCCCTCTCTCTCTCTCCCTCTCTCTCTGCCTCTCTCCACATTGGCTAAATTATTCACCTCCCAAATTAATACCACATTCATGATGGTACTTTGGTGTACCTCTGTGTCCGCCATGCTGGGGGACTTGACTTCAGAACAGGACATCCTGTCAGCGGCGGCGGGAGCGGGCGGACCCCGAAGCCCCCTGCCCGCTCAGTGCGAGTCTGCCGCTTGATGTCGGGCCTTGCTGAGGGTGTCGGCCTGCGTCTGGCCTCCTACGAGAGCAGATCCACTGAAGGCTTTGGGAGATCAGGCCTGTGTTCTCTCAGCCCACAGCCAGATGCTTTTCGTCTTCCCACCTCACGTGGGGGGTTCCGCCTGTCTCCGTTCTGAAGGGCCTCCGGCGAGCGAGAGAGAGGAGCCTTTTGACTTCTTTGCACAGAGAGTGTCCATGATCAAAGGTGTCCCCGGTAGTCTCTCCTGACAATCACGCAGAGGTGCACCTCCACCCCGTGTTTACGTCCAGACAAATTTATCCCACCTTTTCCTGCTCCTCGTCTTCTTCTCGCCTCGAGGCGTGTCAGAGACGCAAAGCCGCGGTGCTTCGCGCGGCGCGTTTCCTGATGAGATCCGCGATTTCGGCAGCTGCTGCTCATATGTGCCGCGATTATGTTAACAAAGCTGAATCGGAGTCTGCCGCATGCCTGTGTCGCGCTCAGAACCAGAGGAGAAGAAGGCCAAAACCGGACCGAGTCTTGGCTCGGTCTCCACACCTACTCCCTCTCACACGGCACCAAATGACAGCCACATGTTTGAACCCCCCCCCAAAGCCCCTTTCGTGATGGCACGATGAACCTCCTGTGGTTCCCATGCAGATGCTGAGATAAAAGATCAGGAGGTTGGAGAAAGGCAGCACCTCCGAACGCATCAAGAGGAGCTGGCTGGTGGACTGACCCGGGGTCTGGATCCCGAGGAGAGAGAGATGGAGGCGGGGCACAAGGGGCAGGAAGACGGCGGAATGCGACTCCATGGTGATAAATGAGCTTGCATTGTGATGTCAGTGTGGCTTCCCGCCAGCCGAGCCCAGTCTCTATTAAATTAGCACTTGTCAATGTGGCCGACGTTGATTGATAAATGGTTGTGTCAGTGCTGAGGGACCCTGGCGTTTCTATTCTGCTGGGAAAGCCCTATTGTGACACGCCGAACACCAAAGCTAATTGTGGTGTTGGTTTAATTCGGTTTAAACCTTCCATTGATTACATCGCCCATCAATGCAAATTTTGCTTAGACGCAAAGCGTCGGAATACAGCAGACGGAAAATAAATGTTTAGTTAAGTTGATGTCCACTCTAAAATGTATTCAATTCAATGTGGCTCCACAGTGGACATGGAGGTGCTACCTGTACCGAAAGAATCAAACAAGAAAAGAGTCCCGACATCAATGAAACCAAACAAACCAATGAAATTAAGAGTCAAGTAATTCAGATCAAAAACATAGTACAGCATATACTTATAAGAACACACACACACGTCAAACCACTTTCAGAGAACCTGGTCATACTGGCGCATAAAGACTTCAGTTATTATTTTTGTGTTTTTCTGGTGTTGGAAAAAATTAAATCGTCAGGGTCAAAGGTAGGAAGTCTAATATAAAAGTTGGTGTTTTACCCATGTGGACAATCAACAGGAACTTCAAAGGGCCGAGCATTTAAAACCACCTCGCACTGCTGTCTTGCGGGCTTCTCCGCTGTCGCCGGACACAGGCGAGCGTTCGGGAGAGAGAGACGGCGGCGGCCATGCCGAATGACTGCCAGCCATGCAAATAATCACTTACTTACACTCGATGAATTTGCTTTGGATAAGGCAAATTACCATTTGAAAATGAGCTGCAAAAACACTCTGGGCCAGAAGCTAGCATCGTGAGTCTGGGAGTCTCAGAGCTCTCCCTCTCTCTCTCCCTCCCTCTCTCCCTCTCTCTCTCCCTCTCTCTCTCTCTCTGAAGCGTAAGGAAAGAGAACGAAAAAAAAAAAAAAAAATGATGAAACGAAAGCGAATGCATCAAGACCTAGGAGCCCAGACGCTCCTGCCAAAAGTAGGCTATTTTGTGCTTGATTGAATGTCATATCGTGCAATATGTCTGATTTCAGTGAGTTCTGTCCAAATCTTGCATTAGGTTACACACCATAAATGCCTGTCACGGAAGAAACAAGGAGAACGGTCCCCCCCTCTCCTGCTACTCCCAGCTTCCCATTGTTTTTTCATATGAAAATGCATGTAAATGTGCCATATATATGCATAATGTACATGCATCATATGCAGAAGATGGGCGTGGCATATGCAAATGCTCAGGCATGCGCCAGTGCTATAATGCTCAGAACATGGTCTCTCCCTGTTACTAATTGGGACAGCTTTAAAACAAAATAGTTTTGACACAAGCACCCAAGGCAAAGTTTCCCAGAGTCTCTCTCCTCAGAGAGAGGGATAGAGTAATTACTCATCATCTGCCATTGGCTTTGGCTTATAACAATATTTAGTCTTAGGCACAGCTACACAAGGTTTCCCCCCCCCCTCTTATTTCTTTCTTTGCTATGCTAACCATCACACTTCATGGTGTCATATCCTTAAACTGGAATAAAAAGAGGATTCGGGAGCGAGCAGACTGGCAAATAAGCGCGGCGGGCCTTCGAGAGGAAGGCAAAACAGCTTTGTTAGCGTAACAGCCTGTAAAATACGACGCGGTGACAGCAAGTGTGATGCACCGAGTTAATAATGCGGAGGTCGTTTGTCAATAAAACCGAGCCGATTAGATACTAACATCGCTGGTTTGAAGGGGACGGGGGAGTGAAAAAAAAAAGCAACCTCTCAGATGAAAGTCTGCTGTTAATTTACTTTTTTAATGAGAAGCATACTGTCTTTACCGCGGTCGAATACTTGCTTTTCATTGTCCATTGTTTCTGAGAGGGGAGGCAACGGGTCCCTCTGTCACTGAGCTGAAACCTCAGTTTACAAACACCCAGAATGCACCACACACTTATGATGAAACCAAAACGAGCTTTATTGGAAAGGGAAAAAAATGCAAAACAGTTCATCCTTTTGTGTGTGTGTGTGTGTGTGTGTGTGTGATTGCTTTTGTGTTTTCGTTGAAACCGATGTTGGTAAAGAAGGCAGAGAAAAGTAAACATGATGTCCATGTGAAACGCCGCTGATGTTGACAGGTTCCCTCCAGAACTTTCCTTCGGTTCGCTACGCACTCGTTTCACTAGCCTGCCCGCATGGATTAAAAGCAAATGTGCTGTTTTCTTTAATCAAGGTGTGTGTGTGTGTGTGTGTTTGTGTATGCCTGGAAGGTAAATGACTGCTGTAGGGATGAGAAGCCCACCTTCTGACAGGAGGAAACCTGATCGCAGAAGGAAGCTCTTGGAAGCTCCTGGAAGCTCTTTCAACGTTGCGTTCCCAAATGTGCAGCTTGAGGTCTGGACTGCACCCACTCCATCAGCACAGCCGAGGAAGAGGAGAGAACACTCCACCCATCTCTGAACAAGAAAGACACATCTGCCTCCAAGCTGCAGGAGGGAGAGAGAGAGAGAGAGAGAGAGAGAGAGAGAGAGAGAGAGAGAGAAACAGACACACAGAGATAGAAAGACAGAGACACACAGAGAGACACAGACGCACAGAGAGACAAAGAGAGAGAGGGAGACACAGAGACAGACATCCAGACAGAGGGAGAGAAAGAGAGAGAGCGAAAGAGAACTATGGGAGATAAATTGCACGTCAGTATGCACAGAAATGCCGGCCGTGCTGCAAGTATTAAAGTCAAATTAGAAACTTCGTTTCAGGCTTCACAGGAAACGCAGCACGGAGCACTACAGAAGGACAACAGCGTCTCCGTCTTTTGTCTCTCGTCCCTTGTCCCCGTGACCGAGGCCCTGGCCGTCAGGAAGGACCTTCCCTTCACAACAGTGGGCGGCGGCCTCTGGAGCTCCGCCCCCAACCCTGTCTGCATGCAGCAACGGCCCTTATTCAGTCTCCCAGGGCGACAGCCATTTTGACATCTTTCTTTTCGTCAAGAAGGTCCTGTCTCCAGTCGGCATTAGTCTGAAACACACCCTTTCAGAACAACTAATGACTCTGTTTCAGAATTCATTTGACAACACCAGTCAACGCCTCAATTTTGAAGCATTTAATGACCGAAAGCTGAAGAGAAGCTGTTAAGGTATCGTGACTGTGGTTACGCGGAGGGACAGGTGCCTTGGTGGGACAGACTCGTTGAACGCCAGCACAGGTTTGCATTTCGAATAATTCATTTCCATTTAAAAAGTTCACTTGAAAAGTCAGAGTAATGCCATCTCTCCAAAATGGGTCAAATAATTGCCACCACACTGATCATTTAGTAAATTAAAAATCATCAACAATTATTATTCTTTTTTTTTGAGTACACATCTTTTCTGCATATTAATTTTGCATTATTGTGATTAATTAGGAGGCTTTTCTGAACGAAGATTCACCAAACAAGAAGACAAATCTGACAATTTCTCTGCTAATTGCCTCTCGCAACAAACACACAGAGAAAGTGGAGCTTCTTACCAATGCAAACATTATGCAGAAATGGAAATCCCACATTTATTTATAAGGCACTGTGGAAGTTACACTTGAAATGATACTTTGTGTGCACATAAAGATTCGTGCATTAACTGGATGCACTTAAGCTCAAGACACACACACACACACACACAACCAAAAAAACACACACCATTCAATACCCAATACACAAATCAAACACACACAAACACTGAAATACTTTTTAAAAAATGTCATTTCAAAATGGTGTGCTGTGAGGTCTTCTTTCTATTAAAGGGTTGTTCTGAAACTCTAAACACAGAGGCCGTTTTCTTAAGCCTTAATGGCGAAGACGACCTGGGCTAGGACGCACACGCTCTTTGACGCAGGCTTGCGGTGGGCGGTGAGGTAGGCTGCCCTTCTGACCCCGTGTCTGGACACTCCTCTCTCAGAAACCACAGTCCTAACGGGGCTTTATTAAATACACAGCTCTATGGAACATGCAGTGGAATATGTTGAACAAATGTCTGATGATTAACCAAGAGAGATAGAGCTAAATAGCTGTGTTCACCGCTAATAATTCAGCCATAATTACAGCAGCGACAGTGGAGAGGGTCATACTGGAGAGGACAGAGAGTTTATTGGATGAGAGCATTTAGTCCCAAGACCTGCCCTTTCCCTGGCCCGATAACAGCACAGCCCTGTACTGCATATTAATAAGAAACAACAAAATCGTCAAGACACAGACGCACGCGGCCGGCGGCAGGCGGGTTACCGCTGAGAGGTGGACGTGCTTCTCCAGACCGCGTGAACCGAGGTCAAGGGATAGAGGTCAAAGGTTAACCTAGGCTAGGATCAGGAGAGAGTGCCATGCAGAGGCCGAGACACCCACAACAAAGGGGAAAATGATTCGTGGCGGTGTGGCGCTCTGCTGACATCCAGCTTCACCTCCTCCACCCAGCTCCACCAACCCCCCCCCACCCCCCGGGGACTCCACGGGTCTGCTCCGCTACCCTGGGGGAGCACTTCAATACCGGCCCGCCTTAACCCGTGCAGTTTTGATCTTGTCAAGGAATGCGCTCCAAAGTGTGGGGCCCTTTTCTGTATTTTTTTCTCTCTCTCTCTCACTCTTTTGCCTTTTTTTTTCAAAAGGGAGAACGACAGAAGAAGGCGAGGGATAGCAGTGCGGGAGGAGGAACGCCCTCCTGCTTCAGGGTTAAAAGGGAAAAGTCCTGAAGGACGCCGGAGCCGAGGGGCGACGTGGCGAACTCGCTCGCAGCCCGGGCTGAGCGGCCCAAGGTCGGCACCGCGGCCGAGCGCGGGCGTGTCGTTTCCCCCGCCGCCGCCGTACCTGCGACGCGCGCTTCTACGCGCTCGACATGCATCCACCCCCCCCACCCCAACCCCCACCCCCACCCGGTCTGACAGCATAGATCGTTCAATCAATTACACCCAATATTAATCAGGCCTTGAGTGAGATGAAGGAAGGTGGTTTTCATAAAGGCCCGTGCTACAGAGAGCCACGCGGTGCGGATACGCTGACTCGGGCAGATAAGAGTGCGCTTGTAGGAACCCAGAGCTCAGATCAGCTCATTCTGGCATAGGCACAGGGGACCCCCCGGTTTGTCTGAGGAAGTACAAGAATTTGTTGTTTCGCCGCCTTTGACTAAGGTCATACCAAATTAACAGCCTATCTTCAGCGTAAAAATAGCATACCATTAATTTCCTCCTCATAAATCTTAAAGGTTGACCTGATTTTTTTTTTAATGTTAAAACTATGGGAAGAAATTAAAGAGTGAAAGGCAGATATGCTGGGGTGAAAACAGGGAAATATGCAGAGGGAACTAATTTTAGCATCATCGCTCCACTGCAACACCTCCGTGAGGGAGGCGCAGGCCGGAACATCTCGGAGACGGTTCCACGGTCTCTCCTCAACACGTGCTGACGATACTTCACTAAGTTTTTTTTTTTTTTAATTACACGAACCCAGAAAATTGTCCACAAATGTCCTTCGCCAACCAAAAACTTTAATTGAAATTGTACAAGTTTGTTAAGAACGGGGGCCTATGCAAACTCCCAAATGGTAATCACTTTTCTCAATTTTCAGGTAAATAAAGTCTTGGCTAAGTCTAGCACGCGCAAATCCTTTAATTGCAGCCTCGGTGGTTAACCGCCTTAGCCGTGTCTTACGAATGTGGTCAGTGTTGCAGTTTAAACAGATACTAATTATTTCTTGTTGAAGGTTTAAGATTTGTCAGCTCTTGTGCAACGCAACGATAAAGCATTTGTCTTTCAAACGCAATCATGACAAGTGTATTACATGAGCATCTGGGTGCTAAGAGGTTGCAACTTTATTAGCGCGCATAGCTGCTAGTAAAGGGCTTGGCACCAGCAAAAGCAGATTATGTCTCAGAATCAAGCCAGAACTAATGATGAAGTCCCACAACAGAGTCAATTATGCCATTTTCATTAGAGTGTCTTTGTGTGCACGTTTTACTGTTTGTTATTTTAATAACGCGAGACACTGGAGTGACAGTGGGCTTATGGTGGATTGGGCGCTGGGGGGAGAGCCAATCAGCACGCAGAGCCCTCGAAGGCCAAGTGGAAGACAGGTTTACAGGAAATCAGGTTTTTTTTTTATTTCTTTTGTCCTTTTTTTTAATGAAGCAGGAAAAGGCTCCGCTTACATCATCAGAATATGTTAATCAGCTTGATGAAATGCTGTTGAAGTTTGATGTCAGAGCACAGGACAGCAAGGGCTTAAAAGCCACATTAATTGAGTGTTTTCGTATTGGAGTTGGACTTAGTTTGAGCAGAGAGCTATTGCATTTTCTGATGGTTACTTTATTCACTACGCTGGGTCTCTTTCAAACAACAAGAGAACCAGGTGCACACACAACCTTTATGGAAACGCTCTGCTCTGTGACGCTGCACTGCAACCTCCACTGTGTCCGCCATAGAACTCCGCGATCCGGGAGGCGTCGGACATCCGACATTTCAGATGGTTCTGCTGGGTTGGCCAACAACTTCTTGATCAAATACTATGACACAGTATAAGGCGTACTGTATGTCATCCAGGAAAGACCAACTTCATTAACAAGGAAGCTTACGCAAGCTATATGAGGGCCATATAACCAGTCCGCCTAGCTCTGAGGACTCAATACCCTGGTATGTTTCTGGCTTAAGTCGTGTGTTAGGAGTGTGATACCTGACCCATGTAGCTAACTCCAAACACAATGAGGAACACACATGAACACACAAATAACCCAAGACTGATACGATCACATCACCGGCGCTGGCACTGCCGTAATTGACGTATTCCACGAAAATTCCGTTCTCCTTTGGACTATTGTCCCCCCATTAGGTCTGGCAATTGAAGACAGACAAACAGAAGAACAAAAGGAAAAAGGATAAAAAGAAATAAAAAAAAAATAAAATAAAGAGTCTGCAAACGCAACGCTGAATCCCATTAATAAAACACACATCTTGTGGCTGGCGATGCAGAGGGCGAACCTATGGGTCTTTGAAGTCAGTGCTCCTCCTTAACTTAAGCCAGTCCTGGCGCATCTGCACACCCCCGTCCCCTTTCATGTGGTACGGCCCACGAACGACTCCAGCTGCAAGGCCATCACGTCACCGCGCATCCTCCAGTCCACGAGATTATTTGCATTTCCTTCTCTGCATGAGCTTCAATCAAAAGAGCCCTGGACCACGTACAGAAAGACACCCCCCCCCCCCAAAAACCCACCCAGTAATACAGCAACTCTGACTCGAACCAGATGAAACTACTCTATTTATACCCAGGCCTGCCAAGAATAGTCTCGGGGACTTCCTGCAAGAGGACGACCGCCTTACTCCACGCTGCCGTTAGAAACAAAGACATTCCTCTCCTTTAACCATCAAATGCAGCAAAGTGCAGCCTTTGAAAGTGATACAGGCTGATCCTACTTTTCTTGCCCATTTATGCATTTATATATTTATGTATTTATTTGAAATCTGTGCCAACTGCATGGAAACTCTTTTGATGGTGAGCCAGGTATAGGAGTAGGGTCTGCCCGCAAATGACCACTGCAACTTTACTGATTATAGTCACTGGTTATTGGCTTTGGGGAAATCACAACGGGGTTATGAAAAAGTGTTCAAAAATAACAACAGTTATTAACGTGAGTCATGGTGTCTCCGAATGAAACCAAGAGCCAGCAGGTTTTTTTTGTGAGGACCCAAAACTCCAGTGCCAATCCCGTGCCAGTCCCGTGCCAGTCCCGCGCCAGTCCCGAACAGATGTGTTAGTGCTACACGCATCTGCTGTGGTTCCTTTCATCTCATGCAGGTATGAAACCAGAGTGTCGAACACACATTTTCAGTCGCCATTCAGGAACCGCAGTGGAGCTGCCACAGTCCACACCTGGGACTGCTCAGGGAGACACTATCAGACTGCTCAGGGAGACACTATCAGACTGCTCAGGGAGAAAAGACTCTGAAACTGCTCAAGGAGAAAAGACACTCTCGGAGAGCTCAAGGAGACACTATCAGACTGTTCAGGGAGACACCCAGACTGCTCAGGGAGAAAAGACACTCTGAGATTGCTCAGGGAATAAAGACAATCTGAGATTGCTCCAAACCAGTAAACATCTCACCAACGTTAAATCAAGACCAGGCACAGACTCAGCACCGCCCCCATCAACCTCCAACCTCCAACCTCCTCTTAATCCGATTACAGGGAGATCAAAGCAAAAGAGAAAGATAACACAAAGGCCAGGGTTTTAAGGAACTGTGGTAACCTTGGCTAGGTTTGGTCACAGTGTTAATTTTACTCCTTCATCCTAGTCAGGTCTGCCTGAAGAGCTTTAAAAATTAATGTAATGTCAATAATCTACTATAATCAGACGACAATCTCGTGATAAGTTAACTTTAGTCCTAATAATCTGTTTTCAGACTAGTTTCTGGTGAACAGACACTCATGTCGGAAATTGAGATTAATTCATTGTACTTAATTCTAACCTTTTCTATAAGTCAAATGATACAGTGGGTAATTTCTAATTTAAAAACCAGAGCTATACCAGCCATTAACTTCCAATCATCATTAAAGGCATTTCGGGCCAAGCAGGAGCCAGAGGGCATGGTTTAAATATATATAATTTAGTGGTGTGTGCCAGGCAAATCTGGGTTTTTACAAAGGAAAGTTACTGTAATAAGGTATGCAAAACAGGTTTTATAAATGGAATTCCCAAAATACTGTACAAACACAAACGCACATGAAAAGACTCGTTTAACCTGTTAAATCCAGCAGTCTGGCTACTGGACGGGCTGTCTGACTGTTCCACACACGAACACGTGCATGTAGGTCCTGAGCAGCTAAAGGCGAAACACTTCCTTTACCAACAGGAGGCAAAGCTCGTGGCAGTTGCATTCCTTGCACTAAAACCGCGTTTTCCAAAACCATTCCCAGAAATCCTTTGGGACACTAACGAGGCACGCAGGTCTGTTTGTATTTACATCAAAAATAGGCGACTGCCGTGGGTTTGGTGACGTACTTGTGAACCATGCACTGTAGCTTTAAGCTACCGGTAGCCTATTAGCTGCGTTGTCCTTGGCCCGCTGCGATGGTGGGAGACCGCACGGAGTTTTAACCAGCCGGAGACGGCGTCCCCTCTCATCCTTTCCTCTCTCATGATCCAGCAACATGTGGTTAGCGGAAGACACGAGCAAACAAACAAAAAAAAAATCCTCAAAATCAGTACACAGACAACAAATCAAACTTAAGGAAAGGACAAACAAAACAACTCATTTGCACACGAAAGATAACTTGATTAAATATATCCGTGCAGTGGAAAAGGCTCTTGTAAACAAGGCGTTAAAATGATGCAGCTGGATTCTCAGTCGCGCCGCACCGATAATCATTACTCACACGCGCGTGCTTCTCTCCGCGCGCTCCGCCGCGCTCCCCCAAAACGAGCCGGACACGCGGTTCGCCACCAAACGCACAAACATAAACAGAGGCGCTTGAAACAATGCTCGGGATGATGGACTGCAGCCTTCGTTAAGCAACTTGGGATGAACTGACTTCAGGCCAAAGTTCCCCCGTGTTCACAGGCGGTTCTGCTCCGGCTAAACAGTGGCCATTACGGGGTCATTTTTCAGCGTAGCTGGCCTGCGGTAGAGCGATCATTAGTCATGTCTCGCATGGTCAAGGATAACGGAGCTTATAAGTTTTGCGTGCGGTGTGTTACGTCGGCCTGGTGTTCTGTAGTGCTGTGGACAACCCCTAATTCTACAAGCTCATTTACTTATTTATGTCTGTTCGACCTTCGTTCGTTTACAAACCCGCGGAACTCCACCATAATGATTTATTTGCACTGCTAATTGAAAACTAGAAAACTTGTTTTCAATTCACTGAAACCTCCATACATACGGACACGGGAGGCCGTTCCTTCACAAGGACATCAAAAAAGGACAGAAGTACAAACGTACACCGTGGGTGTCTCGGGCCGAGAACCTCTTTCAAAGACAGGCGCTTTAGAAGGTCCTTTGAAATAAGACAGTATAACCTTCTCCGGCGCACATGTGGTTCCCATTAAGCCGCTCCATTTGAACGTCTTTGTTTACACACGCCCCGCAAGGAGAGGGACAGGTCAGGTGAGGATGAGAGGGATGGTAATGAAGTAGAGGTTAGTCTTAATGAGAGCGTCGCAACGTACCCATCAGCTCTCCGGCCCTGTGGGAAAACGCTTTGTCACGCAGGTAATTACACACTAAACACTCGATCTCCGAAACCTTCACCGGAGGTATCCATCACAGAAACGGCGCTAGTCAAGTTAAAAAGCATTAACTCATTACATAAAACATTAACACTCCATACAAAATTCAGTTAGTTAATAGTCCTTTTTCAAGTATGACAGTATAATATGTCAGAGGTGCGAAGGATAGATTTGTTGATTTGAAGCTTTCCTATAAAACTTTCTATAGCTAATAAATTATAATAAACCTGTTGTATAAGATACTGTACAAAGCAGGCAGACAAGTCACATAAATAGCACAAGCTTTCCTCACTAAACCTAAAGACAGGGGAAAAAATACACTTATAAGGAGTGAAAGTCTTTTCTTCTCTTCAGAGTCTTCCTCAGCATGTACAGATATATAACCACTAAATCTCTCTCTGACATCCCGGAGGGAACGTTTTTCCTGAGTTTACCACTTTCAAAGTTTTTTTTTTCTTCTTCTCCCTCTACTTTAATTCGACTTGGCACGTTTTTGGCGGACTAGCGCGAGCGACTCGGGGGAAAACATAAATTTGGTCCCAGTTGTTTGGCGCGGTTTTGTGCTGAGGAGCGGATTAGACAATAGCGCGAGGAAGAAAGAGCGGCTGGCGCCGTGCGCCGTATTGACACAGGAGAAAGTGCAGAACAAAGTGTTCCGTGTGAAAGGAGAGAGGAGGAAGAAAGAGAAAGATTATCTTAATTATCATTCTAAGGGGGCCCGGAGCAGCACCTGTGCATGAATAATATCGTTTATAGGCGCATTGAGATGTGAATAATTCCCCCTTCTAAATCACACACATTACAATTGTAACAAGGGATGAGCTATTCGGGCCGTTCGTGTTCGCGGGTAAGAAGGCGAGGTATTCGTGTCCACTCAGCCTGTGGGGAGAAAGAGGAGCTGAGGGCTTCTTATTCTCACAGGAGCATTTCTTAGCAAGCTCGCGAGACTCTCTACAACTGCAAATACATATCTAAACCCTACAGTAGCAAAGTAAAGCCAACAATGGAGTATGTGTGTGTGTGTGTGTGTGCGTGCGTGTGTGTGCGCGCGCGTGCGTTTGTGTGTCGAGCGTATGGTTTCCGCGTATTAGTTCAGAAAGGCCTCAATGCAGTGTACGCCCGTTTCAATATTGTCTTGATGTGAAAGGCATTTGATGGGATAAAGTCAGAGCGAATGACTCGGCTGTACTCACGTCACGCGCAATCACACCCGCTTAGCTCAGAGCCACATCAAAAGCCGCGCGTTCATATTCGTGGGCTACGGCATGCTAATGGGAAGCCAGGCCAGCACGCTGCAGGAAACTGGAACCGAGTTGCCAAGACCACTTCAGAACTGGCCAGAACAAAAGGCAAAGATATAGTGTACAAAAAATAAGGACCCAAAACAACAACAGCGCCAAAAAGTACGAAGCAAGTGGGGTTTTAATATACGACGCTAATAAAACGTACGCTAGTATTTGCTTACAGTATTGCTATGAGAGACCAATGGCAAACCACAGTTCAATAAAGACACAATGTGGAGGCTTGCGGTGTTCGAGTGAATGCAGTGTCAGCTGTGGAAAGGCGGCTTTGGTATGGCTGAAACCATAAACAGTCCAGTCTGAGATATTGTGACATTTGAAACCATCACCCTCCAACCAAAAAAAAAAAAAGGGAAAAATTAAATTATTAATTAAGTCTGAGTCAGTATGCCTCCATTCTCAAATGGTTGTTTATGTTCAGAGAAACAGAACTTTTAGTGACTAGTCCAGCCCCCGAGCGAGTGTGAGTTTGGCTCTGCAGACCAGTGCATCTCTCCACCCACGAGGTTGGCTGCGGTCAACTCGGGGAGGACTGTTGCATTGTGGGGCCTCCCCCTGCCCCCATATCAGCTCTTTGAAATACGTCATGCTAAATAACTAGGATTCCCTGAAAGCCCACGTTAACAAATGTGTGGAGTACGCTAACAATCACCCCCCCCACCCCCCCCATTCTTCCATAGGGACAGGCAGGGATAGGGGGCTAGCATGTTAGCGCACTCCCACACTGACTCAGCCATTCTAGGACACGGAAGACTCCGGAACATGGCAGCAGCGCGCCCCACAGACCCGCGTTAACCCCGCGGGTGCCGAGGGGGGGGGTCTGAGAACACATGGCACGCGGGCGCTAGCGCCGCCCTGCTCCACCGCAAGGCCGACCTGTCGCTGCGTCATAGCGGGTGGGGGTGAGAGCGAACCAGGGGGGGAGTGGTGGTGGCTTATGGGATGAGAGGTGAGGAGGGCAACGCATAGGAGGACCGTTACAAAGAGACGCTCACAGCCGAGCACGACTCCGGCAGCGGGCTGCTACGCCAGGAATTCACCCACCGCGCGGAGCTCCCACCGAAGCCCACGGGGGGGACGACGACAGTGGCTCAGTCAAAAGTTCACCACCATGAGAGCCTCCTTTGTGTCGCCAATTAGGGCCAAGGAAGAATACAGGCCTTTCATCAAAGGGGCTGCACTCTGCCCAGATACGGCGCGCAGTGGCCGGACATCTCATCTCGCAGACGAGTGGCTAAAAGTCACCTCTCGTCTGCAGGGGACGGGTGTCATGGCAGGAGAGGCGGTGGGACTGGGGCCCCAATGACACTACAGCTCCGCAATCCCAGCCTGCAGCGGGAAAAGCTCGCTGACTCCAGTTAGCGTCTTAAGGTGGGGGAAGATTATTAGGAATCACAATGATAAAATCTTTTAAAGCATTCCAATCAACAGCTGAGCAGTGGCAAGCCCGTCTATGGACCTGCTCGGTCCAGAGGGTTCTGGGCTTCCGGTCCTGGGTCAGTAAGTGGGGCAGGTGAGTCAGGACAGGTAAATGACCTGCCAAGCCTCCACTACTCTTGTGGTCTTTGTAGTCCACAGTTACTTTGCTGGTATATTTCAGGCCATCGTCCTGTTGAACGTTGAACGGATCGTATGGATGCATGTGACGTTTTGTCAGCGTCACTGACCGATTTTCTTTGACTTTACATTTTTTAAACTGAGACCTCATTGGTCCTCCTGTTTAGAGACGGTGGCACCAGGCTGCACGTGTCACAGCTCATCAGTTCTAACCCTTTTTGTTATCTCTCTTGCGGTGAGCGGTGCAACAGCTGCCCAAGACGTAACCCAAGAAGCAGCCAGTTCCTGAAACAGCAGGCAGGGGTGGCGTAAGCGTCCTGCACGGTTCACCCCGCACATGTGTAAATTGCCTCGTACCACGTCCGACGCCCCCGCACTATGACATCATAATGGTGTTCCGGTTCGAAACCAACGCGCTGACGTACGGAGCGGATACCGAAGAAATAGAGCCGCTCTCCAATTACAGACCGCCTGCACTGGAAATGATTTTTAATCTGTTTTCTCACAAGAAAACAGAGAATCTGAAGCAAAATCAATACACGCTTTAGGAGGCGTGGCCATGCCCTCTCAAACTCACGCTTGAACAAGTGGACTTTGCTTATAAGCGGTAGTCGTTTCCTTCTATAGGTAAATGAGGTGGTTAGATGTAACGGAGCCTGTGGTATATATCTCCACCCTGCTCAGTCTGACTCCCCAGACAAGTGATGAATCATTTATGGCTGCGTAATACCTCAGAGAGTCCTTGTGGTGTCCGCTGGTAATTGTAGTTCATTGACCTCAGGACACCAGTCACACTAAGATTAAAGACTCGGTAATCCAGTGGAAATCACGTCTTATGAATATTCTGAGGTTGCCCATATTTTGAGGTTGCCCATGAGATGCCAGTACTGCGCATTAATTCATTCTCTCTCTCTCTGCTACTGTTTGATTTATATAAAATATTGCATCACAATAAATTATTCATGTCAATTAGCTTTTCATCTTCTAAGATACAAACTCATGTGATCCTTTTAACAACTATTTATCTCGCAGTGAAACAGAGCTCTCCTCAGAAACACAGCCACGATACGCCGGAGGGCATCATTCTTAAATAAAAGCATCAGATCTTTGCATACCTACGATTTGCATATTAAAGGCGGCAGGCGACGCAGCAGAGAGGAGCTGGGCACAGAGGTTTTCGCTCCTCCCACCTCTGACAAGGAGGCCCCACCTCCACTGTGTTACACCCCGCCCACCCCCACAAACCCACGCCCACAGCGCACCAGACGAGAGAGCGTTCATCGCTTCACGGCTATAACGGCTCTTTCTGATCTCAATGCTGCTGTTGCTGACAGCATAACCGATCGAAAATAAATATACCCAAACTAATAATAATAATATTATGATTATTACTTATTATTATTATATCAAGCATTAGCTTTTACCTGATCCCAGTGCAGTTAGACCTGTTATTGCGGAAGGGAATGAAATCACGAAACGGTGAAGCCAGTCTTCCGACACTCCCTCTCATCTCCTGAGACAAGACTCAACCTCATCTTTTAATCAAGGTGTGACAATGGAGGCCTGAATGGTTTCTCCTTTAGGAGCCCAGATGAGACAGCTAAAGGAATAAAAAAGAATTAAAAGAGGGAATTTCTGAACACCCCTCCCACTACCCCCCGGCTGAGGGGCCTCTGATTGAGATCTTGATAGAACCTTTTTTTTTTTTGTGGTCAGAAAGGCGATTTCTAGAAGATTTTGTTCTAGCTGTACATCATTTTCTCCCAGATGAAGATTATTTTCGGGACGGATGAAAGAACGCTGCCTTGGGGCAATCTGGGAACTAATATTTTGATCAGATTAAGAGATCTGAGAATATGAAAATGAAAAGATAAGTTGTTAATCTCTTCAAAATACAACACGAGACTCTGCTGACATTGAGGAACGGTCAAGGTTACGGTCTGTCTCCTAACGTTGTCGTCAGTCGTCCGTGAACACAGCGAACTGTGCGCTTAGGTCCAGTATGACACGTCATACACTTCAAACGAAAACATCGTGACACACGCTGCTCTTGCACCGTCTGTGTGTGCAGTGCATCACAACATGGCCTCCCGATGATCAGGCAACCACAAAGTGACATCATCAGATAGATATACATCACCCAGATCAGACATGGCTATCGGTCATATACGGCCAGTCATCGTGTCAGTTTTATTCATCCCACATCTATCTGCAATGCTGATCCTCGGAACACCTCCGAGTAAAACCTCATCAAGGTCATCGAGTTAAGTACTTCTGATTGGTCGTCCCTTTGGCTACGTCAGACCTGGTTGGCTGCCTCTTTTGAAATGACCATCATCAGTAGAACCTCTGGGCACACCCATGTGGGTCAGCCATGACGGGGGGTGGGAGACGCAGAGCAACCGGTGACAAGATCAACAATGTCACATGACCAGTCACCTTTAACCTGACCTAGTTAGTCAGTTCCAGCCAGTCAGAGCAGGAAGCAGGAAGTCGTGTCTGCCTTCGTTATCCAGAATGACTGGTGATGGCCTGAGAGTACAATATTTGGTCTCACTCCTGAACTAATTACACATTCCACCCTCATTAATCACCCAATCAGCTAACAAATTCTTCTTCCGGTGAGGGTAATCTCTCTAATTAGCGATCGCCACCACCATTTAAACTGGTGTCCTTTCGGTTGCTGTTACGTCCGCTGTTCCATCACTTAGAGTTACAGTGAGATTCTGACCTGTAGGTTCCCTTAGAGCATGACGACCAGACACAGAGACCTACAGGAGATCCAGGAGTCACAGACGCACATCTGCTGACTTATCTGGAGGTAACGAGAAGTGCAGGACGCAGGCTACAAAATCTGAAACAGGGACCAGAGTGAGAGAAGAATACGCATTCGTAACGACCCATCGTGCTCTCCTGTCAGATACGCTCGATAGTGATCGGCCGACCAATCAGAGAGCCTCTTCCCACCACCGACCGATCAGGTGTGGCCGTTTCATCACCCCTCTGCTCTCACGCTTCGTACGTGCTCGGAAACTTCGAAAAAGACTTCCAGATCTCCGCCGCGCCGTTCGCCGGGGTCCCTTTCTCCACGCCGTTTTTTGGCGATGCTAACTGTGGTTTCTCCTCTCTGGTGTGAAAGGTCTCGTGGGCTCCAAACTCTGCTTTTAATGAAGCGAAAACAACACCCACACAACACTGCCAGCTTTCCTGCGCAAATTCGGAGATGATTACAAGTGAGTGAACACAGGGTGGTCTGACTCTACAGGCAGAGGTGCCGAACACACGCGCGTTTGTGCCCGTGTGTGTGAGAGAGAACATTTCCTGCTGTTTTCTTCTTTATTTCTTTTTGCTTCTTATTTATTATTGCTTATTTTCCCCTTCACAGTTTTAATCGTTACGATGTATGTTTATAATCAGGACACCGATTTTGGTCAAATTGGACATACCCATGAAAGACGGGACAAAAGTAAGGAAATAATAAATGAAATAAGCAAAATCGCTAATGCCTTATTTATGCAAAACAAACATTTTACACATAAACAAACTATGATTAAAGATTCTGAAGCGTTCTACTGAAAATGTGGGGCTCACGCGGATCTGAGTTGGCCTTCCAGCTCAGAGAAGACCCGCGGAGTGTAGGACATGCAATTGAGTATGCTGCATTTGAAGTCTGCGCCGGCAGGAGGTCCGCGGATGATTATGGGAATCGCTGGGTTGTGTCTAGTGTTGAAAAAAAATAAGGAGAGAAATGATGTCAGTCCAGGAGCAATTGAACAGATAAAGATGAATCGCTATGAATCGACATGAATGCTATGTCTCCTCGAATCTTCAACACATTTTTCAACACATGAGAAACGGTATGAAAACTCTTTTGTGTGTGTGTGTGTGTGAGTGTGTGAGGGAGAGAGACAGAGAGAGAGTTCTAAAATGACATAATTTTCCCAGGTTTTATAAAGATCTTTGCCAAGCAATTACTGGGTGAAAATCTTTAACCGAGTCTCTCTTAAAAATTACTTGCACATAAAGTATGCATATAATTCTACTAGCGAATAAGTTAGTAATTGAGCCTCTAAACCTTCCCTTTTACAGAGCACATTTCACACAAGTACAATGGCGTGGTACAGCAAAATGGGTGGGGGGTGGGGGGGGGGCTGGTGAATGAACAAGACTCAGTCCTCTCGCCTTTGATAAGGTATTAGAGGGGAAGAGAAAGTTGAATTTCCACAGATTAACGTCTCAAAGCGACAAAATGACCAATAACCCTCTTGTTCTCCGCGCCTGAATCAAGTGTGCCAAGAGTTCTTCTGTTTCAGAAGAGTTGGCCCTTAGCACTGTTCATTAGGAAGGAAATATTCGCAAAGAGCCACGGTTCTAATTATGGTAAGCCAAATGTGCAGGAAGCCTCGGACCGGCGAAGTCGAACTCTGGATCACACAAATTAGTCTTAGAGAGACTTTTATGGCAGCACTATTAATATATCACATGTAATATTAGGTCAAAGACCTACATACTTAAACACAGATCATTTATAGTACGCAGTGGTATAAGAGCTGAGAGTGGCGAGCATCTGTGCGCTGCTGCTGGGTGTGGTGTGTGTGAGGGGGGTCTGTCAGTCCCCTCGCACAAGGACCCCTCTTTGTACGTATTCATGCACAAGCTAAGATGCAGTCTGCAGTTTGGGGCTGTAATGAGATTGTTTCTGTGACTCACGAATGGGCCAGTGACAATGTGGGTCTAGGGCAACGCGCGCGCGCGCACACACACACACACACACACACACACACAATCTTGCACACTTTCAGACTGTGCCGCACTGTCAGACATAGCTACAAAGCTAGACCAAAGTGTCACCGAAACTTATCGTCTATGCTAATAATACACATAATGTATATATATGGTATATATGTACAAAATAATGAAATAGTGAAAAAAATATTGTACTATGCCCTGCACCATCCTATCACTGCTACATGACATGCTAAAATTCATCAAACGTTCTTTGATCATTTTCTATATTAGTGAAATGTCCACCGGTAATGTCGCATATACCCCTACTGAGCAATACACTAAATATAGCCATATACTGGTTTACATGCAGTTCTGTTTATTTTTCAGTTCCTTTAATTTTTAATGCAATATGAAGACATGTAATTACTGTTAAGAGCATTAAGAGTGATCTTAAGTATAATTTGCAGTTCATGAACTGTTTTTAAAAATTACACTTAATATAATTAAGTTCTGTCATTAGGCCTAATCCCCACAGGCTACATGTGAATGCTTGCCTTAAAAAAATTACATATAGAGTGAAGGGGGGAGAATTACATATGTTTCCGTCCTTGGGAAAGGTTGGAGTTCTGCACAATGCTTCCTTCTGCTGTAATTATCTGTGCTTTGAATATGAGTAGCAACAGTGTTAAGTCCATTAAAAACTGAAAAACAGTCTCCTCTCCATGAAGAATACTCACTCATCAGTAACAGTACAAATGAGCTGGAAATGGATCCCGCACTGTCTGCCAGTGAATGTGAAGGGGTTACAGGTTAAAGGTTTACATTTAGCATTTGAGATAATAATCCATCCACTCGATTCTGCGGTAATCTCGACAAACTATAAGGGGGAAACGTGCATTTGAGGAGTGGAAACGACACAAAAGAAAATTCTGTACGCCTTGGGTTGTTCACGAGCTCCCGTAATGAAAATCTCAGTGCGGTGAGACACGCGTATTAAAACGGCGCCTAAAAACTGCACGAGCGCGGCCGGTAAATCCGGAAACGTCACTGGCCAGGTGTCCTAGGTGTGCGGCGAAATTCACGCTAACAGCGGGAAAAAAAGATTCACCTTGTTCAGCGTCCCCACACCACAACTGACAAACAGCAAAAACAAACAAACAAACAAAAAGTTCATCGCCAAACGAACTGCTACGTCAGTCGTTAATCCGTAATATGTAGGCTTACCACGCCGGTGAACCTGAACTCTACGTTCAGCGGTGGTTACTCAGCGGCCGGATGCTGTCACCGGCGTCCAGGAGCGCGCGCGCGGATGTGTCGCCGCGTCTGTGTCAGCGGAGGTAATCAGACCTGAGCGCGCCGGTGGCGAGAGGGGATCTGTGTCAGGATAACTGACCGCTAATGTAAGCAGATACGATTATACCTCTACTGACATGCTGCTGTGCGCTCACAATTACACTCCCCTGGAAACGCATAATGACTGATGTTCCTGGTCCCCAGCTGGGGCCCTACAGTCAAAGCCATGATCAGGCATTCTAATCAGCCTTTAGCCGCGCGCGCACACACACACACACACACACACACACGAGCATGCACACGCTGCGCATTTAAATCTCTGTTTGTGCATATCAAAGGCTCCACAAAACACACTGGCAAAACACATAATCACCTATCTCCTCCGGTAGGTGCGATGCCAAAACGCGTATTTAATTTGAGTGTGCGTGTGTGTGCGTGCGCGCGCGCGCGCGTGCAAGACGGAAAGAGAGAGAGAGTAGAGTGCTAATAGATTCTGAGACAAGGTGAACATAACCTTATTCACTGGTGTTTGAGGAAGGAAGAAGTCCTTGTATTCTTTAGCGTTTCTGTAGACATACATGCACCATGAGAAGAAGAATGTTGAGTCCTAATCCTCCATGTATTGTAGAAGGGAACGTTGGGTCTTTAGAGTGAAATGTGGTTAAGCAGTAGAAGATGAACCGGAAGACCAATGACACATTCACCTCAGACTACATTAGACAGTATGAAAACACACAGCAGGGAAAGGTAAATTAAGAACAGGGATGTTCCTCTGTCTTTATGTTCATCACTCACGCACACACACACACACTCTATCTACACACACACACTTTCTCCTGCTGATACAGTGTCATTGCAGCCTCATGACACCCTGTGCTAGCATCAAGTGCTAGCCTGTCGCTCAGGTCAATACCAGTCTATTAGTTTCACTACTGCACAAACAGCTGTGCATTAACATTATTCATTCATTATTTAGGCACAGGTACAATTGTACCTTCTCCTGGTCATGGAATTTGTAGTACGTGGACTGCCTGATGAAATGTCCTCCGGATAGCCTCTGTGACCTTCATAAACCCAACAGTGTGTGTGTGGGTCTTAGACATTATGGACAGTGCTACTCTCAGCGAAAACAGAAAAGCCAAATTCACCGTTTCTTGAGAGACACACACATACAGGCTTCTCCTCTGTGGGGAGTAGTGACGTCCCAGTAGAGAAGGTGTGTGCGTAAATTTGGTTTGTTGTGTATTCTGAGTTCCTCTCCTGGCAGTCGGAGTGACCACCTGCTCACGGGGGTCCCTCTCCTCCGGCCAGACCAACAGCTGGCCTCTCTTCTGACGCTGCGATTGGCTAATCCCTGCTGGTCATCTCTGTTCTCTCTCTCACTCTTCCTCTCTCTCTCTCTCTCCCTCTCTCACCAACTGCCCGACATTGAACTGTCTCTGTCTGAAAGTGCCAGGTCTGAATCTCCTTTTCTGCACACACACACACACACACACACCCTGTCCTTTCCCTGGCTGCAGAATTCCATAACCAGCATATGGACTATGTACATAATTTAACGAGGTCAAAAGACTTGCACAGAGCTTGCAGTCTGACACCGCTGAACTGGGGCAAGTCGTCAGTGGGGCGGGCAGTGGGAAGACGGTCCACTGTGCTGACCGCAATTCCAAGAAGAAATTCACACTACAGAACTTTATTAAATCAAACTGGAATATTACAAATGCATCCAGCTATGCTGTAGCTTCTTATTCCCGCGTGACTAATGTTTATGGACTTAAAATCGTCTGTCTTGTAGAAACAGACTCGGCGAGCTGATAACAGCACAGTGCGTGGATGTCGTAATCATTCTGGAACATATACGGCGATGCGGTATGAGTGGAGTCGGTTGCTGCGTGTGTGCTGTGAAGGGCTTGTGTACGGAGCGCCTCCTCAGCCCTGCGTGTGTTAGTGATTCAGCCGTGGACTAGCAGGGAGCGAGAGTGATGGCTGTTTTTACATGGGAAGATTTAAAGAGCTCTATAAGAGATGTGTTTCAGTGTACATGTTGGAGACCACCATGCTGAGCCAATGGCAACATGAGCTCACCCCTTACTGAGGGAGGGGGGGGGGGCAGAAAGACTGGGAGTTTGGGGAGGGGGAAGAGAGAGAGGGAGAGGGGGGCGAGAGAGAGAGAGAGGGAGTGACAGAGTAGGGGAGGGACATGGAGGAGTGTGTGGAAGAAAATGTGAGTCCTGTAGAAAATGTGTAAATCTTATTGAGCTGTATGCAGTGAATCATCAGAGAGGAACGACTCCAAACATACCACTGATCCAGCCAGTGGTCACACACACACACACACACAGTAACAACACCAAACAATACCACACAAACAGAAGCAGAGCAACAAAGGAACGCAAGCTTTTGAACTCTTTGTTGCGGCATTTAACGGAGACGCCTCCAAAGGTAGCAGGTCTGCTCCCAGTGTGTGTGGGCTCACCTGGGCGTGCTGAGGGCCCTCTGGAGCGTGAAGCCGATCCGTCAGGCTGCTCCTCACACTCAGAAAGGAGAAACTGCTGCATTTTCAGGGAGTGCTTAAAAAAAAAGAACATTTATAGGCACAAATGGAGATTCCAGAGTGTTCCAGAATGCTCCAGAATGCTCCAGAGTGCTCCAGAATGCTCCAGAGTGTTCCAGAATGCTCCAGAGTGCTCCAGAGTGCTCCAGAATGCTCCAGAGTGCTCCAGAGCGATGGATAGATGATGTCACTTCAGCTGGCACCTCTACAGACGGGGACAAGCTGGAACTCTCTGGCTTTTAATATAAAACACAAATGAATGCATTGGGTGGAGGAAACTGCGAGCGATGACACTACAGCTGTGAGACGCTCATTCCTGAGAGCCTGAGCTCTCCCCTGTGATCTGCTCATCGCAGAAATTAGATCATCGTATCTATGTCTCATCTATTGGCCTCGGGTTGCATTTGTTATTATTATTTTTGGCCTCTCAGGTAGGCGTGTCCTGACAGAAACAGGTGAACACGGTGGGGGTGTGTCATGTGGGTGGGGTTTGGGCCGTGGCCACGCCTACATTGGCCTTGTTCGACCCTGTACATTCATATGGTGTGAGGAGGAGGGACTACTGTGAGGCCACTCCCTCCTCCCCCAACACCCAGCGTTCAGCTGTTCATCTGAGAAAGCCCTGCTCACAGGTCTGTAGACCTGGGAAAGCCCTGCTCACAGGTCTGTAGACCTGAGGAAGCCCTGCTCACAGGTCTGTAGACCTGAGGCACACACTGCTGCTGTCCTCACACACCTCGATGTTCCTGTTTTTAGCAGTTTAGGATTTTATACAGATTGACAACTCACATTAATACACCTCTGAAAAATACATGGAATCACATGGAATATAATTATCTGCTCAAATTACGGGGTTAAAATGAAATAAGTTTCCTCCAAACGATGTTCGTGTGGAAATATACAGCTTTCCAAGAAGTGTTACATACAGCTCTCTAAGAGCAGTCTCTACCCAATGTTTCACTAAGAGCAGTCTCTACCCAATGTTTCACTAAGAGCAGTCTCTACCCAATGTTTCACTAAGAGCAGTCTCTAACAGCTCACTAAGAGCAGTCTATAACTAGGACTAAGAGCAGTCTCTAACAGCTCACTAAGAGCAGTCTATAACTAGGACTAAGAGCAGTCTCTAACAGCTCACTAAGAGCAGTCTATAACTAGGACTAAGAGCAGTCTCTAACAGCTCACTAAGAGCAGTCTATAACTAGGACTAAGAGCAGTCTATAACAGCTCACTAAGAGCAGTCTATAACTAGGACTAAGAGCAGTCTATAACAGCTCACTAAGAGCAGTCTATAACAGCTCACTAAGAGCAGTCTATAACTAGGACTAAGAGCAGTCTCTAACAGCTCACTAAGAGCAGTCTATAACTAGGACTAAGAGCAGTCTATAACTAGGACTAAGAGCAGTCTATAACTAGGACTAAGAGCAGTCTATAACAGCTCACTAAGAGCAGTCTATAACTAGGACTAAGAGCAGTCTCTAACAGCTCACTAAGAGCAGTCTATAACTAGGACTAAGAGCAGTCTCTAACAGCTCACTAAGAGCAGTCTATAACTAGGACTAAGAGCAGTCTATAACAGCTCACTAAGAGCAGTCTTGATGTCACACTGAGCAGGAGCTGGATATGAGAGCTGCAGATAATGTTGTATGGCGTAAAGTTTCAGCAATAATGGTACATACAAATATATAATAAATTATTCAGTAACAGTAACAGTAACAGTCACATGAAATGTGATATTCACAGAAGTACTACATGAAGTAAAGATGCAATAATTTTCTGTATCAGTTCTTTAATTTGGCTACTTTTATTCGAGCATGGTCATTTCCAAGAGGAATTACAAATTAAAAATTCAATAATACTTTTACAAAGACATTTCAGGAAAGATTCTTTTTTTTCTGTCATGATATCATACATTGTATTGTAACAGTCCCTCTTCATTTTTTAGCTAAAAAAACAAGATGAAGAAAGTGGAATTTTTTTTCAGTCGAAAATACAGTGTTCTCACAATATTGTATCAAAAGTTTCCAAATTTGGAATTTTCAGTAACTGGAAAAAAAAATAAAATAAAAGAACGAAAAACAAAATCTTAAGCTGAAAATTTGCAATTCACAATTAATGTTTTAAAACACAATAAATGCTCTCTTTACGTAAAATTTGCCCAAATGATCGTCATGTTTCATTTTACTAAAATATATCTATATATTGAAGAACTATAATACTGTACACTACAGTATGAAATAAATAAAATTAGGAAATACAAAATGGGTCACATAAATAAAATGTTATTTAAAACTAGAAATAAAATGAATCAATTTTGTTGTAGCGAAATGGTTTGGTGTAATACTGACAAAGAGAGATAGAAAAAAAAAGATAAAACAAAAAAACAACAGAACAGAAAATTGCACAAACATGATGTAAACTAAAGAGTTGGTGCGTGCTCTGCTAACACTGAGACGGGTGTTCCCGTGGAGAAGGTAATGTCTTTGAATACTGATCCTGGTGACAGTAGCGTGGAGGCCCCCTCCGTTAACACTATACAGGGATGGCACTTGTAGAAACACACAGATTAAAAGGTTTGCATATAAGGCGTTGCTTTTTTTTTTATCTTTAGTCTTCTCTAATAATAAAAAAAAAACTCGACGTTCCAAAGGCTCTTCCTCCTCCGACAGCTCCTTCCCTCCTCCATCTCGTCTTCTGACCGGTTCACTTGCTCTGCACAGTCTCTTTAAGACTTCAAATGTCTTCAACCCAAACGGATATATATGTTAAGTTCCTTCACATAGAGTAAGTTCTGAGGCCCAAAAGTGTGTGGTTAGCTGAGTGAACACCAAACTGAGGACACAGTGGGGGGGGAGAGTCATAATACTGACAAACAGCTGCAAACCTGCCACGCTCGCCGCCCGATTCTTCAACACTGTATAAATATACATAGGCAATACTTTTTATTATTTTTGTAGTGATTATAGAAGCGGAGTGCAATTTTGTACAAGTTTACTAGTTTTGTGCTATAAATACTATGGAACACAGGGTTTAAGATGATAGCACCACACATCATTTTAGGCCTTAATACTGTACAATTTTTAAAACGTATTACATTTATTTTTCATTTTTGCATAATGCAGCTTCTTACGAAAAAAAAAATAAAATAATAAAAACCCGTGTCCCCTCCCTGTCCCGTCCCTGACCGTATGATTGGGTCAGACGCCTGTCCGTCTGCGGATTCTCCCCTCCTCTTTTTAAAATTGTATTTTTTTTTTTTTTTCAGTCCATCAGATGGAGCTGGCGGTGTAGCGGAGGCCTCGTACACGTGCGTCTGTGATCGGACCGCAGACCTGCGTCGGCCAGGTGGACCTCGCTACCGCAGAAAACGAGATGAACGCTAACTAGACACAGGCCGGGAGTGGAGGGAGAAGCTTCTAGAAGGCAGGACTCTTTATTACATGCCATCCTCCATGTTGTCCTCGTGGTCAGATTTGGTTTCCGTCTTGCCGTCCACCGAGCTGTCGTCCATCGAGTGCTCGCCGTTGTCCTCCTCGTCTCGCGCTGTGTCCGCGTCCGTGTCCACACTCTTGTTCTCACTCTCCTCCTCAAACTCCTCAAACTCCTCCTCCCTCCGACCTCCCGCCTTGCCGTAGGGCCCCTCCGCCTCCTTGGGCCGGGCCCTGGCCCCGACCCCGCCCCCGACGCCGTCCACCACGACGCCGTCGCGCAGGATGGCGTCGTGCTCCGGGCGCTCGGGGTAGACGGGGGGCGGGGTCAGGCCCTGCAGGTACGCATGCTTCATCAGGAGCTCGGTGGGCTCCAGGTGACCCTTGTCCCGCGCCTCCCTCTCGGCGGCCTCGCGCTCCTCCGCCTCCCTCTTGCAGTAGGAGTAGCGGTGGTTCATGTGCTGCGAGTACGAGCCCGAGTGGGAGAAGCGCTTGCCGCACTTGTCGCACTGATAGGGCTTCTCGCCCGAGTGCAGGCGCGAGTGCTCGATCAGGTGGTGCTTGTGTTTGAACGCCTTCTTGCAGATCTGACACTGGTGCGGCCGTTTGCCTGCGGACACACACAACGACAGGGTGCACGCCGTGAGTCCAACATGCTGGCCGCTTTGCACACACACACACACACACACACGCGCGCACACACACGTAATACAGTGTTACAATACTCACGAAACAGAAGGATTAGACACCAACTAATAAGAAAAGGAAAACGTAATGACCAAGATGGAAAAAACAAGCAAAAGAATGAAACACATGTTAATAGTTGTATGTTTGTCTACCCTGAATTCAGTTCTGGGATTATTAACACACACAGACACACACATTCTGTACAGCACATTTGAGCATTTACTTTCCAAAATTCCCTCCTAGAGGTTGAACATGGGGAGCTGACACACACACACACACACACACACACTTTATTTTTGGCAGAGTTGCACCGGCAGAAACACAACATAAATAAACCAGCACAAAGCAAACAAACACACACAGCTTCACTGCAGAGGAACAAACAAATACAGTCTGAAGTCGAACTGCAGCAGCGCCTCTGTACCACACACAGGGACGCACAGCCACTGCTTCTCTCTCTCCCTCTCTCTCCCTCCCTCTCTCCCTCTGTTTGACTTTCTCTCTGTCTTCACTCTGTCTTGTCCTCCAGGTCACGGTTCTGACCACTGGGCCATGCAGGGCTTTAGAGCTCGGGGGGTTTTGCGACGCAAGAACACAGCATTCTTTATTAATGGGGTGGGGTTTAGGTTTAGGGTTAGGGTTAGGGCTAGGGTTTAGGGTTAGGGTCAGGGTTAGGGCTAGGGTTTAGGGTTAGGGTCAGGGTTAGGGCTAGGGTGTAGGGTTAGGGTTTAGGGTTAGGGCTAGGGTTTAGGGTTAGGGTCAGGGTTAGGGCTAGGGTTTAGGGTTAGGGTTAGGGTTAGGGTTTAGGGTTAGGGTTTAGGGTTAGGGCTAGGGTTTAGGGTTAGGGTCAGGGTTAGGGATAGGGTTTAGGGTTTAGGGTTTAGCGCTAGGGTTTAGGGTTTAGGGTTAGGGTTTAGGGTTAGGGCTAGGGTTTAGGGTTAGTTAGGCATCATAATCTGAATTACATTGCTAAATTAAAAAGCGCCTGTCATACCAGCAGCAGGACAGAGTGGATGAGGCAAAGAGGGCAGGAGAGTGTGGAGAGGGAGTGCACAAGGGCTAGTGGGGAGTGTACAGGGGGTAGTGGGGAGTGTACAGGGGGTAGTGGGGAGTGCACAAAGGCTAGTGGGGAGTGTACAGGGGGTAGTGGGGAGTGCACAAGGGCTAGTGGGGAGTGTACAGGGGGTAGGGGGAGTGCACAAAGGCTAGTGGGGAGTGTACAGGGGGTAGCGGGGAGTGCACAAGGGCTAGTGGGGAGTGTACAGGGGGTAGTTGGGAGTGCACAAAGACTAGTGGGGAGTGTACAGGGGGTAGTGGGGAGTGCACAAGGGCTAGTGGGGAGTGTACAGGGGGTAGTTGGGAGTGCACAAAGACTAGTGGGGAGTGTACAGGGGGTAGTGGGGAGAGCACAAAGGCTAGTGGGGAGTGTACAGGGGGTAGAGGGGAGTGCACAAGGGCTAGTGGGGAGTGTACAGGGGGTAGTGGGGAGTGCACAAAGACTAGTGGGGAGTGTACAGGGGGTAGTGGGGAGTGCACAAGGGCTAGTGGGGAGTGTACAGGGGGTAGGCAAGGAGTGAGGAAGTGAATGAGAGCGTAGGGAAGGAGTGAGTGAGGAGGTAAGGGAGAGGGGGAACGTGGAGTGAGCAGGGAGAGAATGAGAAAAAGGGCAGTAGGGAGGAAAGGAGTGAGAGAGGGAGAGAGAGGGAGGTGCAAGTGAGGGTGGATGTCTTGGACGAGCGTACAACCACTGTCTTTCTTCAGCAGACGTTTTGGATTTGCACAAACTCAGCACATTCGAGGTATTCTGACCGTGCGTTTAACGCAGATCACGCGCGCGCACACACACTTGTGCTGGAGTTTCTCCTTTGGCATTTCAGCAGCTCTGTGACGGCCCTGATGAAGTGGCACACTTGCATGCATACATCTGGCCAAGTGCTGACCACAAATAGCACAGGAATGCTCCCCACCACCCTCGCCTGCCCCAACACCCTCCCCCAGAGGGGGCCGGAGCAGACGGGGACCGAGAGAGACGGCATTCCTGCCAGGAGGTTCCTCCCCAAAACCAGAAGCCACCAGGAAGGGGTGATGCAATCCTTTGAAAGAGGAGAGACGTGGGGAGAAGGGGCCAGAGGAGTTGGGTCTCGCCTGCCAGCATGTTAGTCATTTGTTCTGACGTGTAACGCAGGGCTTAGGGAATCGGAGCGGCCGCGTGCGTACGGGCCCGTGAGAATACGGTCGGACCTCCTCCGTCTCCGGAGCACGGCGCTAACCTGGGAGGTCTCTGCCGTTTTAGGCAGACACGTCACTCTTTGGAGGTGAGCTGAGATGCCAGAGGAGAAGGGGAGAAGATTGAGTGCACTTGCGTTTGTAGCCGGAGCTGTTGTTCAGACCCAAGGGCTACACTGTACTTGTCATTTACAACATACTGAAAAAATACAGTCATTTGTGGTAAAGAACACATATGCGGACACGTACTGAAAAGAGAAGGTTACATTAATTTGTTCGCTGACAAATGAATGTAATCCTTACTTTAAATGAATTTGTTTATTAGGGATTTTTCTCATTCTTTCTTGGTCTGTCTCTCTGGCTATGTCCATGTGCTTGTCATTATTTCATTACTACTCTGCTTTCTTTTGACATTTCCACCATTTCCACACTAGCGTGTTGCGCCACATTCCACTCATGGAATCACAGCTATAAAACGTCTCACGCTGTCAACAGGAGAGAAACATGTTAGTTTTCCATTAACATCCAACTAAAAGTGAACAACAACAAAAAAAAAAAAAAATAGAGAGAGAGAAAAACAAACTGACAAAAAGAATGAGGGAGGGAGGGAGGGAGGGAGGGAGGGAGGGAGGGAGATTCTCTAGAGAGAAGAATGAGGGGTTTAGTACGACAAACAGGAATTAAAAGCAGGGGGTAAATAAATGGCTGGAACAGTATGTACCTGTGTGCTCATATTTGTGTCTTAGGAGGGAACTGCTCTTCTGGAATGTTTTGTCGCAAAGGTCACACGCGTACATACCACTTTCAGTCTTCTTAATCTTCTTCCGGGTCAGACAGGCGTCTGAGTCTGTCATGTCGTCCAGGCCGGAGAGGTAGTCTGCCGTGCTGTCTAACAGCTCCCCCTTGGAAAAGAGAGAGAGAGAGAGGGAGAGAAGGAGAGAGAAACATAGTTTAGGATGTTTTAATTATGGCGCGGTGAAGAGGATTATATCCATTATACTTATTCGGTATGTGTCAGGCTGCAGTTTGGAGAGGACTTATTGAAACTAGGTAATAAATGTTTCACAGGAAGTGTCGAACATAAACGAGTAAACATATGCTGCAACATAAACAAAGTAAAAAAAGTAAACATAAATAATAATGTTATTATTTTCCTCGCAGGATATTTTTCATTAAACTGCAGATTTTCTGAACGCAGGTAATGGATTTGTTACACCGTCCCATTCGCGTAGAGGCTCATCTTACAAATGAAATATTAAAATGTTTGCGACTTGAAAATTTATAAAAAGGCAGGATATTACAAATGAGCTCTCTCCCTGCGAATATGCTTAATATTACCTTTCTCCATATATTTGCATTCAAATTTGGTTTAATTTTATACATGAAAGAGTGTTAATGCCATATTTATCTGTTCCTCCTTTACCGAGAAGATTACCCCGATAGGCTTAAACTTAAATTAATGGGGAAAAAATATTATTGCATTAGAGGGTCATAATAATAAGAAGAAGCTTGGGTAGGGCATATTGTCACAGTCTTCTAATTTCCAAGCAGTAATGATTAAATCAAGAGGTGCACTAAATGACCAAAATTGCGCAGTGCCGTTGCCCTCATTAGAACTACTTGCTCCGGTCTGACAATGATCCTGCAGACAGAAACACGGCGGCTTCTTAAGAGCGCAGTGCTATCATTCCGCAATCAATTTGAGCTAAATGCCCGTAGCTGTATTTTTAAAATCTAATTTAATAACTTAGAATAGGAAACATTATTAATACTTTTTTATCAGAATGGTTCCGTCTATGTTAAACAGCCTTCAGCACTGCGCTGTAATGAACACGGCGCTGGTGCATTATTAATCCACATGTTCAGACTCGTTTTGGTTTTCCTTTACAGATACAAAGGAAAAGCAAGAGAGAGAGGTGGAGAGAGAGAGAGAGAGAGAGTGGAGAGAGGTAGAGGTGGAGAGAGAGGTGGAGAGAGAGGTGGAGAGAGAGAGAGAGAGAGAGGTGGAGAGAGAGGTGGAGAGAGAGAGAGAGAGAGAGAGAGAGAGAGAGAGAGAGAGGGAGAGAGAGAGGTGGAGAGAGAGAGGTGAGAGAGAGAGAGGAGAGGTGGAGAGAGAGAGGTGGAGAGAGAGAGGTAGAGAGGGAGAGGTAGAGAGAGAGAGGGAGAGAGAGGAGAGGGAGAGGTAGAGAGAGGTGGAGAGAGAGAGGTGAGGTAGAGAGAGAGAGAGGTAGAGGTAGAGGTAGAGGAGAGAGGTAGAGGTAGAGAGAGAGAGGTAGAGAGAGGTAGAGAGGTAGAGGTAGAGAGGTAGAGGTAGAGGTAGAGGTAGGTAGAGAGGTAGAGAGGTAGAGGTAGAGGTAGAGAGGTAGAGGTAGAGAGAGGTAGAGGTAGAGAGGAGAGAGGTAGAGAGAGGTAGAGAGGTAGAGGTAGAGAGGTAGAGGTAGAGAGGTAGAGGTAGAGAGGTAGAGGTAGAGAGGTAGAGAGAGGAGAGGTAGAGAGAGAGAGAGAGAGAGAGAGAGAGAGAGAGAGGTGGAGAGAGAGGTAGAGAGAGAGAGGTAGAGAGAGAGAGAGAGAGGAAGAGAGAGAGAGATAGGTAGAGAGAGAGAGGTAGAGAGAGAGAGAGAGAGAGAGAGAGAGAGAGAGGGTAGAGAGAGAGAGGTAGAGAGAGAGAGAGAGAGAGAGAGAGAGAGAGAGAGTGCGTGCACACACACACACACACACACACACACACACACACACACACACACACACACACACACACACGGGCACAGATGCAGCTTGACACGGTGAGGAGTGCTGGGAGCATCTGCCGCGGTGACGCTTCCTGCCCTCATCCACTCAGACACTCTGCAGTGGAGTCTGGCGATGCCCTCCCTCGTCACCAGCGCTAAAACAGCCATTCGGTGCTAATGCTAATGATGCGTGCTACAGGAGCTAAGGAGTGAGCGGAGCTACAGGCCTCTACACAGCTGTTTGTCTTTGCTAGCCCTCTCTCTCCCTCCCTCTCTCTCTCTCTCTCTCTCTCTCTCTCTCCACGGTCTCTTCCAGTGCTGACGGCAGCAGCAGGTGAGCTCTCCTCCCTTGCAGTGAGTACCTTTTAATTAGCAGCAGAGAGCCAGAGACTAGTTGTCGAGTATAGGACACGTAGTTGTCGAGTATAGGACACGTAGTTGTCGAGTATAGGAGATGTAGTTGTCGAGTATAGGACGAAGACGATAAAATCGCAGGTAAAAAAAAGAAGAAACAGACTGTTGAACATAGGCATAGTGTGTGTGTGTGTGTGTGTGGGGGGGGGGGGGGTGTCCAATAATCCCTGCTCACACTACTCGTATAATGTGGTAGGCTAGGTGGTGTGAGCAGGATCCCAGGTGAAGCGAACCCCACGCCAAGGCGCTCGCGGGCGAGAGCGTTTACCTGGAACCCGGGCTTGCGCTGGTACTTCCTCCGCTGCTGCAGCTCGGCAAAGCTCGCCGCTCCCGTGGCGTAAGTGTAGGCCATGTGGGGCAGGAAGCCCATCTGGTCGAGCGTGGGGTAAGGCCGCAGCCCCGGGAGGCTGGCCTGTACCGGGGGCATGAACGGGGATGGCGGGAAAGCGCTCTGAGGGGGCAGGGAGGTATACAAGGGCTTGGCGGCGAAGGGGTTGATGCCGAACATGGGGCTAGTGCTCTTGTCCAGGTTGCCGTTTCCGTTGGGGCTGCCGAACTCCTTCTTGGACAGGTAAGCGAGGTTTAGCGGCTCTTCCAAGTGCTCGCGGGGCGACGCGAGGGGGTTGCGGTCCAAGGGGGCGCCGTTGGGTTTGGGCCGGCCCCTGATGGACAGCATGTGCTTGGGTTCCTTCAGGAGCTTCGGCAGGGAGAGGTCCAGCGGCTCGGCCTGGAGGTCCTCGGACGTGAAGCTGTTGGGCGTGTAGGAGCTGCTGTGCGAGTTCTTGGAGGAGGCTGAGGACAGGTTGAGGGGAGATGGTGTGTTGCTTCTGGAGTGGTCCAGCTTCTCACCCAGCTGCTTGGGCCCGGGGAACTGGGGCGTTTTGGGGAGCCTGAGCGAAGCGTCACAGTTGTTGATGCTGCTGTGGAGCTCGGCGATGGAGGGCGACGTGAGCCGGTCCAACGGTTTGACCAATGACAGAGGAGACCGAGCATTCACAGAGTCTTTGATAGGCATGTGGTTAGCTGCAGGAAGTCCCATCTCCATACTGTTCCTGTCTAATGGAGGGGTCCTGGAATTGGCATACTGGTACACCTTTCTCTGCTCAAACCACTCTTTCACAAATTCCTGAGGAAGGCCGACAGCTATGGAAATTTTCAGTAGTTCCTCTGAGTTGGGCTCCATATTCATGGCAAAGTATGCTTTGAGCACTGACATGTGGTCCTTATAGGGGTTGATGGGGCAGGTGAGGCCCTTCTCGGAGATGATGGCGGAGAGCGGATGGGCGTGCTTCTCAGCGAACATCCCCTGCTTACTGGGCATGATGTTGTCATGGGGCTGCAGCACGGCCTTGATCTCCTCGTTCATCTTACACAGGTACCTCTCGTGCTGATGCAAGGGAATTGGGCCCGGGAAGGTTTCTTTACAATATTGGCAAGAAAAGGGTGTAAACATTATGCTGTTCTCGTGCATTTTTTCCTCGGTACCTAAATCTATCGTGTGGTTCAACCTTTCCTTCTTGATATTGCTAATTTGTCTCTTAGAGTCCGTGTTCAAGCTCTGGAGGCAAGCTTTGGCTTCGTTGACCTTCTCTAGCGTGTAGTCAATGATGCTCTTGGTGGCGCCATTGTGGTTGACGACAGGAAGACCAGTCTGGGGCCCACAGGGGGATCCCAGCCCCTGTTTCTTCTCCTCGATTTGAGAGCCCAGCTCCTTCATGTACGCCTTCAGCTTGGAGAGCTCCTCCGGCTTGCAGTCCATCTTCTGCCGGCACACCGTGTTGTCCACGATCTGGAGCACCTTCTGCACCTCGCTCAGGTTGTTCCCCAGGGAAGGGTACCCCAGCGCCTGTCCCTCCAAACCTATACCTAAATGCTGCAGGGGACTCTGGGAGTTGGGAATGCCCAGTGGGCTCCCCCCGCCCATGCCACCGTTCAGGAAGGGCCCCGGCGTGCCGTAGCCATGCGACGCCATCATCAGCTTGTAGTCGTTGAAGTCCAGTGGTTCGGATTTGATGCTGAGGTGGTGGTTGGGCTGCTCGTGAGGGACGAGGGGCTTCCCGTTCTCCAGCTTGTGCCTCAGCTGGGTGATGGCCGCGTTGGTCGGGGACGAGGAGGCCGACGTCGGAGAGGAGCCGGACTTCATGCTGTTCCTCATGCGGCCGTTGACCGTGATCAGGCCGATGCACTTCTTACTACTGATGTGAGAGCTGTAGGAGCCGGAGTGGGAGAAGCGCTTCTTACAGTTTGGGCATTCGTATGGCTTTTCTCCTGAGAGAGAAAGAGAGATGAAGGTCAGATCATGCTTTGTTCATTTGTGGCTCCATTTCTTAATAAACAAAATGATATGAAAGCTGCATTATATCTAGAACAAAATGCATTAATCAATACTGAAAGAAGAGAAATGGGTTGATTTATGTTAAGATGAACAAAGTGAAGCACCAGGCAGCCTGGTTGAACTGCTCTCTGTTGAGTAATATGGGGCAAACCCAACAAAGCAACGTAAATCATCCAGGGGGATCGATTTATTTTTTTCTAACATCCACTGAAGTTCAGAGCAGTCTTAACTGGAGGTCATGAATATTCATAGAGTGAGCGGGCGAGCCGCTACCCACCACTGTGGATCCGCAGGTGCTCCTTCAGATGGTGCTTGTATTTGAAGGCCTTGCCACATTCTGTGCATTTGAACTTGCGGTTGCCAGCACCCTGGTTCAGCAGTTGGTGCTGCAGGAGAGAAGATATTCACGTGAGCTCCTCACAAACAGAGCGGGGGACCTCAGGAAACCTCGGGACGTTATTGCAACCGGTGGCGGGCGCGACAAGCCAAATGGCTCCCCCCGGCCCGGCCCCACGCCCGACCCCGTCCGCCCGGCCCCGCCTTCGTCGCCACGTCTCCGCCGTGTCAGGGCAAGCGTGGCCGCGGTGGTGATAACAGAGTGCCGTATACCTTTTAATTTCCTGGCTGGTGTGCCAGTGAAGCGTGTGCCTTTAGAATCTGGCTGTACCGTGAAGTAAATAAAAGGGTCCTGTTTTAAAGGCCCCTCCCCCCCCCTCATTAGAGAAGGCAATCTGATCCACTTTTATTAATTTAGGATAATCGCTCGGATGAGATCCTGCATATTTAACGAAGCCCTCCCTTAGCATACCTGAGAATAAAGTTAATTATACCAGAAAAGGTGGGTTCGGGTAAATGTTACAATTTGATAATTGGAAGTGCATTTCCAGGCGGTTTTAAGTCTTCAAACAGCTCTTTAATAACTCGTGAGTGCGGTACGTAGGCTGAACCTTCATTTTCGTGTTCAAAGATAAAACGTCGGTGTTGCGGCTCCACGCATTTGCAATTCAAAGCCGAGAAGGAAAAAAAAAAAAAAGGGAGGGGAAAAAAAAAATCAATGTAATCAACATATAATAGCGATAACAACAACGACGAGGAGGCGCGTAAGCGTGGAGTGGCTGGTCCACGCCTGGCCCGCACGATTCATTCCGAGTGGGAGTTGAGTATGTTAAACGGCCGGGTGGACACAAAGGGGTCGGGAGCGCTGGTGGAGGGTGTAGCCGCCCAGGAGTAGCTGGTGGAGGGTGTAGCCGCCCAGGAGTAGCTGGTGGAGGGTGTAGCCGCCCAGGAGCCACTCTGGCAACTGGCAGGGTGCGTGAGCCGGGCCCCGCATTCCGGCGGGGACAGATGGCGTAAGGCGGGACACAGGGAGTATTGTTCAAACAGCAGCAACCTTCAGAGATCAAGCGTCCCCGCACCAGGGAGGGATCCTGCCACTCGCTCGTATGTTGCTGAGTTGCATAAACAAACAGCAACAGCTGCTTTGTGCCCCCCCCCACACACACACACCCCTTTTCCCATCCCCCACCTCCATCACCCCAGTGAGGGTGGAGGTAGGATGTAGCTGTGCCACCATTAATATAATACAATCGTTCTTCAGCGCTAATTGTGAACGGCAGCAGGAGAATGGGGGATGGGGAGGGGGACATGGGGTGTGTGTGTGTGTGTGAGAGAGAGAGAGAGAGAGACACAGCCATGATGTGGGTGGGGGCCTGATTGGGTATTTAGCAAAGGATTGGCTCACAGTGAGTATCTCTCCAACCCCCCACCCCCCCACCCCCCCACCCACCCCCACCCACATGGATAAAATGTTTTTACGGTAAGTTGGAAAAACTGGGGAAAACCTTCCTAATGCTATAAGAGTGACTGATTCATGGGAGACAACAGTAAAATGCTTTATCTGGACTTAGTCATGAAATGTGTATTTGTTTGTGATGAATATAGAAATTGGTGATGGTGGTGGTGTTTAGGGGGGGGGGGTTGTTGAGGCATTAGGCCAAGAAATGACTAAACATGAAATCAGGCAGCCTAGGAAGTGCACTAAAACCCTGCCCTCTCGTGCCCCGCGCCCTAGACATAAGGCCTGTCCATTTGGACAAACACATACTGCATTTTCGACACCATCACATTTTAGCGTAATGGCAAAAAATGAAGTGGCACCAGGGGACCGTTGAACAGGAAAGTCTTTCTAGATGAAGGAAGTACACACACAAAAACCAACAAATAGGAAGTAATTTGTGGATTAGCTGGGTACACGGGCAGAATAGGCCATCTGCTCGTGTTCAGAGCAGGCAGGGAGAGGCAGGTGAGCAGACTGGCGGGGCACGTTGTATTAAATCACCCCACCAGAGCGGGAACATTAGCTCTCGCAGATAAAGGACGAGCAGCACGCGCCACCCGGCCCGAACGGCATGGCGACGGCAGGCGGGATTTGACGTTCTTCCCGCGGTTCTCCATCACGGCACGCGTCCAAGACCAGCACAGCAGCTCGTGTGGAGGGGGGAGAGCGACGGTTTTTTCTCGCGAGTTTACACGTGGCGGGTTTAGAGGTCAAGGACGAACCTCGCGCCCAAAAACACAAACAGCTCTTTTATATAATTAACGTACATATGTGGAATACAGTGTCATTGCTTACAGGGGCCACAGTGTCTCATGTGATGTATGTAAATGGCGTATGTAAATTGTGTATAAATTGTCCCAGAGGCAATAACATAAAAACAACTGAAGGATGTTTGGAATGTCCATGTCTTATGTTTATATTAGCGGAAGTATAAATTGCGATATGTAATTTGCTTATGTGCTGATTTTTAAAGAACATAAAAAGAATCAGAGTAAATTTAAAGAGCAGATGAAATTTCTAAATTGGAAATTAAAACAATCATTCGATCGTGAACATAAGACTCCAGAATCATATCAGGAGGCCATCAAAAAACCATTTAGGCCTCTATTAAGGCCATTACCAGTAAAAGATCTGCATCTTCAAAATGCCATGAAAAATTAATAATGATTGCCAATCAAAATGATCTCTTTTCTCTCTGGGAATATAGCACATTAGAAATAATGTATAAAGTTAGAGAGCGTGTATATGACAGAAGGAGAGAGAGCAGGAGTGGGTGAGCGAAAGAAAGAAAGAAAGAAGGGGGTTAGACAGTCGGTAAAAGAGGAAGTGTAGAAGACAGAAGAAGAGTCCTGGCAGTTGAGAGAGATAGAGAGAGAGAGAGAGAGAGAGAGAGAGAGAGAGAGAGGTGTAGGGAGTGAGGGACAGATAGAGAGAGAGGGAGGAGAGAGGTGTAGGGAGTGAGGGACAGACAGAGAGAGAGACACGGGGGGGGGGGACAGAGAGAGAGACACAGAGGGGGGGGGGGGGGACATCTGACACTCACCTGATCGCGTCCTGGCTTGTGCGTGGCCATATGTCTTTCCAGCTGAGTGCGGTAGGCGAACGTGTAGTTGCACAGGGGGCAGGAGAAGTTCTCCTCGTTCTTCTCATGGCGGTACTTGATGTGTTCCTTCAGGGAAGTCAAGCGCTTGTAGCCACGGTCGCAGTAGGGGCAGGTCAACAGTTGGGCAAAAGCATCTGGAGTTCCAGGTGGCAGGTCTGTGCCAGAGAGAGGGTGGCGTAGGAAGGGGTGGGGGGGGTGGGTGGGGGTTGTAGGAGGGAGGGGCCGTGGGCCAGAAGGTCAGGAAATCAATGGCAGCTCATGGGCGCTACGCCCGGACTGGTATGGGAGGTATCTCTACAATCTGCTGTACTGAGTGCCATCGTCAGGCCTGGCACTAATACCCCTACACACACACACACACACACACACACACACACACACTGGCTCTCTCTCACACACAAGCACACACCCACAAGCTCTCACGCATTAAATACACACACTTGAATGCGTGGAGTTTGCTGAGCATGGCACATAACCTCGCAATAATAAAAGGGAAGATCACATTAACACTAAAAGGTTGGATGCATTTCTTTTTTAAACAAGGTCTGACATTATCTAGACTTAAATCAGATTTGCAGCTACACTGCAATTAGCATTTCTTAATTTTATACCAGTATCAATTCTTATTGCTTATATGTTACTATGCCACAGTATGTGAGTGTTAGAGTATATTATATTATTAAGTATATTATTCGAGACCGTTCTTGGTTATTCTTTCTGAAACGAAAGAATCGCACCCAGTTTTAGGGCGGCTGCCGTCGGGGGCCACATATCTGGAGGACCGCTGGGGCGCTTTAGCTCTGTCTGTCCACGTGGCCCTGCGTGGTCTTTTCCACGTCTAATTTTTCCTGCTGTGCTCATGGAGGAGGTATGCGCAGTAAAGCTAGCGTGATTCTCCCTGCTTTCCCCAAGGAGAAGGAGGTGCTGGATCTGGTTTCACCTCCTGGACAGCTGCACCCCCACCAAACCCCCCCCCCCCCACCCCACCCCGGTATGCCAGCGAGTGGGGCAGGGCAGGGGCAACAGCTGTGCCACATCACTGCCGAGGGGGCGGGTCAAGGGTCAAGGGGTGGGTGCGGGGTGTGGTGTGTGTGTGTGTGTGTGTTTGGTGTTCTGGGGGTTGAGGGGTGTGCTTACCATTTTCCTCAGGTCCAGTGGCCTCTGGCGTGCCCAGACGGGCAATCTCCTCCGGGGCTTCGGGGTAGATGATGGCGGTATCACCCCGCTGCAGATAGTCTGCGATACTGACCACGTGAGCCTCCACATCGGGCAGCTTCCTCTTGGCAAAGAACTCCTCAAACTCAGACATGCAGTCAACACTCTTCACTGCAGAGGGAGGGAGGGATGGAGGGAGGGAGGGAGGGATGGAGGGAGGGAGGGAGGGAGAGAACTTGAGTAAGGCTGTGTAAAAACAACAACAAAAAAAAATGGGATTCTTTGCCATGTGAGAAATGTGGGGCTTGCGGAAGGCACCGGAAACATGTTGTCACAGATGTGATAAAAACAGCTGAAAAAAAAAACATTAAGGTAGTAGTCATGGAGGGATACGTCTAAATTATGGCCTTATCTTGTCACCTAATGGCCACTAAAATAAGAAATATGGCTTAATCTAGCAGGAATGCTATTTGAATTGTGGAAAAAGCTTTTAACGATAAACCTTTTTTCTCTGCTTTAAATGTATTAGGCGCCGTGTAAGGAGGGAAACATGGGCAGGAAATGATGTTTGCCACAAGCTCTACATTACTTCTGATTCCTCTAATCAAACTGCTAACGAGACGGCTTCTGATAATTACATTTCAAATTACAGGAAGTTGCGATATCGAGACGTGGGGGAGGCGATATTTCATCAGTGATTACTTTTTGCAGTCACGGTGGGGAGGGACGTCGTGAATTCTGGGATCTGCTTAAAATAATTAATAAAATGGCCAAAAGTAAATAGATATTGATGTATAAAATCTCTCGTCTCACTTTAGTCCAAAAAAAAGAAAGAAAAAAAACCTCACAAATTCTGTAGCTTTCAAATTCTGTCTTCTCTGTCAGGATTCCTTCAGCCAACTGATATAATCATTATATTTATATAGAGATTAGTGTCTATGTCTCCTCTCCCATCTCATCTGTCAATTAAGCCAAATACTGTGGAAAAGGTGACAGGGTGCTCGGAGATGGATTTTATTAGCCACCTTTCAATTAGGCCATGCACAAGTAAAAGGTAAACTGTGTACGAAGATTTGTCAGACAGTAAACATTTTACGGTCTAATTTGTGAAAAGGTCAAGGTACTGGACTGTGTCGGTGTCAAAAATGTCTCGAAAATGTCAAAGTGCCAGTGGACCTTTCGTACGCCTCTTCAGAAGCGAGGAACTGGGGTGTGTAAATTCGCCGCCTTCGTTAGCGGCGCGCCGTTAGCCTCGCGCCGACTGGGTGCGGAGTAATTAAAGCGAAAGTGAAGGAACGCGCAGGCACCTAGGACGGCCCCCTCGCGCGGTTCAGGGCTCGGCGGCGGCGCGGAGGAGGTGAGCGCGGCTGGGCAAATGAAGGGGTTTAGCTGCTCTTTGATGCCAGCTTTGTAGAGTACATAATCTAAACAAATTGAGTTTACCCACAAATTAGATTTTTGGACTGAAATGAGATTTGGGGAAAGTTACTGCACTGAACTACCAACCTGGTGCTCTTCCTCTACTCCATCCCCCCCTCTCTCTCTCTCTCTGCCTGTCTTTCTCTCTTCCTTTCTCTCTCTCTCTCTTTCCCTCCTGTTCTGTCTCACCCTCTCACGTTCTCTCTCATAAGAAAGGAGGGAGAAACGCCATTGGACTCACGGGGAAGTCACAGCGTTGTTCGCTAAAGGAATGAAATGACACGTAATGCACCAGAGGGTTTACAGATACGCAGCGTGGCCACCCCAGTTTACAGACGTCTAACATCATAAATGGAAACTTTTATTAAGCCTCCATTTCTATTCAGCCGTCCCTCCGCCCTGCCGGCGGGCCGTGGTTTTAGCGCGGGCGCGCGCGAGATGCGAGAGGGCTCTGCGTTTTGGACGGTGTGCGATCCACACGGCTGCCTTGGTAACGCGTTAGAGGTAACGCAGCAGAGGATTCTGGGTACGGTTCACGTGCAGATTGTACCTAATGACGAATGGCAGACAGGACGCGGACGTGGTGGGGCAGAAACTGAGCGCGGGGCGATTACAAGCAACTCACCTGTGCCGTTCCCAGCTGGGTGCAAAGTGACATCTGGGGCCATGCTGTCAAAGTCATCTTTCAGTTCATCTGCAGAGAGAGAGAGCGAGGGAGAGAGACAGAGAGGGGGGAGAGAGGGAGGCGAGTGAGACGGCCGTGCGAGCTGCAGTTCTGCAGGAGCCTGGAGCGGCAGGCCCGGCTGAGCACCGCCGCACACGCGCGCTTTGTTTGGGATCCTTAATGAATGCTATCATCAGGAACAGACAGAGCCTTATTTACCTTATGCAAGACAGCAAGCAGCGAAAGAGACACAGAGAGAGACAGAGAGAGAGGGAGAGAGAGAGAGAGAGAGAGAGAGAGAGAGAGAGAGAAAATAAAGGCCAGTGCCAGACCAGGGAAGCTCTACTCGCCAAACAGGAAGATTAATTCAAGAAAGCCCTGTCCACCTGAGCAAGCAGAGAGGAACAACAAAGGAGCAAGAGAGAGAGAGAGGTGGAGAGAAAGAGAGCAAAAAAGAGAGAGGGAGAGAGGGAGGGGGGGGAGAGAGGCAGAGAAAGGGAGAGAGACAGAGAGGGAGAAAGAGAGGGAGAGGGAGGGAGAGAGGGAGAGAGAGAGAGGGGGATTGAGGGGGTGCTATGTGGAGAATTTTAACTCATTACCAAGCCTCACCAATCTCTTTAATGCATGCAGTGTTGTGGGGAAGAGTCCAGACCTCAGGTAGGACACGCATAAATAAAATCCCGGCGCACATAAACCTTTCCGTAAACAACATGCAGACCCAACTTCACACACTTGAGGGACAGCGAGGCCTTTTTAGGGGGAGCTGACGAGAGGTTGTTGTCAGAGGCTCGGAGACAATCAAGGAAGTCCTGAGTCCTTCTGCACTGGCTTTAGGAACGAAATCAAGTTATTTCTGAGAAGATGGAGGCTGTAATAAATATGAGCATTGTTCCTGCACCTCCTGTGACTCCTCACAGGAGTCCTGAGCATGAAGGGTTGCCATGGAGATTCTCCCAAATCCTGACTTAAGGGGAGACTAGGGGCACGCGGAGAGAACCTCGCAGACGAGTGCGCGGGTACAGAGTGACACAGCCGAGGGCCAACACACTACCTTTCAAAGATTGCAGGCCTCACAACATGGAAACCAAACAAACAGAACTAAAACAAATAAATCAAATAAATGAAATGCACTGAAAAAAAATTAACTTAAGGGTAAAAAATTAACTTGGGAAGGAGAGGGAGGGAGGGGGGAGGGGTTCTTTTGAAGTTGTGATTGGCAGCAATTGTTCGAGTCTGATTGTTTTCCTAAGAAATAAAATCAATTTGGGCGCTGGCTAACTTTAATTCATGAGAGGAAAAAAACAATTTTCACGCTAAAAAGGCAAAGAAGACCTAAAAAAAGAGGCTGTTGTTTTCCTAGTTCCTTAGAAACATGGTAGTTATTAAGAGACTGAGAGAATGAGACAGAACGAGACACAGGGAATGAGACGGAGAGAGAAGGGGAGTAGAGAGAGTGCAAGAGAGAAAGAGAGAGAGACTCCGTACATGAACAAGAGTCTGTCTCTGCAACAAACAGATAAAACAGAACAACCATTCGCTTCAGAGAACAAAACCCTGACTCTCCTGAAGTTTCCCCTGACACACAGCATGACACACACGCATGACACTCACACACACACACACACACACACACCACACTCAGAAAGAATGAGAGCAGGAGAGAGATGCTCCTCTGTTCTCATCTGGGGGGGGGGTTGTGTCTGGCAGTGATGACATCACAGAAGGGGGAGTGGGCTCCTGTAGGAGCATTGTTGAGAAAGCCCCGCCCCCTTCCTCAGCTCCACCTTCTAGCACTATGCCCAGCTGAAGCCAGGAGCATCAGATACAGCGTCTCTGACCAGCATGCTACTCAGATCACACATGGCTCTTCTGATGCCATGATGCAGCTACACACTTTGCCAACAAAACTGAGATTTGAGATTGAGATTCTTTTGCCTGTCTGTGTGGTAAGAGCGTTTGGAGTTGTCCAGTAGGAGGTGGACAAGGTCTATATTACATTCTCTTTACACACACACACACACACACACACATAGGCAGGCAGTCAAATGTTTATCTGGGCAGAGAGGTTTATGGTTGTCAGTGTGAGAGAGACCTACATGTCTGGCTCCTGTGTCTGGGTGGGATAAATCAGGCCCAGAGGAGCAGGCCAGGAGGGAGGCAGCGTTCAGGTCCCACCGCACGACAACCTTTGGTTTCTTCACCCTGACCCCAGAGGTGTCCGCCGCCATACCTCACTCCCCAAACACTCCCTACCTAACACCACACGGACTGTTTATTTTCAAAACATTTCCCCTTCTTTATGGCCGGCTAGCACCGGGACCCTGGTCCGTAAAAACACACGGTTCGTCCGCTCTTTGTTATTCTCCTGCAAACCCCTGGACGGGGCCGAAAAGAAAGCAGGAGGTGGGGAGAGAAACGAGCGCAAAGACGGAGGGCAGTGAAGAATGCAGGTGATTTATTTAAAATGTCTGTCAGTGATAATGATGTCATGGTTTCCAGCACACCGTGTGAAGTGCATTGTGGGATGGAAGAATGTCAAGGACAGCGGGGCGGGGCGGCGGCGGGGGGGGGGGGCTGGCGGGCGCTGATTACGCTGGAGTGGAGGAGACACAGCGAGGAACATCGGCTCCAAACCTGGCCTCTACCGCGAGAGAGAGAGAGAGAGAGAGACAGAGAGAGAGAGAGAGAGAGAGAGAGAGAGAGAGAGAAGGCCTTATCAGAGCTACGTGCTGAGGTACCAGTGCAGACACTTAGGCACCGAAAGAGTGAAAAAACAGAGAGTGTCCATGAGTCTGAGAGAGAGGGAGAGACCGCCTCCTTCATCCACAGCTAATGAACTTCAGCCCAGCCATTCAGATACAGCGCTGAGGTCTTATCACGAGACACACTCACACACACTCACACACATCTTCAACTTGCCACACAGCCAAGTCACAGACACTACGGCTCCGAGGGCTTTTATCAAATTAACCAATATACAGCAATACTGTATGAAAGTCACTTGTTTTTCTTTCTAGATTCATCTTTCTGTGCTTATATAAAAAAAAAAAAAAAAACGATATTACAATCGTGGAAACCCTCTCACCTCCCAAAGAAGGGAGGGAACGGAGTTTGGGGAGCAGACGGAAGTGTAAATAATGCTCGCTGCTCGTCTCCTGAAGGGAACTCAGAGTTAATAATGTTAATAATGCCAGTAAGACGAGCTCCTCTCAGTAAATGGCCATATTATTTTGAGCGTATTAAATTTTTAGACGCTCCCTCCTCTCCAAGCCTGGTGCACTGCTAGTTCATTAACAGAAATGAATAGCCAACTCTGGCTCATCTAAATGGGCTGTCTTACATTGGCCCTCACCACACTCGGTTGCTGTCACATGCTTCCAAGAATCATTGACTCTTATTATACATGTAAATGGCTATCATAAAAATAAAAATTTCATTTAAGATTGTTAATGACTTTTGTAGCAGCACAGCTTCCTTTAATGATTACCCTCTCCCCCTAATTAAAAGTATTTATCTCTGAAGCATCCACCACTGCCGCTCGCTCTCCAATGACGCTTGCAGAGACAAATGTACGGTGAAGTAACAAAGTTTGCCGGGTCTTCTCTCCTGTTCTAATACAGCGCTAATTACAAATGAGAGTGTCAGTAAACGGAGGGGAATATCCTGCGTTCGCTGAAACCGATCGCATGTTTGAAAAGGAAACGCTTCGTTCTGGGGCTAATTAATAAGGGCAAGTGAGCTCTTCCTTTAGGTATATTAGTCTGCGCAGAGAGGGGGAAGCTGCGTTGCCTGACTGTATGGCAAAAAAATTAAAAAAAAAGAAGGGAAAAAATGAACAGGCATTGCACGTGGGCACCCTTGTCACCGAGTGCTCTAGCAGAGAGATCCGAATTAGGGGAAATGGTTATTTCTTTTTTTTTTCTGATTCTGCTCTCGGGACGTGGAACTACTCAAATGAGCTCATGAAGTTAGGAGTCTGTTCCATGTTCCAAGACCACATTACCGAGATCAAAGGCCTGGAATAGTTTTGCATGCTTTTAAAATCCAAATTTATTTTAGATGGATTTTTTTTTTCTTTTCGAAAGTCCAACATACGTGTGTTTTCAAAAAATTCTATCAAAAAAGTTATTTTGAGATGCTGCTAAACGCATGCTTATCTTTGATTTTAAAAGTGGGAGTTTGTGTGTGTCTGCATGTCAGTCACTGGCTCTAGACGGCCTGTGAATGAGGGTTGTGTGTGTGTGTGTGTGTGCATCACAGGGATGCTAACACCTCCTGTCATTTCCTCTTCCTGTCAACTCTGCACATCAGTGCTGGTTCATTACAGATGAGAGGAGATGGGAGGAGAGAGGAGAAGAGAGGGGTAGAGAGGTAGAGAGGGGTAGAGAGGTAGAGAGGGGCGGAGGAAGGAAAGAGGAATTGGAGTGAAGAAGAGTGGTTGAGAGAGAAGTGGAGCGGAGAGGTGGAGAGGTGGAGAGGGTCTGAGAGAGCAAAAGAGAGGTCAAGAGGAAAGGGGAGGAGTCACGTGAGGTAGAGGAGGAGCTCTAGAGTCTGAGTGTTCGGCTACAGATTATAGGGCCACTGATGGACGGAGAGGGCGTTCTACTCACCTGTACCGTCGACCGAGGCCCTCAGCATGTCGTTCTCGTGCCAAACGTGCTCCACGCCACTGTCCCTCATCTCGTCGTCCTCATCCTCAGCCTTCGTCATCAGCACGTGGCCCAGCCTCGGGGATGGCGGTGCTGCCGGCTCATGATTGGCTAGGCTGGCTGGACTGCCGACTCCGTTGAGCAGGCCATCTTCCTCCGACACCATCAGCTTGTCTTCCTCTTCAGTCTCTGATCCGGTCTCCACCACATTCTCATAGCTCAGCACTGAAGTGCACACACACACACACACACACACACACACACACGTACACACACACACAAAGGAAAAATAACATTTTATCACAATGGAAGTCAATGGGAACTCCAGGTTATTATTACAATCCCTCACAATTATCCCACAAAGCTTTAGACATGACAATGTGAGTGTGTGTGTGTGTGTGTGCATGTGCAAGTGTGTGTGCTGTCATGATCAGCTATCCACCTGCTGTGAAAAGGCATGCCAAAATATCTAGGAAATCCAGAGAGCAGCACCTTTCAGGGCATTAAAATCACACACACACACACACACACACACACACACACACACACACACACACACGCACGTCCCTGAATCCTTCTCCTTCTTCCTCACACTGCTCATTCATCTCTCCTGCCACCTCTCATTCTGGCAAACATTCAATAGTCACTGTTGTTGAAACACCGATGAATTTGTTGAATTACTGGATAATTCTGGATGCGTTTAGCCATGCAGCATAAAGTGCAAAATTCTGCTCAGGTGGAGGTGTTTTTTTTTTTGTTTTTTTTAAAACCATTTTATCATCTTTTACCATGGGCTTTTTTACAATGGCTAATCTTTCAAAATATCTTTAAGAATCCAGTCTTTCAGGATGGCCTGTCAGAGTGAGTGACACCTGCCTGTCCTGAGCTGCTCTGTGCAGCTCGGCTCTCTGCGCTCAGAGCTTCTGGGTAATAAAGGTCTTAAGCGAGTGGTCACACTGAGCAAGTCCACACTGGAGAGCCTGAAGCCTCCTCAACCCTCGACAGAGCACACACACTCAGAAAAGAAGACAAAGTCAGGAGGAATATTCCAAGGAATAAAGGATATTGGCCATTAGCTGACACACACACACACACACACATTCTCTCTCTCACACACACACACATTCTCTCTCTCTCTCTCTCTCTCTCTCTCACACACACACACACGCAAACACACAGAAAAACAGGCTCCTGCAGGCATGGCTGGCCTTTGGAACACACTCAAGCATGGAGCTATGACATCATGGGAACCCACAAAAGAGAAGAAAAAGTGGCAGAGTAGTGAAAGAATGAAAGAGTGAAAGAGTTTTCAGGTCGGTCCTGAGCCCTGCGTTTCCTTGATCAGTTTTAGGGGAATCGCACGCAAAAAGGAGCAGGGCGACTCGCCTCGGCCGGGGAAAATAATTACCCGCCGACTTTTCCGCAGCCTTGACTTTTCGTCCGTGTAACACATGCGTGTGTCGGCCCCCTGAACAAAACTCTCACAGACGTAAAAGGCGAAGAAAGGAAAAAAAGAGAAAATGAAAAAGGGGGAAAGAAAAAGAACAGGAGGCCCCTTTCTCACCGTTCCCTGTGGACAGAAAAGATTACACCGCGCATATCTGTTCATAACATGATCTTTGGCTAATCCACCGGCCTGCACTTGCCACCGAACAACTGCACAACAGGTGCAAATTAAAATGAGAACGGTGCCGGCGCTGGGGCCAGACTCATCCGCTGACCTGGGCTGAATACAAATTGACGGCGGAAACAAAACCTTTTCAAGAGGTGTGACCACAAGGGTTTAGACAAGTTCAGACTGGGTAATGCCCTCTGTGATAGAGAGGGGGAGCAAAAAAAAAAAAAAGGGAGAGAGAGAAAGAGCGAAAGAAAGAAGACAAAAGAGGGGATAAAAAAGAAAGGAAGAATGGAACGGGAGAAAGAAAAGTGAGACATTCGAACTTGATGTGTGGTCCAGATATACCTTTGCCACAATTGATAATGTGGTTCTATTACCCTCGCCCCTCTAAGCTCAACCCCTCTCCTGCCCTCTAGCCGCCGGACCCGCCCTCCGCCTCCCCCTAGAGCAGAAAGGGTTGAACTATTTCTTTGCGTGGAGCTGGACAGGCTGGACTGGGCCGTGCTTTGTGCGGGCGGCGTGGGCGGAGAGCACACAAAGGGGGCCAGGAGGGTCTGGGTTCAGCCCCCTCAAGCAGGGATCCCTGGGCCGGCCTGAAAGAGCAGCCAGCCAGGACATGGCTGAATGAAATTATCTAAGGCTGGACAGGTTTAAAAAGCTTTCTTCAGCACCCCCGTCCGCATGCACGCACGCACACACACACACACACACACACACACACACACACACAAGGGCAGGATTCAGTGGGCTGGGTTGGGCACAGAATGTCTCACAGACAAACGGGGCAGAGAGAACAGAGCGATATTTGGTGGGGTCGGGAGGAATAGCAGAAGAAAGAGAAGGAGAGAGAAAAGGAGAAGATTAATACGAAGCAACTGCAGGGAGAATATCTAAGCAATCTAAGTTGAAGTAATGAGGGAAGGTCTCAACACAGGGTCAAAGGAGAACACATCCATCCATCAGCCAAACACTCTCTCTCTCACACACACACACAGTTTCAGTTACAATCTACCATTAACCAACAGAAGAATGTGATTTAAGCCCCGTGAGGGAGGAGGACTACAGAAATAAGTCTCTGTAAGGTGTAGGAGGCAGACAAGCTTCCTGAACGGTACACAGGTTTAGGTGCTACTTAGCTTGGTTTCCCAGGTCTTTATTTCACATTTGAGGGAGGGCACTTTTAATAGGCTGCTTGTGAAGCAACAGCACTTTCAGTTATATATGGTTCTGTGACTCTCACCTAATAATTGCCGGTTATTAGCAATCTTAGTTTCAGCGCTGATGAAACTCCTGCTGACTGGATCTGGTTAGGGCAGACAGGGAGACATAACACTGTGTTTGCTCAGGACTTTATGGAAGGCAAATGTTTCTGTTTTCCCTTCAGTATAAGGGAATATACAGTGATGAGAGAGAGAGAGAGAGAGAGGCAGAGAGAGGGAAAGAGAGAGAGAGAGAGAGGCGGGCAGGTGGGGGGGGGGGGGTGCAGACATACAGACAGACAGATAGAGTGTCATACTGAGCTAAAGTTAAAATCTTGCCAACAACTTGGTACTTACTGTTAGACGGTTTGAAAAGAGGGAATAATAGCAGCGGGGGAGGGAGGAACTTTGTTAATTCAGACACACAGCCAAAAAAACACAACAAAAAAAAAAAAAACTTGAGAGTGTGTGTATTGTTTAAATGGCATCTCTGACAGACAGCCATTCCTTGGCTGCCATTGTACTTTTCAACACAATAATTCCAACCTGCTAATGTCACCACAGCCATTATTTCTGTTCCTCACCTCTCTGCTAATCAATCTTTTGTGTTGCCGGCGCTGAGAGACAAAGAAATGATAATGTTTACTTCTCGGCTAAGTTCTCCTCAGATGACACGTTGTATTTGGCTGTGCCTCGTCCGAGTGTCAGCTGCAACAAAGGCAATTATGCCTGCCATTCTATGTCTGATGCTACCTGTTACGTCTCACGGCTTTTCACTCCTGCTTTTGATCTCAAGTAAATAAAAGGAACATCTCTCACTCGAATGCTACAGATAATTAAAATGACACCCTTAATTGCCCCAGTCTCAGTTAATGCTAGGCTTAGCGTTCGCCGTCGTAACCTATTCACAGTGTTCATATTGGCCTGTCAGTTAGACAGTACACAGGGCAGACGCTAATGACATGTATTGTGTATGTGGTATTGATTATGATGACTAGCTCCTCCAGGAGCAGTTAGCGCTGCTGGTTTAGCGGAATGCAAGGCGAGGGGTACAGAGTGGGCTGGAACAACAGTGAAAGACATGTTTAAAAAAAAAAAACAACTAATATATATATAGTTATTCCTTTTGAAAAGAAGTATATAAAAACAGCGAGAGAAAACTATTTCATGTTTCTATGGCGACACCGTGTCTTCAGCAGCGAAGATCTTGCAAACGATCCTAAAATCTTGGGGGTTTGGCGGAGGTGCCGGGGGTTGAGTGGCTAGCACCCGAGCACTTCACCCTCGCTAGAATGAGCCTCTCCGCTCTCACATCCTCTCTCCTTTGGCATTAAAAGCCCTTTTAAGACGCTGCCACTTGGATCTGTGAGAATATTTCACCTGTTTATTTCAAACCGCGTCTCCGGGAGTCCGGGGAGACTTGATTCGCCTCAGTGGACACTTGTGAACACAAACCATAAAAATGACGAGAAAAACTGAGGTAACAGCACATTATTAAGCCAAGTAAAGCAATTCAGATTTATAATAGTCAAAGGAAATGGCTAATAAAATATATCCTTTCCCAAGCCAGTATGTATTTGTACCTACATCCCCCTATAAAGTTAAGTAGAACAAAGGACAAAACCGTCAAAAAATAGACGGATATGAGTCCATTCTGAAGAGAATTCTTACAAGAAGTTGAGTTATATAGATGCACCAGCCGACTCATCATCTTTAAACTAGCAGTCCAATCCAGACGGCTTAACCAAACCAGACTCAGATGCAATACTAGCTCAAAAAGCTTCACTATTGTCCCTGTGCAAAACTCTCATCAAGCATAACACTGATTCCCAAGCACTCGGTATCCCCACATCGCCATGCCCACGCTGTCTTCATCCACCACCCTACTGGAGGGCATTGCTCCTTCTCGCCCAGACCAGCTCCAGGGGCAGGGGCGGAAGGTTCATGGTCAGGCCTGGGGTAGGCCTCTTGTTCTGGGGGAGAGCTCGTTCTGGACTCCCCTAGAGCGTAGAGGGGATGGAGCTGTTCATATGTGCTATGTGCCCCTGGGAGACTCTGCCATGGGCCTACGCAGTAGCAGAGCTAATCGGTGAAGATGCTAACCTTATTGGAGATGCTAACCTCTCCTGTCTGCCTCACAAAACACATCACCTGAATGGCCCAGGGGTGTGTGTGTATGTGCGTGTGTGTGACTGCATTTCACAACATTTATGCCTTAAATAAACATAAATGTATTTTTTTAACTCTTCTTCAATCCTTAATACTTTTAATCAAAGAAATAGATATTTATCTCTCATTTTTAAAACTAACAAATGTGAAGGTTGGTCAACGCTTCTACCTGTTTAAAATGCTATTGTCACATTATTATACGGTGGGTTAAAAAAAAAACAGGGGAAATACAGCAGAACAATTCAACTCCAATAAAGAGGGGAGTGGAAAAGGGGGGGGGGCAGTGGCCAGGAGGGAACAAAAGACCTAAAGAGTGAGAGAGGGAGAGAGAGGGAGAGAGAGGGAGAGAGAGGGAGAGAGAGAGGGAGAGAGAGGGCCAGCACAAAACCCAGTGAAGTGAAAACCAACTCGGGAGTGTTTGTGGGGCCGAGTGGCTGTGGGGCTGCGTCACGAAGGGGGTTGTTACATTCACTCACTTCCACCAAGAGGCCACAGTAGCCGTAACTCTAATTGAATTAAAGAGCAACAGGCTGGAGGAAGCAAGAAAGCTGGAAGGTCCTGCTGAACTGCACCACGGCGCCTCAGCTGAGCCTGTTCCAGTTCACCATCTGTACCTACACACGCCCCCACCAACCCCACCTCTCCAAAGCAGGAGCCAAAAGGGGAGGGGGGGGGGGGTAATAAGGGTGGGGGAGTGTAAGACACAAATGCTCAGTCGACTACTCCTAGGACCGGCTCAGACAAAAAGAGATGATAGTGTGAAAATGGAATATAGAGAAGAGGAGAAACGACACACTGGGGGGACGAAAAAAAACGCAAAAAAAAAATAAAGCGTGCGAAAAATGGTTGCCCAGGTGAACCGGCGTCTTCCGGGTTTTCCTCCCGCTCTGACATCCGTCAAGCAAAGGAAAGGTTAAAATTAGAAAATTTAATTTATTTGATAATTTCCCAGAATAATTAGAGTTAATATGGGTTAATTAATATGCAAATCTCTCAGCAGATGTTCGACAGAGGAGTCTTAGGTGGGGAAGCAGGCAGCTCTCTCCCTCTCTCATGCTCTTGGCTGTCACTTACTGGCCATAATTGCTGTAACTAACCAAATACACACAAAACCTTTAGCGGGATTTAAAGGAAGAAAAAAAAATCTCCCTGCCTGAATCGTCAGCAAACCACTACTTTCATCGCACAAAGGCACAAACATTCCTTATTTTCTCTCATCTGAAAAGGTCTTTCAAGCTTCTGCCGTTTCACCGTTGAATGATGCGAAAGCTCCTGATACTTCACATTTATTTATTTATTTATACCCCCCCCCACACACACACACAACCCCCCCCCCTCACAGCCTTGTTTATTCCATAAATGTGTATAAATAGAAAAGATGCAGGCACTGAATTGAAGGATGAGTGCAAAGACACCTGGTCCCTGGTGTTCTCTTTATCTGCCTTGTTGATGTCTTCCCACCTAAATCTGTCGGCATTGTGGAGCGCTTTAGCGAGACGCACAGATCTGGCGATGTTGTGCATGAAAGGGACTTTCAAATGGTGCTCGACGCCGCTGAATCGGGTCGCCCATCAAATATTTACGGCGCAAAAAAAAAAAAAAAAAAACGTGCTCAGCTGCCATCGGCTTGATACGGCATTTATGCCACCGACGCGGCGATGCCGAGTTAATGGCACGGAACACTTATAAACACACTGTGTTTTTTTTTTTTATTGCATAATTAAAATAAAAAAATATGTATATTAACAAAAAGTAAAATTAAAAATGAGAGTCTAACTGAAAAAAGGACTAAAAAAGAGTCAGTACAGGAGTGGAGAAGGGAAGCAGTAAAATAGGCCTCCATACATGAAAAAAAAACTTCTTTAAAAAGATCATTTAATGGTTTCATTCAGATTTTAATATGTACATATGTAGTAATCATATTTCCCATGGGGCCTGTTCATACAGTATTGCTAAGCTGATAGCTTACTATGTACTATAATACACCAGTTATGTGTTTTCCAAAGAGTTTATCACTGCTATCTCTCTCTCTCTCTCTTTCTCTCTCTCTCTCTCTCTCTCTCTCTCTAAGAGATAACATAACATATGGCCCAGTGCCATAGGTACATACCTCTCCCATATTCCACCTTCCTTACAATACTGTTTTACACTTAAGCTTAAACACCATATATCTATTTCTGACCCCAACCCCCCCCAAACACACACACACACACACACACACACACACACACACACAAGTAACAGGCCACTGTGGCCTGCTGCAGGTCTGATGTGGGTCACTGATAGTCAAGCTGACAGTTCCAGTCAGGAGCAGGACTGGGCTCAGATCTCCTCTCCTCGACACACACACACGCGGATCTACTGTCCGGATCTACTGTCCGGATGCCACACCCGCTTATTCAAAACTCTCCCACTACAGACGTCCACACCTGCGGGGCGGGAATCACCTGAACACTCAGCCGTTTCCCTGTCTCACTCGGGCCAACCTGCTTTCACTTACAGCTGCAACCGTGTTTACTGGCTGCCACTGCTACAAAACACGTGCAACGGCTCACTGCTGTTTAACGGCTGGGCCAGGGGCTCTTACAGGCAACACCAGGGGCCAGGGGGCTCTTACAGGCAACACCAGGGGCCGGGGGGCTCTTACAGGCACCACCAGGGGCCGGGGGGCTCTTACAGGAAACACCAGGGGCCGTGGGCCTGTGAGCTGAACACCGTGCCCGGCACAACGCGCCTAAAACTGACACACTTATAATCGCCACTTAGCTCGCCTGCAAACCTAGCCTGAGCAGGCAAAAACTCCCATGATAAATGCAATAATGTATGTCGCATCCAAATGACTAATAGGCTAACCTGTTAATACTTGGCAGGGACTGAATGTGGAATGGAGTTTTACAACGGCTAGTCCTGTCAGTAAAACGAATGTGCTTTTTAGAGCAAGGGAGAAGAGGACGTTCCATGCAGAAATAAGCAATGTTTTTGTTGTCAGAGACCCCTGTGCCCCATTTTAATAAAAAGGAATCCATAAAAATAAATTAGGTGCACTAAGTATATGCAAATTCAAATGTAAGCAATCGCTGCAAAATTTATTTTGCCAGAACTGATTAAAAGCATTAATAAATCTATATACAGTATTGCCTCAATCTGATATTGTAAATTTATTACACTTTCTGTAAGATTAATTAGAATGCTACAGTAACATATTACTGTAGATTACCGTGCATTTTTGTTAATAATAGCCAAGCTGAACCTGAGGTGTAATTATACTCTGTAACACCCGTTTGATAGCGATTTCCACCACTGCAGCTCTTTAAGGGAATGCATAGGTAGAGGCTGCGCCCCTGCTCAGGGGCTTCTATCTGGTCCTAGCGGTCAGGGGCAGGAGCAAAACCCCCCCCTCTGGCTCCAGACAGGAGCACCATTTCCGATTTTCTATCCCCTTCGAGCTTCTCCAGCGCGCGCGGACTATCAGGCCGACTCGGAGATACACGCCAAAATAACACGGCGCACCAGTCAAGGCTACTCCACATTCCTCCCCAGCGCTCAGAAACCCCGTCCTGAAAAAAAATGGTGACATTTATCAGAGGAACACAGCGAGAGCACCTGAAGATCAACACTATCGGTCCGTCACCGACTCCTCCCCCAAAATCCGAAGCGCGGTGGAATTTGGAAACAAAGCGTGCGTCGTGCCAAGCTTCTTTTATTTTTTTGTACAGCCTTGGCGGGCAGGCGGCAAAGTGGCAAATTATTATGTCAACGTGAGCAAACCCAGAAACACAACACAGACTTCTGAAGGCTCATTAAATATGCGAGGTAGTTTATTTATGATCTGATCACTCATCGACGGCCCCCCAAACACTCTCTGGCAGACCGAGTGAAACGGAAAAGCTCAATTCATCAACTTTATGGTGCGAAATATTGAAGTCACCCTTTTTGTGCATATGAATGGAAAATAGAATAAAAAAAAAAATAGCTCTAGGCGAGAATTGATCATAGGAATGAGGGAAGGTTTGGCTGGGGAAGGGAGCAGCTTGGACTTCCTCCAAGCTCCAGAGAGCAAGCAGAATAGTCAGGCGTTCGCCGTGGAGCCGATTTTTACCAACGTGTCCTGACCACAATGAGGGGACCGGAATCGGTGTCAAGGTCCATTTTGTGAACAGCATCTGTGCTCCGGGCCACGGAAGGTCGATTACCGTCATAAAACTTTGCCAGTGCCAGGCAAGGGTCAGGAGAAAAGGGTCACGTCAGTATGTGTGTGTGTGTGTGTATTTGCGTGTCCGTTTATGTGTGTGTGCTGAGAGGGGTAACTCGGTGTGGGGACGGGGGGCAGAGGTCCGCAGATGGTGTAAAGATCAGAGGGGACTATCCAGGTGAGGGAGCTCAGACCCCCTGGCCAGTCCAATCTGAGCAGCTTATTCAAATGCTAATGAGGGGGCAAAGCACATCTGTTCCCCCCCTGCTGGGCTGGATCTTTGTCACCTGAATAGCTTCCCCACCAGGTATCAAACAAGCAGCAGGAAACAGCTCCTTTTCATCCCACTACCTCCGCTCTCCAATCAGTAAATGAGGCCCTGGTGACTACAGGAGCCCCAGAGCCCGACGGGGACCCTCCCACTCTCAGCCACCCGCACCTGACACTGTTACACTCCCCAATTAGCTCGCGCTAACAGGAGGACAGCTAACAGGAGGACAGCTAACAGGAGGAAAGCTAACAGGAGGAAAGCTAACAGGAGGACAGCTAACAGGAGGAGAGCTAACAGGAGGAGAGCTAACAGGAGGAGAGCTAACAGGAGGACAGCTAACAGGAGGAGAGCTAACAGGAGGAGAGCTAACAAGAGGAAAGCTAACAGGAGGACAGCTAACAGGAGGAGAGCTAACAGGAGGACAGCTAACAGGAGGAGAGCTAACAGGAGGACAGCTAACAGGAGGAAAGCTAACAGGAGGACAGCTAACAGGAGGAGAGCTAACAGGAGGAGAGCTAACAGGAGGAAAGCTAACAGGAGGACAGCTAACAGGAGGACAGCTAACAGGAGGAGAGCTAACAGGAGGAGAGCTAACAAGAGGAAAGCTAACAGGAGGAAAGCTAACAGGAGGACAGCTAACAGGAGGAGAGCTAACAGGAGGAGAGCTAACAAGAGGAAAGCTAACAGGAGGACAGCTAACAGGAGGACAGCTAACAGGAGGACGATTCTGGGCCACAGCCAGCCGCTCAGCGCCCGGCTCGGCCGACACGCGTCACCGCCTCACGCCTCTTACCTCGGCCAGAGTGACACATGTTTACCGAGCGCCCCGTTAACCTCCAGCAGGCCGGCCCGTTCACGCCAGAGCCTCATCTCCTCCGACAGGGTCTTGCTACGTCTCTCTGCGGCCTTCTGCCGCCACAACGTGGGTGGGAAAATAAAGAAAAAATAAAAATAATAATAATAAAAAAAAAACTCAGCACCACGCTCTCTGAGAAGAGAAAGAGGCCCAAGAAGGTGTGGAGAGAGAGCTAACCTCAGACCAACCTCAGACCAACCTCAGACCAACCTCAGACTAGCAGGCGAACGGAGTGAAGACTGAATAGTGGCCTATAACTAATCTATGAGGTGGGCATGAGGTAACACGAGTGGAGCAGTTCGCAGTTTTATCGCTATCGCTTGTGCCTTTTTTTTCTCTCCTCCACCACCCCCACCCTCTCTCCTCCACCACCCCCACCCCCACCCTCACCTACGTTTTCACCGCCTGCTCCGCAAACACAACACCACATATTTAATTAGACTCCACCGCGGAGGGCCACCTCCATCTCACGGAGGACACCGCGGTTTCCAGCTTACCACTAATAGCAATCTGAGACAGACACTCACCCACCCACCACCCCACCCTCCCACCACCACCCGCCCGGCAAAGAGTGGGACCTCCTGCTGCTCTTTCACATGCTAAATGCACCTTTCTAAAGCCTAATCTTCAGTTAGACCAGTTAAACAAAACGTTGCCCTATACGTTTATTGCATAACAGAGACCGTTAGCATGACAAAGGCCCTGGTGACCATCTCGCGGTTCGGAAAGTCGTCTCTCAAACTTCTCCCAAATTTACAACAGGTTTCGGCACTTTTCCCCTCTTTTCTGAGACAATGAATTGACAATGAATCGGGCTAAAGACGTGCCTGTGTAAATACACCATCTGCTCCGTCTGTTTAATTCACAAACTTGTATGTATATATTTCCCAGTACATTAGATAACAGTGATGAAGGGATAAAAGTTCAAATAGAAATATTACATTTGCCATGTTAGCAAAAAGGCGGCAGAAGCACAAAAAAACCCTTAGCTGTTCTGCACTCCACTGGACACACACACGAGATGACGCACACGACATGACACACACGCACGTCTCCTTACATAACTGTGCAGTTTCCTTTCACTACGGCAAAATCACCCAGAATTACACACCAGAGCTCAGGATGCAGAAAAGGACATTTTTGATCTGAGCCCTTTCTTCTCCCTCTCTCTCTCTCCCTCTCTTTCTCTCTCTCTCTCTCTCCCCTTCCCTCAGTCCCTGGGTTCATTCTCCCCATGTTTCCGTCAGTCTGCTTCTTTTTTGATCAGGGGCATGAAAGCTGGATCTTGTGTGAGCGTCAGGTACCTGGGGTACAGCTAGGTGCTAATTAGCACAGCAGGATAATTGATGTGTAGATTACACTGTGAACAAATGCCTTGACTTGTTTGTTCTTCTCACTTTTCCTACCCCTCCCCCACCTCCCCACACCTCCTTACCTAAACCCTAATGAACAATTTACCTGCCTTGTTAAGACCATGGTAATTCCAACTGAAGCAGACACATAGGAGGAAAATGAGCAGGACGTGGAGACACACATTTCCCTCAGGTAACGATACCTTTGAGAGAACTCTATTTACACACACACACACACACACTCCCTGGAGTAAGCTTCTGACCTGCTGAAATGCCTCTGCTGAGTGAGGAGAGGCTTTATAAAAACCTGCACCAGCTCAGAGACTGTAAAAAGGAAACAATTTCTAAATGAAAGGGCATGCCATTAGAGCTCCAATGGGCCTCCATTGTTATGCCCCTATAATGCCATTTCCTTCATCTTTTGTCTTTGGGAAGCTATTATTAGCTAGCCTCTCACAGCTGTGAATACGTTCAATAGGGTCTGAATTTGGTCATTAACAGCTGAATATCAGCAAACACATTTGCGGAACTCCTGCCACTGCTAATAAACTAATAATGAGTCCGACTCTAATTGGGAAATGCAATGAAGGGTTGGGGAGAAGGTGCCTCGAGGTAGCGAGAATAGAAGGAGAGAAGAGAGAGAAGGAGAGAGGAGGAGAGAGAGGGAGAGAGAGAGAGGAGGAGAGAGAGGGAGAGAGAGGGAGAGAGAGGACAGGTCATTATGAGGACAGATGTAGAGGGAGAAAGGTGAACAGTTGAATCGTCGCCTCTGCGCTGCTCTCACAGACACCAGTAATCCGTCTCCGACTAGTTTACACGTTAAACACATTATTGTGATTATGGACTACCCCTTATAGCAGAGCACAGTGGGCACGCACACACACACACACACACACACACACACATGCGGTCACGTCTTTGCCTTGAAGCAATCCCAGCATTCTCTGAGACAGACGGTTAGGATCGAGAGTGATCCGGAGCAATCCGAACTGCGGCTCTCCACGGGTTGGCTCAGCTCTGGGCTTCCCAGAATCCCCGGCGGTCGTAGCCGTCTCGGCTCCTCATCCAGGCCCTATTAATCCCGGGTTGTGGGATGGAGATTCTGCACCTCGCATGAGAGAGCGCGAGTACACAGGCGGTGTAGACCGTCGCGACACGCCGTCTCTTAACGGTGTAGTGGAGAGCTTCAGGCACCAGTTCCACGAAGCACCAACATCGCCAGCGCTCCAAGCAAGACTGGACATCTGTCCTGGCCTCCACCAGGGGAAGAACTTAGTGGGTGAGCAGAAAGTAACTTCCCTCTAAGGGCTCCTAGCCCGGGTCTCCAGAAACCCTGCAGCACCCTTTATATGTCTAGTTCCCTCCATTATAACTAAGTAGAGTGAAACTACTTTTTTCCCACTCCTTCTAGATATTTCGGTTTTGGGGCTGTAGCATAATCATCTTATACACGCTCCTCTTTGTTTGGGGATTTTCACGTTTCTCCTTCCTCCAGAAAGATAAGCAAGACAATAATGAAAGCTTTTTCTCTTCCTTAATTACCAAACCAGTGCTCCTGTGAAAAAGGACAGAAGATTGTGTCATCGCAGGAGGGAGGAGAGTGCATGTGGGGGAGGAGGAGAGAGAGAGAGATGGAAGGAGAGAGAGAGAAAGATGGGGGGCTAAAGAGAGAGAGAGAGAGAGAGAGAGAGATGGGGGGCTAAAGAGAGAGATAGAGGGAGGGAGGGAGAGAGAGATGGGGGGCTAAAGAGAGAGATAGAGGGAGGGAGGGAGAGAGAGATGGGGGCTAAAGAGAGAGATAGAGGGAGAGATGGAGGGAGAGATGGGGGGAGAGAGATGGAGGGAGAGATGGAGGGAGAGAGATGGAGGGAGAGATGGAGGGAGAGAGATGGAGGGAGAGAGATGGAGGGAGAGATGGAGGGAGAGAGATGGAGGGAGAGAGATGGAGGGAGAGAGATGGAGGGAGAGATGGAGGGAGAGAGATGGAGGGAGAGATGGAGGGAGAGATGGAGGGAGAGAGATGGAGGGAGAGATGGAGGGAGAGAGAGACTATTTGGACTTTTCAGGGAAAAAAACCCAGGAGTCAGACAAACTGGCAGTTTCCGTCGGCAACGTGATAACTCTCCCAGCATCCCTCACTATGCTCGCCCTTTGTTTTGCCTCCTGCCTGCTTCCTGTCGCCATCTCCCCGTTTAATCTAATGCCGGCAGGCAGCAAGTAGGTTTACTTTTCCCCCAAGCCAAGCGAGAGAGAGAGAGAGAGAGAGAGAGGAAAGAGGAAAAGTGGACAACTAGGGTGCATTAGGAACGGTAGCAGTCTTACAGGAAACCGGGGCCAAACTTTTAAGCCTTTCATCTCTGCCCAGCTTTGGTGGAGGCGATGCTCTCCTAACGCCTAACGGCTCGCCCCTAATGCCTCAGCCCTTTTAAGTGCGTACCTGATACGGAAGCGTGCTGTATTGTCTCCAGGGCCGGGGAGAAGGAAAACATGTCTGCGTCTCATGGCCCAACGAGGGCCCTCGCCACTTTGAACACGAGATACTGAGGGCGTTTTAATCCTCAGTGAAACGCCCTTACTTTGGCTATTAGCGAACTCAAAACAGGTAATTATGGGTAGGCAGAGACGCAGGAGCAGACGCTGGCAACCAAACACAAGCATTTACACACACGAGGTGAGGAGGGAGCGTCGGGTTCGCAGATCCATTTGTGGACGACACCTTTTAATCCATTTAAGTCAGGGACTTTGTATGAGGACAGTGTGTGTGTGTGTGTGTGTGTATGAATGAGTCAGGATCATAAATCAGCAAGGGAAGTTGAGGAGCTCAGGACAGGCTGGGGAAGCACCTATTTAGCTCTTCTCTCTCTCTCTCTCTCTCTCTCTCTTTCTCTTTCTCTCTCTCTCTCACCCTCTCAAATTGCTCTGTATCTCTGTGTTTGTCCTTTTTCCTCTGCATCTCTCTCTTCTGCTCCTCCCTCCCCCACCTCTTGGGCTCAGGACACACAGGGGAGACACTAAACCAAATACACGGGGTGAAATATTGGTGTGTCACCTATCTCATAATCTGGGCAGGAAGTGGAAGGCACTGGAGCTTCGTGCTTACCAGCCTCCTCCCCCCTCCCCCCCCCTCCCCATCCCCCACCTCTCCCCTCCCCCCCCCCTCCTCCAATCCCCTCCCCCCACCTGACTTGGGTAAATCAAACACGAAGCCCCAACTAACAAGTCAGGCATCTCAGCCTGGTGAAGAGCGGAACTACAACCCTTACATGGCAGTTAGGGAGGAGCGAGGCAGACACAGGAAGTGCCTCTGCTCTTTCTTCAGCAAATACAAATAAAGAAATAAATAGCTGGTCTGTTCCCGTGCCGACGCCCAGCACCCAGAGGGGCGGCGCTCGGCCTGAAAAGCAAAAAGCCGCCTTCCTCTGTGGCTCCTGGGGACGAACCAGACGAAAGAAGCAGGAAAGAGGGTCTACCTGGGGACCAGGGGGAAGAGAGAGGAGAAGAAAGGAACATGAAGCTTTGGGGAGATGCATGGAAAAGAGCGAGGAAGAGAAAAGAGAGGGGGAGAGAGAGAGAGAGAGAGGGAGAGAGAGAGAGAAGGAGAGAGAGAGAGAGGTGTGGCTAAATGTTTTTATTTGTAAAGGCCCTTTTTTATCTCTGTGTGCGGCTGCCTGTGTGGTTCCATATGTGTTTATGTGTCTGGGGGTCTCTGTATGTCTACGTGTGTGTTAGCTTGAACGTGTTTGTAACCGAGGTCCTTATCTGCGTCACTGTGTGTAAGGTGTATATGTGTGTGTGTGTGTGTGTGTGTGTGGGGGGGGGTGGTTTTGTGGGATGAAAGACACACGGGTGTTTTTGTCTGGTGACATCCTCCCAGCCGCAAGGCTGCAGAGAGGAACTAATCAGGCTTTTACACCTTGAAGTGAAGCAGTGTGGCTTTAGCGTGGCGCTAACCGCGCGCGCCACCCTGCCCCACACCATCACTGTTACAAATTGGCTTCTTACTGAAGTCAAGGTGCCAAAGGACCATTAGACAGACAAAGGCAGGATGTTTGTTCTGTTTTTGTGGAGCGAACGTGCAAAAAAAAAAAAAAAAAAGCAGAGTGTTCGCTCGCCGGCTACGGTGGCAAACCTCTTCATTAGAGGCTCGGCACGCCGAAATTCCTCTCCCCTCATCTGCACTTGCTTTAAAATAAGACTTTATATTTCAGCATTTTGAAGTTAGCGGTCCAGCGATTATCTACTTTTGTGGTCTGTTGTTAATGAACTGAATTGAGTGTATGTGACTGTGATTCGATAACGATACATGAATGTCTTGAGTCTTGAACGAGGCTCAGAAGAATTGCGCGTGCACGCGCGCATGAGCCGGGCGCACCACACACGGGGACACCTGCACGCACAGTAAACAGGCTTGCAGAGGGGGGGGGACGTTGTCTCCAATTAGCATGTGTGCTAATCTGGTTGTGTTGGGGGGATTATGTGCGGGCCTGGTGGGACGGAGCGAGCGAGGGGGAGATTTCATTTCCTGTGACCACACCACCTGACTCAGCTGGGCAGCATCAGGCCAATCCACATGGTGATAAGAGCTAATCATACGTCAGCATGCGTGGAGAGAGAGAGAGAGAGAGAGAGAGAGAGAGAGAGAGAGAGAGATGGGAAGAGAGAGACCAAGTGAGGGTGATAGAAGGAGATGGAGAGAGGGAAGGATAGAGATACAGAGCAGATACAAAGGTTCTGTCGGTGTAAAAATGACATCGGAACCTCTGCCCCTTCTGTCCTTCAAAGTCTGGCGGGAGAAATCGTCTACGTCCCTGAGAAACAATGACAGGGACAAAGACCTGTGTTTACTCAAGGACACCCCATATCTGTCCCTGATCTGTACACACACACACGCACACGCGCACACACGCAGATCTGTCAGTGACAATGTCATAACGCCATAATGGGGCAAAATCCACTGCGGTCACATTTCTCATGATGCCTGTGCATTTACTCCGCCCACTCCACCTCTTCTCCACCTGCACTCCACCCGTGCTCCACCTGTACTCCACCCATGCTCCACCTGTGCTCTCAGGCGACTACAGAGGGGGAAGGACAGAGGTGGAAGTGGAAGCCTGCGATAGTTTCAGGGCTGTAACTGGAGTTAGTGAAGTTTCTCCCGTTTGCGCGGCCGCACTGGATTGGTCGCGCTTAAATACATTACGCGTGGAATGAGGATTCAGAGCAAAATGGCATCAAGAAAAAGAGGAACAGTATTGCCAGTGTGAGAGGACCTTTAACAAACAGCAAATTTAGTGATTTATTTGAAAGGGGCTGCATTATTAGATTAGAAATGGCATATTATCACGCGTTAAGGAGGGAGAGAGGTGTATATACGGTTAGATATTGCCTGGGGCTGCATGTGCAAGATAAGGCCGCTGGATAAATAAACGCCAGGCTGTGAGTTCATGTGCACGCGTGCATGTACATCTCTTAGTGTCACAGAGGTCAGCAAGAGGTCAGAGGTGTGAAATGTCACCTCTGCTGCAGTGAAAAAGGAGATGAGGCCGTAGTCTGTGTGCAAGGTACACGCACTTCAGCTATACCACAAACTCAAAGCTTGACACTTCAGACACACTCAGACTGCTGCTATGTGTGTGTGTGTGTGTGTGCGGTAACACTCACACCAAATGTGTGAAATGTAGCGATGGGTCAAGCACAGAGAAGCGTCGTGCAGAGGAACCTGTTGTGTGTCAGTTCCTCAAAAGCAGCAGGCCCGGCCCAATCCTGCTATCCGCCCGGGCCGGGTCACGCTCCCAACGCGCTCCCAACGCGCTCCCAACGCGCTCCCTCAACAAGCAGCACATTCAGCAAACCCACCCAACTCTGGTAAGTGATACGTGGATGGGCCTTCCGGATCGCATCCTCTGTGAGGTCTGTGTGGTGGCAGGAAGCTAAACGGGGCATTTAAACTTCTACCCTCAAAGCCCCGCCCTGGGGGGGGGGGGGGGTTTGTTTATTTCTTCCCCCCTCAGCTCCGGTGTGGGCAGGGGAGAAACTGTCCACCCGTCTGAAATTCAAGCTGCTCACACTGACACAAATTCCCAGGGAGAAGACTGATTTTCTCAGGTTTAACTAAATAATGTATGCATACTTTCACTTTGGCATGATGGAGCAAGTTTAGCCTTTATAGCAGCCAGAGAGAGAGAGAGAGAGAGAGAGAGAGAGAGAGAGAGAGAGAGAGAGAGAGAGGCAGCCGGACAGTTTCCTGAGCAGCTGAATAATTCAAACAGTTCAGGTGGAGATGAAAGGAACAGATGAATTCTTCTCTCTCAAAAGAAGGAAATGTTTAAAATGATAAATCACTTTCCTTCCCTTTCGATCTCCCGTCCAAAAAAACAGCAAGTCAGAGCCGATGACGGCATGCGGACGGAGCTCCGAGCAAACGAGATGCGACGGGTGAGCAGGGTGAGTCTGAAGGCCACCACCTTCGGGTGGAGCAGCCCGGCACGGTAGGATGAAAGAGTGACGGGGGTGGAGGAAGAGGAAGGGGGCGAGGAAGGCTAGCCTGTTGTAACAGGAGAAGGTCAAGTTCGTTTACCTCAACATCCAGTATCGGGTAAAAGGAAGAAAAAAAACCTGTGGCTTCCTGTCAAACCTCAATATGAGCCATGCGGGAACTGTACATCCACCCCTCCCCCAGCCCTCCCTCTCTCCCTCCCACCCTCCCTCCTTCTCTCTCTCCCTAACCAGAGGAGTGGTACCCATGGGAGCTCCTCGGCTGCTTGCTGTCACACCTCCCGACGCAGGTTAACCTCTGATAAAGCAGAAGTCCCAGCGAACAGGCTCCATTTGACAAAACTGGGGCATCAGAGGGCTTGGAGGAGGAAGCGTAGAAATGACAGTGTGCACAAAGACCCAGGCTGTCTGCAGGCTACCTCCAGATTTGAAGTGGATGCACATAAGACAGAAAGACCGCATAAGACTACAGGTCTGGTTCACTCCAGAATGTCTCTAAGAAGCTCTTTCGCAGCGAGAGAAAACCAGGGAGAAAAATAAAAACCAGCGAGATGTTGGCAAGGAGAACAGAGAGAGGAAGTAAAAGGAGAAGGAGAGAATGAGAGAGGGAGTGAGTGGTGGAGGGAAAGACAAGCAGAGTCAGAGTGGATGTGAAGCTCAGTGTGAGTTCTGCGTTTACAGACCTCTCTGGCCACACCGAGACACGGAGGGCCGTTTGAAAGCCATAAAACATCTCCCTGGCTGGAGTCGTCACCTGGATCCAGCTCTTCAACTTTTAAACTCTTGTGTGTATGTGTGTGTGTGCGTGTGTTTGTGTGTGTGTGTGTGTGAGAGAGCACCGGTCATGTTTCCATGGCTGCTGCCTACGCCAGAGTGAGGCGAGAGAGCAAAGCCTGCTGGGAGCTCGTCAGCGGAGCAGGCCGGCCCACAGAGCGTGCGCGTGCCAGCAGCATTGCATCAGAGTCGCAACCTCTGTACACACACACACACACACACACACCACCATGACTCCTGAGCCTTGCCTGCCTCCTACGCTGCCTGGCATGTCCTCCTAACTTCCTCCGAAAGTGTTAAAAAACTTCATAACTCCCAAGAGAGAGAGAGGTGGTTTAGCAGGGACACACACCAGTGGATACCCTTTAAACAGTAATTCCACTGTGTGACACGTCACACTGTCACACACACACACACACACACACACACACACACACACACACATATACAGAGTAAGAGTCTTTAACTGGCCAATGTACAACTGTTGCACCATTTAAAAGCTCTCCTTGATTCTCACCTCAGTCAGATATTCTGGCATTGAGGCTGGGCTGTACCACCAACATGGGGTGAGTCTCTCTCCCTCTCTCCCTCTCTCTCTCTCCCTCATTCTCTTCCTTCTCTCTCTCCCTCTCTCTCTCTCTCTCTCTCTCCTGCTCTATCAGTCTCAGCTTTCCCCAGGTGTAGTTAGTAACTGTGAGCTAGATGGTTGTTGGTGCGCGACTCACTCGACCTGACTCCAGTGCGCCCCCCCCACCTCGGGTGGAGGCTCGGGTGGAGCGTCCTGACTCTCACTCCGCTCCGCTGCAACAGGCGGGCCGAGGACCAGCGGCAGGAGGACCAGCAACGCTACATACACCTCAGGAATGAATCAGGGGCAGTTAGATCAGTCTCATTTCTAATACTCCTGTCATTTGCTATCTGGTATGCAGAGGGATTCATTGTGAGGCCAGCAAGTGTAAAAAGGCTGACAGGTCAGGTTTGTTCTTCTGTGTGGCCTGCAGAATGAAGGCTGCCTAGCTGATCATCAGATCATCAGCGTTGGAGATGATGAGTGGGGGAGGGGGGCAGAGAGATTGGTGCATGATTTCTAATTCCTCTCCCATAAGGAGGGTTTCCAATGCCTCATCTGTCTGTCTCTTTGTTTTTTTCTCTCCTTTGCAGTAAGGAGGAGATTTTAAGGACAAGGGCAAGTGTTATTGAAATAAACATAACCCTGGTGAATTCTGCTTTGTTAAAAAGAGCTACACACTGAGAGAGTGAGTGAGAAAGGTGGAGAGAGAGAAAAAGAGGCAGAGAAAAGGAGAAGCAGAGCTCTTGATGATGACACCTCCATGAATATAAAGGTGTTCTGCTTTATCAGAGCCAGAGACACTAAGATAGCCCTCAAGCCCACACACACACACACACACACACACACACACAACACACACTCACACACACACCGCTCTCTTGAGCACACTTCTCAAACACACCGCTCCCTCAAACACTTGTCATACACACACACACACACACCCCAATTCACCTCTTCACTGCTCTCAACACACAAAGCAAAGTGCAAAAAAGTACCCGCGCTAAACTCAGCTCACACACACAAAGGCTTATTTTAGCACGGAGAAAGACACAGCTATGCTGCTACAGGAGAGGAGCGCAGCTTGGCACCACAGTTAATACATACAGGCAGCAATATTAATATTTCAGTGTGGTGACTCCAGATCTTAATGCTCTGGATGTAATTATGCTTGTCTCTGATAGATGCCACCATCTTATCACCATCAGCTACAGGCAGGACACTGCAATGATCTGACACCAAAGTTAATTAGTAAGAAAAATGATTATTAGTAGTAATTTCTTTTTTTAATTCAGTTTATGCATACATACAAATGTACATGCATTTCCATGTATATAACACATATACACACCAAAACCGCACACGCACACGCACACACACATACATGCGCACGCACAAACATGCGCACACAAACACACACACATACATGCACACACACACACACACACACACACGCACACACACACACACACACACACACACACACACACACACACACACACACACACACACACACACACACACACGCACACACACACATGCATATGCACGCACACACATGTACACACACACACACACACAATGATGCCTCTCTTTGTATTTTGCTTCTATCTTGTGATTCGGTTCAGGCTGCCCTGCCGTCCCTGTGCAATAAGGGCTTTTGTTACTTCAGATGCTCTATTAGGACATTTCCTGCTAAATTTTGCAGTAGTGAAACCAATGACTGCTGATGAGGTTGAATTTGCTGTATAGACTTGCTTTGCAAAGCATTATTCCTCACACACACACACACACACACACACATGCAGACACACACACACACACATGCAGAGACACACACACAGATTCACACTCTCTGTCTGCTCTCAGCTCCTAAGTCAACGTGTGGATCATGTTGGTCAATCGAACACGGAGGGAAGTTGAGTGTCAGCCATACACCCAGTGCCGGTCATCACCTTCTCTACCCCTGAGTTAGCAGTCCACGTCCCCCCTCCCCCCAACAGACCCCTCCCCCCAACAGACCCCTCCCCCAACAGACCCCTCCCCCCCAAACAGACCCCTCCCCCATACAGACCCCTCCCCCAACAGACCCCCCCTCCCCAACAGACCCCTCCCCAACAGACCCCTCCCCCCAACAGACCCCTCCCCCCCAACAGACCCCTCCCCCCAACTCCGCTCTCACCCCGACGTTCTCCCAGTGCTCGCGGAGCAACAGCGAGAGAAAGGCAGGAAGTGCAGCAGGACGTTTTAAGGATCCTGAAGTGATTCATGTGCCAGCAGACAAACGCAGGGCTCAGAGCTAATCCTGACCCCGGGGAGGAATCAAAGCTGCACCCAGAACACCTCATTCTTCAGAGTTTCCCTTGATTTAAAAAGTGGAGTTGGCGGCTGAGTTGAGCGTGTGGATGGCCCGTCCAAGGGCCCAGCGCGATGGTGGAGAAGTGTCCTGGGGGAGGGGACACTGGCCAAGGAGGGGAAGGACTAATGGAGACGGGCAGCAACAAGAGTTGGAGTTTAGTGGCTTCATTATTTCTCCATCTGATTCATGTACTAAGCAGCTGATCGATGGAGATTAATAAGCGTAATTGACATTTTGGCCGGGATCCACACCCACTTTGTAAGCGCACACCACACTGCGCATGGGGGTTTATTTTGTGCCACTCTGTTTTTGTGCATGTGTGTGTGTGTGTGTGTGTGTGTGTGTGTGTGTGTGTGTGATGGAGGGAACTTGGCCTAAATCTGACGCATTGCTTAACAAGCCAAGTACACAATGTGCTCAATTCTTCAACCTCATCATCTGGACTACGGTTCTAGAAATTCAGTACTTTCACTTAGACTTGAAAGAATCCTGGCAGCATTCTAGACTGGCGCAGAATTCTAGGACCCTCGAGGAGGGTAAGTGAGGCTGGTCTCCGCTTGGCTCCTCTCTGTGTAAACAGGCCAGCCTGGATGCTTGGAAAGCTGCCCCTAATAAGCACATTGCAGTGTTTACCTTAGATAAGGTGAGCGGAGTTGAACACATACAGCAGGTCCAGGCCTGATAACGATCTGTTTGGACAGGAAAAGGGATATCTACAGTGCTGGCATCCAAACGAAAAGGGACAAAAAAAAAAACCTTTAATGAAATACTATTAGAGGAATATTATACTTCTTTGCGTCTGTTGTAACACAGGTGCGTAGTGGCCGCTAAAGGAACTGTGCAGTGTTTTATGTTTCTGGGGTGTTTTGTAAAAGGATGGGGATTGATGCTTTGTGTAGGATGATTCTGGAGCAGGTAACGTCTCACAGGGGAACAGGGTGAAGATGAGTCTCTAGTTCCAGACCCCTCCCAAGGCCCTGCTCTCTTTCAGATTCAGAGCACCTCTCAATCACTGTAGATGTATTACCTATTGACAGTCGGTTTTTCTCATGGTTGTAAAATATAGAAACACACACACACACACACACACACAAGCGTACTGTCTTTAGTGGAAGTGTGGAAGGCAGAACTATATCTGTGAAAGGAGAAAGGAGACTAACACTAGTCATGGATGCAACGGGAGATCAAGGTTCCATCGCTGTCAATTTTAGGCTTTTACACTTTGGTGATTCCGGATATTTTGTCCTGCGGTGGCACCTGTAGTGGGCCAGATGTGTGAGCAAGGCCACGTGACCTGAGCGCTGCCCCAGGGGCTGCTGGGTAATGCACTGATGTCAGGAACGAGCCGAGGTGAGAGGAAGTGACAGGCAGAAGGGGACTTGAGGGTACGTCTCTCCACTGGGCTGAAGCGAAAGGCCTTATGAATAGTCATTAAGCCTTCGTTACCCCTCCCTCTGCTCATCCACCCTACCCACACCCTCCCCCTGCTACACCCAAATGCCTTTTGTCATCCTGGCAAGGTGCAGCGTTTAATTGCCAATTGATTTTCGTCTCCTCCACACAACCACCCCCATCCCCCCCCACCCCCCTTCCGCCCTTAGATATGACAGCATGTCAGGCAGGAAAATGGTGCTGGAGACCCCTGGGGGGGGGGGGGGGTGCTGTGCGGATAGGGCGACGTAAACCTGGCAACCCGGATGGCCGAGAGCGCTCAGTCAAGAATGAAGGATTCTCAGTTAAACCTGCTTAAGAGACACATCCATAATTAACATGGAGTTAAAAGAAAAAGGTCTGAATGTGGTCCGTAAGCGTGTGCTCTCTGTGCTGCCTTAAGGTCTGCGTGGCCTTTGTGTGTGTGTGTGTGTGTGTGTGTGTGTGGGTCTGAAGCCCTGTTGAGCTCAAGCAGTCGGCAGCGTCCAGACGTTTAAACTTACAAGCATGTCCGCCCTGCGAGCTCCGTGCTCAGCAACTGTCAATTACACAAACAGCTGTAGCAGTGCAAGCGGCCGGCTACGGGTCCCGCCGCGGACCAGCGGAGCCATCAAACGGCGGCCGTCTCTGACAGGTGAGCCCCCCACCTAGCGGACCAGCGGAGCCATCAAACGGCGGCCGTCTCTGACAGGTGAGCTCCCCCCACCTAGCGGACCAGTGAAGCCATCAAACGGCGGCCGTCTCTGACAGGTGAGCTCCCCCCCCCCCCCCCACCTAGCGGACCAGCGGAGCCATCAAACGGCGGCCGTCTCTGACAGGTGAGCCCCCCCCCCCACCTAGCCAAACATATTTGGCACTCCTCATGTTCGACTTGAGTGCACACTGAAAAGCCATGATGACAAAACTGCAAAGCAAAAAAACAGGGAGAGAAGAAAAAACGTCATGTGATGTGATTCTGGGGTCAAGTGCAGGAGGCCCAGATCTGTGTCTCTGTGAATATTGTTTCTGCTCTCTCTCTCTTCCTCTCTCTCTCTCTCTCTCTCTCTCTCTCTCTCTCTCTCTCTCTCTCTCTCTTCCTCTCTCTCTCTCTCTCTCTCTCTCTCTCTCTCTCCTCTCTCTCTCTCTTCCCTCTCTCTCTCTCTCTCTCTCTCTCTCTCCTCTCTCTCTCTCTCTCTCTCTCCTCTCTCTCTCTCCCTCTCTCCCTCACTCTCTCTCTTTCTTCCCCCCTCTTTCTCTCTCCCTCCCTCTCTCTCTTCCCCTCTCTCTCCCTCTCTTCCCCTCTCTCTCCCTCAGTCTCTCTCTATCTCCCCCCCTCTTTCTCCCTCCCTCTCTCTCTCCCTCTAACAGTCATGCCGTGTTCTCTCTCTCTCTCTGCTAAACAGAAGAATAGGAGCATGTTTTCTATTGTAAAGGCTGATCTAAACACACAAGGTTATCAGTCAGGTACATTCTCTCTCTGGCAATGTCCCTTCTTTGTGAGTGTGTGTGTGTGTGTGTGTGTGTGTGCGTATGTGCATGCATGCAGTATCAGCCATGTTAAATAGAGCCTCATCCATCCATATTACTAGGAAAGTAATTTTTCCTAGCTGTACAGATTTGTGTGTGAATGTGTGTGCACGTGTGTGTGCACATCTATGTGTGTATTACGTGGATATGTTTAACAACGTCGTTCTCCTTTGACATGGTGTGATTACCTAGTCATCACAGCATTAATACACTGAATAATGTGAGAATCTCAGAAATGCCCCTCTGCATTCTAAACCAACAATACTCACGGAGCAAGCGCCTCCATAAGCGTGTGTGTGTGTGTGTGTGTGTGCGTGCGTGTGTGTGTGTGTGTGCGTGTGCGTGTGACAGTCTCTATTGTGTGTCTGTAGAAATGCTCATTTCAGTGCACAGTCTTCACACAGCCCGTATTAAACCCCCAAGAAATGTTTTGGAGAACAACACCACCACCAACACCACCTCCACCACCTCCACCACCACCCCCACCCCACCCTCTCCGTCTGTCTCTGACGTGCACCACACACAGTTCTGCAGTGGTGCAGGTGCGCCAGTGTGCGTAACGGGTGCTAATTACACATTTTCCTGCCCGGCAACAATTAAGGTGGCTGCAGTAATTGCGGGTTTTAAGGTACTTTTAACTGCCCTGATGGGGGTGGGGTGGAGGGGTATTCTTCATGTCATGAATTCTGTGTCTTGTTGGGATTGACCTCCGACGTAAATTACCTCAAACTACAAATAAGACTGTAATGATGAAACTGAAGTTGTACAATAACAAAGCAAAGCTGTCGCTGACCCACAGGAGTCTCCATCAGAGGGGGAAATAGTCTCATTTACACCGGCGTGGAACTAGTGAGGTAAATCCACAAATCACTCCTTGGATGAATGCAGTAATATTTCACTGGCTATAAGACCTAGGAGCACGTTTTGCAGCTGAGATGGTTCCTCGCCGGTGTCTGTGCAGGCCGTTTCTGAATGGAAACATATCAAAATGAGCGCCAAATAGCTGTCTTGTTTTTATGAATAAATCCACAACAGAACTGCTGGCCAAGGCCGGGAGAAAGTGCCTCTCTCTGCAGATCCAGAGGGAGCGGGACGTTGCAGAGTGCAGGTGCAATGTTTAAGACACCCGCGAGAGGAGAGTTAAGGCCCCAAGAGCTGGAGTGTGTGTGTGTGTGTGTGTGTGTGTGTGTCAGTCACAGACCTGTTAACTCTCCTCAGAGACACCAACATCCGGGACAGATCATGCAGTTGTGCACACAAGCACGCACAAACACACAGGTGGATCCCTCCTCGGGGGACTCGTGCGCCGAGTCTATGCATGAGTAACCGTCGGGTCTGAAAGCCCAGAGCTTCCAGCATCTCCACCTCTCACAGCAGTGTGCGTGCACATGGTCTGGGTCTGCGCTGCTAGACAACACCACCACTAACATCTCCACCTCTCACAGCAGTGCCTACATATGGTCTGGGTCTGCGCTGCTAGACAACACCACCACTAACATCTCCACAAAGTTCTGCACAAATCTCCAGCTCAATGCACTTTGGTTAAGTATCTTTTTCCATTTGCCCAGGCTAATCTCTGTAGGGTTTTTTTTTTTTTACAAGCTGTTAATATTGATTGGTGTAGAGGACAGTACAGGATCCAATCACAATAACAGGGTTGCATTAGCAATGTGTGTGTGTGTGTGTTTGTGTGTGTGCGTGCACGCATGTGTTCTCTCTGTAGTCTCATCCTCAGAATATGATCAAATTGATAGTGACACACATTGATCGCTGTAATGACGTGCTGCACCTTGAAGAATAATGACCACTTATTATAATTACCATCACAATTATCAAGGTCACTGAAGACGTGGCCATTTTACATGGCTGTTCTGCTCACAGCACTCAGTGCATCACGGTGCCTTACAGGAAGTTTACATGCACACACACCTTCTCCAAACAATAAGGAGCAGAGCATTATCAGTGTGTCCAGTGTGTGTTATGTGTTCAGTGTGTCATGTGTCCAGTGTGTGTTATGTGTTCAGTATGTGTGTTGTGTTCAGTGTGTGTTATGTGTCCAGTGTGTATGTGTTCAGTGTGTTACATGTGTTCAGTGTGTTATGTGTCCAGTGTGTATGTGTTCAGTATGTGTGTTGTGTTCAGTGTGTGTTATGTGTTCGGTGTGTGTTATGTGTTCAGTGTTTTGTTCTTGACTGTTGGCTGGGGTAGTTGGCTGGGGTAGTTAATACCTGGGGCAGGTGGTGATCCTCGTTAAAGCAAGCGCAGAACTGGGGTGGGTAATTGCTACTGAACAGCCATTACTCCAGAGTCCAAACTACTACAACTGTTACTCTGGGCCTGATACTCTGGGCCTGTTACTCTGGGCCTGTTAGTCTGGGCCTGTTAGTCTGGGCCTGATACTCTGGGCCTGTTAGTCTGGGCCTGTTAGTCTGGGCCTGTTACTCTGGGCCTGTTACGCTGGGCCTGATACTCTGGGCCTGTTACTCTGAGGCCTGTTAGTCTGGGCCTGTTAGTCTGGGCCTGTTACTCTGGGCCTGTTACTCTGGGCCTGATACTCTGGGCCTGTTAGTCTGGGCCTGTTACTCTGGGCCTGATACTCTGGGCCTGATACTCTGGGCCTGTTACTCTTGGCCTGATGCTCTGGGCCTGTTACTCTTTGCCTGATACTCTGGGCCTGTTAGTCTGGGCCTGATACTCTGGGCCTGTTACTCTGGGCCTGATACTCTGGGCCTGTTAGTCTGGGCCTGTTACTCTGGGCCTGTTACGCTGGGCCTGATACTCTGAGCCTGTTACTCTGGGCCTGTTAGTCTGGGCCTGTTACTCTGGGCCTGTTACTCTGGGCCTGTTAGTCTGGGCCTGTTACTCTGGGCCTGTTACTCTGGGCCTGATACTCTGGGCCTGTTAGTCTGGGCCTGTTACTCTGGGCCTGATACTCTGGGCCTGATACTCTGGGCCTGTTACTCTGGGCCTGATACTCTGGGCCTGATACTCTGGGCCTGTTAGTCTGGGCCTGATACTCTGGGCCTGTTACTCTGGGCCTGATACTCTGGGCCTGTTAGTCTGGGCCTGTTACTCTGGGCCTGATACTCTGGGCCTGTTAGTCTGGGCCTGATACTCTGGGCCCTGTTAGTCTGGGCCTGTTACTCTGGGCCTGATACTCTGGGCCTGTTAGTCTGGGCCTGTTACTCTGGGCCTGAGGTGTCAGCACACACACATGCACACACACACGCATACACACACACATATAGAAACAATGGTACATTTGAATGAAAGAAACACTACCATACATGGAACACTTGTGTGTGTGACTTTGCTGGGTCAGGTGTACCTCTGATTTCTGCTCTGCCTTGACTATGGAACTGTTAGTGATTTAAAACACACAGGAGAGGTAAACACAACACAGTCAGCACCCTCTATAACCCTCTATATACTTTATAATGCCTGTTGTTCTACTTTCTATGGTGTATTGTGTGTGTGTGCGTGTGAGTGTGCATGTGTGTGTGTGTGTGTGTGTGTGTGAGTGTGTGCGTGTGAGGGGGGGGGGTGTGCATGTGTGTGTGGGGGGGGGGGTGTGTGTGTGTGTGGGGGGGGAGTGTGTGTGTGTGTGCGTGTGTGTGGGGTGTGTGTGTGTGTGTGTGTGTGTGTGGGAGTGTGTGAGGCTAGGATGGTGATGGTCATATGAGAGAGACAGATAGGGAGGGCTGTTGAAGTATGTGCTGAGTGAGACAAAGAGGTAGCAGTCTAATTGTGTCTACAGTCCTGTGTGTGTGTGTGTGTGTGTGTGTGTGTGTGTGCTGACAGGATCAGATATCTAAGCAGTAGGCTGGTTTAGAATCAGTGGTCTCACTCTGTTGCCCCCCCCCCCCCCCCCCCGTTACTACGGCAGCCAAGACCCAGTGAGGACATGAACGCTGGACAAAGGCAGTGGGACAGATGCAGCTTTTGTTATGCAGAACTCCCACGTTCCTCACACACACACACACACACACACAGACTTACACACCTCAATAAACAACAAGCTCTGTAATAGAAAGAAGAGATGGCTCCAAAAAGCACAAGTGTGATTAGGACATTAGCAGATCAGTAGTCAGGAATTAGTTAGATTGGTATGTATTTTGTGTGTGTGTGTGTGTGTGTGTGTGTGTGTGTGTGTTTTCTTTGTCTCTGAGTCATACTTTTTGTGGTCATGTGATAACAAGTAAAATAATCAGTATTAACTAACCGGTGTGTGTGTGTGCGTGCATGTGTGTGTGTTTGTGTGTGTGTATGCATGTGCGTGCATGTGTGTGCTTGTGTGTGTGTACGTGTGTGTGTGCGTGTGTGTGTATGCGTGTGTGTGTGTGCGTGCGTGTGCTTGTGTGTGTGTACGAGTGCGTTTGTTTGTGTGTGTGTGTGTGTGTGTGTGTGAGTTTGTGACCCATGCTAAAGGTGAGTGAGGATGAGAATGCATGTTGTTACAGCTGTAAGAGAAACAGAGCCAGTAATGAGCCCCGCTGATGAGGACCATATGGGGGTGGCCACAAATGCCTGAATAAAAATAGCAGCGATACACACACATTCCTTATTCTCACACTTTCACTGTTAACAAGAGAGAAAAGGTGGACAAACGTTTTCCTCTTCTACAAACAGCCTCTCACTCTTCCCAGTCCATCCTCTCTCTCTCTCTCTCTCTCTGTCTTTTTTTTTGTAAATAGCTACACCATATTTCTCCAAAACAGTGAAGGACAAAACCCCGGAAAGCGAATCTTATCTGGGAGGCTTCACCTTCAGATAGGTGCTCATGGCTATGTGTGGTACATACAAGGTGAGACAGTGTGTGTGTGTGTGTGTGTGTGTGTGTGTGTGTTTGTGTGTGTTTGTACACGTGTTTGTTTGAGATTTTCTTAGGGGACCTCTGTGGTCAGTTGTCTGAGTCTTAAATTAGATACGAGTTTATCTAAAAGTTGAATGTCATCTGGTTAAAAATCTTCGTGTAAATCCCCTGTCTGTCTAGACCACATTCTCTGCAGTCCACTCTAATTTCAAACCCTCTTCCCAGGCCCTGAGGCCAATGCGGAGTGGCAGGTGTTAGCATCTCACACTATAATATACTACGCTAGTAAAGGCCTTTTTATTTAAGAAATCAATTAAGTTTTAAAAGGGTGTTGCAGGCTCCAGTCACTGGGATTATTCCAGGAGAGTGAACTGGTTTGTCTTATGTGAGAATCTCTAGAGCCAGAGCTGACCACCCCTCAAGTCTCTCTCTCTCTCTCTCTCTCTCTCCCTCTCTCTCTCTCTCTGTCTCTTGCTGCATGAAGTTTTATGTCATGGCTGCTCAGTGGCCTTAAACTGTTACCTTCTCATTATAAATCTTCTTGGGTTCCACCTCTGTGGGAATGCATGTGTGAGTGTGACCACGCGTGTGTGTGTGTGTGTGTGTGTGTGTGTGTGTGGGCATAGCTGGCAGCTCCTGAGCACAGTGCCCATAGGGCAGAAATGGACTGCGGACTGTTGCTGTGTCAGGCAGCGCTTCTCACATGAGCGATCTGTGCTCAAAGGGCCCTGCCAGCCGTGTGAGGACCTGCCGCCTGCACACAGACCCTGCACCCCTCACGCCGTCATGCCAACAGGGTGCAGTGATAGGTAATAGCTCTGAAGATCTCCATCTCTCTCTCTCTCTCTCTCTCTCTCTCCATCTCTCTTCCAAGATGAATAGGAACAGCTGTTGGGTTTCAATCAGTTGCACCATGTACAAAGAAAAAAAGTTAAAAGAGAATTGTGGCTCGTTTCAGAGAGTGAGCGTGTGAGTGAGCGTGGGAGTGAGTGAGTGAGTGAGTGTTTATGTGTGTGTGAGTGAGCGTGGGAGAGTGTGAGTGTGTGAGTGGATGAGTGAGTGAGTGAGTGAGGGTTTATGTGTGTGAGTGAGTGTGGGAGAGTGTGAGAGTGTGAGTGTGTGAGTGAGTGAGTGAGTGAGTGAGTGTGTGAGTGAGTGAGTGAGTGTGGGAGAGTGTTAGTGTGTGAATGAGTGTGTGAGTGTGTGTGTGAGGGTTTTTAAACAAGCAAATTGACTGTGGCTGTTTACCTACCAATAAGCCATGAACTATTCTCCTTCAAGCCTCTACATATAAGTAAGTCACAGGATGAAAAGGCTTTGCACACACACACACACACACACACACACACACACACACACATCTCCACAACTATGCAGCAACACATGACAAACAGAGGTACAGGAATGAGCATAACTCTTCTTTACGCCGTTCAATTTGCCCACGCAACCCAGCAATTCATTTTCATGATCAATTAAGGCGGCTGAAGGCGGCTGAAGGCATCTGCAGCGCTTTCTCTTCAGCACCACCCAGATGTGCAGCCCTGCTCCAACACAGCCGTCTCCACGGGGGACATCCTCACTGCACGTCTCCTTTCTTTTTGCCTCTCGTTTGTGGTGTGTGTGTGTTTGTGTGTCTCAAAGGATCTGTCACACACACCTGTTCGGGTGGAGGTGCGGCAGACTGAGCCCTATGAAGGTGAGATCTCGCTGTGAGTTCGTCCGTCGGTTTCGGGTCGGAACCGAATTCGACGGAACAGGTGAGATTTGCAGGCTCGCTCAGCCTGAAGTGGGGGGAGGGGTTTTGCTTCCCAGCGGACAAAAAACGCAAACAAACAAATAAAAACGAAACAAAACAAGCAAAAACAGCCAGGTGTTGATGTCAAAGTTGTTGCGGTGTCGAGCCCGACTGGCCTTTGAACCTGCCTCACACACACTCAAACAGCAACACCAGCGCAAGCCTTTCATATTTCATTCCTTCCTCCCATTCCACCCACCCCGTTCCCCATAACCTGAGAGAGAGAGAGAGAGAGAGAGAGAGAGAGAGAGAGAGAGAGAGAGAGAGAGAGAGACAGAGCATCATAGCCTTCTTTAAACAAACAAAACAGAAAAAAGAAAACCTACCCTGAAACTCACAAAGGGAGACACTCATTTCATATATTTACCTCCATGAATTTGGCTTCGTTTTTCTTTTTTTCGTTTTTTGGTTTTGGGGGGTTTTCCAGGGGAGATGATAAAGAATGGAGCATGTGCTGTGGGAGAGGCAGCAGGGCCGTACAGTGGAAGCCTCACAAACGCATTAGAAAAGGAAATTACACTCAGCAGGCAGAAAAATCATTGTGTTACCCCAGGTGAAAAATATTGTTGCTTTGCTTAAAAGTGCATGCAAGGCAGACCGCATTATTAGAATGTTTAAATATTAATTCTTCCACCGGGTAGTAAAGATGATCGAGTCGCAGTGTCAACTTCTTTTTTTTTTTGCAACCCCCCTCCCTCACACACACACACACACACACACACACGCGCGCACACACATCTTCTAGCAGCAGAAGAGAAACCCGGTATTCTGCTCTGCACTGCCAAAGCACCCTAGGCCTGGAGGTTTAACACTAATGGGAAAAGCTTTTTTTTTTCTCTTCACACATTATCGGTTCGTCATTTACTAACCTGTATAAGTACATGAAAATGAGTCATTATGGCCTTTTTCATTTGTTTGTTGCAAGGTAGAATCTGCCGCCCGGTCCTGACCGCACAGCTCCGTCTGATTCACTCCAGTTTACATCTCGCCCCTAAAAAGGCAAAGCCGTGTGCGATTTCACTCGGGCTTTAACTAATGGCTCCTCTCCAGTTATCAGACGTCTGAAGGAGGGGAAAAAACGTGGCACCCCAAAGCAAATTAAAATTGATCCCAAATGTCAATTCTTATAGGTAGTAGTCAATAATTTGAGAGCGCTTGGATCCTGACAACATAGTTTCAGTGACAATCCATGTAGAGCAATTAAAAAGAAAGCACTGTCTGCTTCTCCTTCGGTCTCTCTCTTTCTGTCTCACTCTCACTCTGAACCGGTTTCTGTCTCACTCTCGCTTCTCTGTAGATGCTCTACCTGACTGTCACAAAGGAAATCCAGATTGACCCTCATTTATCGCCGAGCTCATCCACACCCGGGTGGGGGGGATTCTGGGTAGAAGCGCTGTGCCCTGCGTGAGTCTCTGAGCCAGTGGATCTTCGCCCCGAATTACCAGAGCGAGATGTGAACGGCGCCGGGAGAGACATCGCAGCGTAATGGGGAGAGACACAGACGGGGACGGGGACGCCTGACGCAGGCAGCGAGGAGGCCGGGCAGAGAATGAAAAGGGGGATAAAAAGAACAAGAAACGCATGCTTGTGTGTATGTGTGTGTGTGTGTGTGAGAGAGAGAGAGAGAGAGACAGACAGAGAGAGAAAGAGGCCTCATCTCCGGCTCCTCTCTACCATTCACCCGCGCACCACCCGAATTCGCCACCTGAGACGGATTGCGCCGTATGTCGGAGTCGCTCAAGCAGGAGAAGCAATACACAAGTCGAGTGTAAAGCCACTTTAAAAGCCCATCAGGCGCGCGCTCCGTGCGTAGGAAATACCTTATTCATGGCGGAGCAGACCGGGGCCTAGGTAATTACTCGAATCAAGGTGGCCTCGGAAATGTTTAAATCTACAAGGACACGGAGGGCATGAATAATGCAGGATAATTTGCATCTAAATTTTTTAAGTGTTCTTTATTCAAAAAAAAAAAAAAAAAAAAAAAAAGGAAAAAAAAAAAAAAGCTAAAATGCTAAAATGCTAAAATGCGGCTTCGATTAAAGTTTGATGGCTGAAAGCTGAGAGGCTCTCGCATGTAGAGCTTGAAAAGCTCCTTATTTGCAGAAATTATTTAGAGCTGTGATAAAGCAGAGGAAGTACATAGTAGAAGGAGCCAGGAGAGGCTCCAATAAATAGCAATTAACTAGAAGGTATTAGCAAGCGCTGAACACAGTGCAATGGCAGGATATGGACAGGCACGTTCGTCTAGTACTTAAGATAAATAAATAAATAAATGGATGGAAAAGTAAGGAAGAGGATCTGTGTGTGTGTGTGTGTGTGTGGTGTGTGTGTGTGTGTGTGTACACACATATTAAGGTTTTGCGCCGCTTTGATGCTAACTTTTACTCTTCGGAGTGTGTCAGTTTTGAAGAGTGAGGTGTGTGACTTGGACACATTGGGTGAATTGTGCATGAGAGCAGCGTGTGTGTGTGTGTGTGTGTGTGTGTGTGTGTGTTTGTGGTGGGGGTCTGTAAAGGGGTGAGCATGTTCAATGCAAACTGATAAGTATCAGACTGGGCTTACCTGCTTCTAGAGGCAACAGCACAGAGGTGTGGAGTGTATCCAGACAGCAGCAATCGTGGTGCAGAGAGAGAAAGAGGGAAATAGAAATGGGGAGGGAGGGGGGGGAGATGGTATCGATTAATTTTTTTGTACAGTTTTATCTTTCCAAATCCTTTCTTAAAGCTTCCAAAGAAAGATATCACAGTAAGATGACATTTAAGAGATATACAATTCTGTCAATGAACAAACACACACACACACACACACAAAACATCTGGTGCAGTGAAATGTTATCTGATTGTGAGAATTTCATTTATCTGTTTTTAATCACCATCATAACAAACACACTAATCAGCTCCCGTAAACCAGTAGGCCAATACCACCAATACCACCAACTCCTAATGTGGCATATTTAATCTAAACAGTAATTAAAGTGGTTGTCTAGAGGAGAGCGCGGACACAGAGCGTTCCTTCGGACGTTATCTTCCGCTCCCTCACGCGGGTGGAGGAAGAAGGTAATTATCACTGTCTGCTTCTCAGCCTCTCAATTTGCATTTAACCCAGATTTGAGGTCAACAGGAATCTCCACCCTGAGCTTGCACTGTACACACACACACACACACACACACACAGAACTCGCACAAATACGCACACACACACAAACACGCAAGCTCAAATCTCAAATTTCACCTTATTTCACCCTGTCTGCTTTGTTCTGATCCTGACGGAGATCCATCCAGCAGCATGTACGTATTTAATTGCAGGGAAGTGGGTGAGGGGTCAGCGGTGGGACGTTGTATTAAACAGCTGTGAGATGTTTTTCAATATCTTACAAATGGTATTGGAGACATTTGCTTTGCCTCAGTTGAATATTTTTGGCCTCTTAATAAAAATAAAAAAGGGAACTGGATGAGTTAAGTGAGCCAGGAGTGTGTGTGTGTGTGTGTGTGTGTGCTTGCTCAGCTTTCAGAGTGTTGTAATTACCTCATATCTGAAAGGGAGGACATTGGACATAATCTGGTGTCTGATTAGAGAACTAAGCAAGAACAGGGGAGAGAAGTGTCTCACAAACATGCCCTTTCCCTCACACACACACACACACACACACACACACACACACACACACCTTTCTCCAACAAAATAGGCTTTACATTCGCAGTCTACACAGCAGGAAAGAATTACAAATGGGACCTGCTCCATGGTAAACACTGCTGTGTTGCTCTGTCATACACACATGATCTCCTACATGCACCACAGCAAAAGCAGAAGTGGTTTACCATCAAAATAAAACCCTGAAAGGTTTACACACAAACACACACACACACACACACACGTGGCCTCCTGACAAGGTTCTCAGACATTCTGTGTTTTGCTGGGGTTTTTTGCTTGTCTCTGGTCCCTGTACAGAGAGAAGAACAAGCAGGTTACATCTCCCCTCCTGCTCCAGTGGATGGTTCCTATCAGCTCAGCAGCTCTGCGGGAGACAGAGCCAGACCGAAGGCCTCACCTCCGCACTCTGTCCCCAATGAGCCGCCACACTCGATCTGCTCAGCACCGCACACTGACAACGCTACGACATGTTTTGTGTCTATTCTGAAGATTAGCGAGTGATAATATCTCTGGAGTCTCCTGAAGAGAGGCACGGACTGATAGACATCTCAACAGGAGAGAGGGAGAGAGAGGGAGAGAGAGAGAAAGAGAGAGAAAGAACGAGAGAGATACAGGACAAACAATGAACAGCAAACACCACACACACCACACACACCACAAGCACAAATAGTGACATCACTCAAGCACTGATAGATTTTGCTGGCACTTTGCTTTTTGATATAATAATAGGAATAAATCAAACAAATAAACTAAAACGGTAAGATCTGAAGTCGTGGGTGCACTTGTGAAGTGACGTGACATCACTTGGCCATCACTTGGCCTGCGAGGAGCAGGGCGATTGTTTCAGCGGGCCCTCTATACGCCGGGCTACGCAAACCCTGCTACCACAGAGTGAGAGAGTGTGAGAGTGTGAAAGTGTGAAAGAGTGTGAGAGTGTGAAAGAGTGAGGTACTGTCTTAGCCACAACCCCCCCCCCCTCCCCCCTCCTCGGTCTCCTTGTCCAGTGTCTCATTCGTAGGAAGTGATGTTATCAGCATGGACATTTAGCTTTCTTCTGTTCTGGAATGTGAGAAAAGACATGCGATTACGTGTTATTAATTTGGCTATATTGTTGCTGATCCATGTTTGTGCCCGTGTGTGCATGCATGTGTGTGTGTGTGTGTGTGTGTGTGTGCGTGTGGCTGTTTGTGCGGGTGAATGTGTGTGTGTGTGTGTGTGTGTGTAAGGATGGCGTAGCTGGTGTAATTGCGTTCTAGTCGAGCAGTCATCCGTTCTCTGTGTAAAACAGCGACAGGCTCCGTAATCAGGCTGCCGGTTTGAGCCGTGTGTGTGTCTGTGTGCGTGTGTGTGTGTGTGTGTGTGTGTGTGTGTGCAAGGAGCCCGGGCCGGAACACAAACAACCCTGTGTGCCACACACACAAACACCTGTTCAGCATTGATAGCAGATGCCATTCAGTGAACAGAACAAAACCAGGAGGGGGGAGAGGAATTAAAAACGCAAGCATCACCAACTTCTTATTATTTACTTACTGCAAAATGAACTAGTATAATGGTGAGGGCTGTTCGACAAATGCCAGCAAACTAGGCTTGGTAATTACACTCCTTCTTTTGCCTGCTACCTCCCTCTCTCCCAATCTCTCTCCTTCTTTCCCTCTCTCTCTCTCTCTCTCTCTCCCACTTTCCCTTTCTTTTCCTCTCTCTCCATCTCTCTCTCTCACGCTCCTTCTTTTCTTCACTCTCCTTCTCCTTCTCTCCGTTCATCCCAACCATGCCGAATTACGCTGCTCTGAGATTGTGATGGAGAAAAAAAAATTCGCTCATCTTCCTTCTCTCTCTCTCTCTCTCTCTCTCTCTCTCTCTCTCAACTTTCACTCTTCCTCTCTTTTTAATTCCTCCGAAGAAAGAAAACAACGACCGCGCAAGTTATATTTCTATCGGTTTGCATCAGGTTTTTCGCTGCATAATTCATTTGCATTACAGCAGGGCTCTGGGTAATTAAACGGCGCTGATGCAGGCCTTCCGCCTCAACGACACGCGAATATTTTAGCGCTGGCGATGCCGGCTGCTGTTCATCTAGTTTCGGCGGCTTCGGGAAACGGGCGGCAAGCCGCCCCGGTGCCGTATCGTCTTTGGCCGTCTGCGCTAAAAGGCTCGGCCTTAAGAATAATCGTGTGGCGTTGACGGCGCTGTTGACAAACATCTTCGTAAAGAGTGATCTCCAGACGAGGCTCTGGCAGGCCCCGCCCACCTTAGAGGACGTCTACCGTACATAATAAAATGACAACATCAAACAAAATGGCCACCCAGGACAGACTGTCTGAGCTGAAGAACAAACGCACATCCACTTACTTGCACGCACACACACATTCTCTCACACACACACACACAGACATATACACACATGTACACACGTGTATATATATACACACAAACACACATACACACAAACACAGTCGTGGTTACCACTGAATGCTACTTTAAAACCCATCTGGTCTAGAGATGTAATAAAATTGACATATTGATTCCTTTGAATTTACGAATGCCTGTTTTATATAGTCCATTTCCAAAGCGTAGACCTCTTCACAGCACCGTCATTCCCCTCAGACGGATCAATTACGGGCCCACGTAATCCAGTTACCTGTGAAATCCACACATACTTCTCCCATTCCCACCACTCTAGGGCCTTTCTCCTGCTCCTTCTCCACACACACACACACACACACACACTTCACTAACACACTCAGAAGGGTCAACGTGATATCAGGCAATGTCTCTGTATCTGACACTAGCAACTTCACCAAAGGAATCAGAAGTGTGTGTGTGTGTGTGTGTGTGTGTATGTGTGTGTGTGTATTATAGCACAGACCACTCAGTATCAAACAGGGTCACTGCTGTAACGTATTTGGAAAATCACCAGAGCACCATTCACCGCTCAATCAGGCCTCTACTACTCTACTTCCAATATTTTGTACTTCCAAAATAGATGTGACTGGCTGATACACACATACACACACACACACACACACACACACACACATGAAAACTCACATGACAACTCACAAATGTGTCCAGTGTTACCCTTCACCTGCTTTACACAGACACTGACAATACACTTCTGTAGCAGCAGTAACCTGGGTTACCAACAGTGTTACACAGAGCTTACACTGTTGTCATAGCAATTATCAAAACATTAGAGCCGGCAGAGTGCATGCATGTGCATGTGTGTGTGTGTGTGTGTGTGTGTGTGTGTGTGTGTGTGTGTGTGCTGGACAAGGCCCACAGCATCGACAAATCTGCTTCACTATCTTACATCTGTCGGGCGGCAGCAGGGAAGGAGGGGGAATCAGTCCTGTAGGCTTCCATCTTATTCTCCACAGACCAGTGGACTATAGCCAGCTCAGTTACAGTGTGCAGAACTGTGTGTGTGTGTGTGTGTGTGTGCGTGTGTGTGTGTTTAAGATATGTTCCCACTGAAGAATCTGTGTGAAAGTCAGGAACGCCTGTCACACAGAGCATGACCCGGGCAGTCAAGTGACTCCAACAGGAATACAGTAAAATCATAATAAAAGGATATGCTGGGAAAGTGTTGGGGATGGAGAGTGAGGAAGTGTGTGTGTGTGCGTGTGAAAGTAGCCCACCCTGGCCATCATGCATTGAGCCCTTAGATATAAATGGGCCGTGTGTGGGTCACTGCAGAGAAGCACACGCAGATTGGCACACACAGTGGAACACACGTGAATCAGCACACGCAGATCAGCACACGCAGAGGGGTGCACAGAGGAGCACATGCAGGGAAGCACACGCAGGACAGCACACGCAGGGCAGCACACGCAGGGCAGCACACGCAGGGCAGCACACGCAGGGGAGCACACGCAGGGCAGCACACGCAGGGGAGCACACGCAGGGCAGCACACGCAGGGCAGCACACGCATCGACAATTTTTCACATCACGGTGAAAGTCGGACGCTTTGTGGCCGGCTGGGTTGGCCACAGGAAAGCGCAGAGGGGAGTGTGTGATTTTGAGCGTGTGTGTGTGTGTGTGTGTGTGATTTTGTGTGTGTCTATTAAGGCCCCTCACTGTGCAACAAGCGTGCGAATAAGAAGGACTCAAAGAGCGCGTGCAAAACTGCAAGGCCATCGGGCTCCGAGCTTAATTTATTAAGCGGGTTTGTGATTGGGAGCAAAGCAGAGTGTGTTGCTGTCTGCTGCAGCGCTCGTGTTCAGCCAGTCATCCCCCGTCACATTAGAAAGTCACTAAAGCACCACGTTATAATAAGATTAGCAAGGCACCTCTGCTGTTTCATACTCAATGACATCTAATGTGTAACTAGCCCAGTGAAACCCCGCCGCTAGCAATAATGATCACTGCGAGTGACTCTCTCTCTCCCTCTCCCTCTCCCTCTCTCTCTCACTCTTTCTCTCTCCCTCTCTCACACCCTCTTTTTCTCCCACTCTCTTCCTCTACCCCCCCCCCCTCTCTCTCCTGTAATCAGTCTCTGCTGTTGATGAGCACTTGTGTAATTAAGATGGTGGATGTTAGGAGGAAGAGCCATCAGTGTGTGTCTCTCCCCTCCCTCCACGAGGAACATCATCCTGCACCTCAGCAGAGCAATGGACAAAGAACTGCATCTAACACACACACACACACACACACACACACACACACACATATGCATAAGTCACATAATCCCAACGCTTGACTGCTAACCCAGTAGCTGGGATGTGGACAGGGAGGATCAGACCCACTTTTACAACTTCAGTCTGGAATACTGACAAGGCCACAGCTGTGGATCTCCCAGTCACTGCTTTAACATTCCCTCCTGAGAACGCCGGTCAGCCGTCTGCGGCCGACACAAAGCAAAACACCACCGAGCTGGCTGACAGGAAGTGTCTACTTATGGACTAAGCTGTGGCGTTCCGCGGCGTTCCACGGCGTTCCGCAGCAATCTGCGTCAGCAGGCGAATGAACAGCTCCCGTGCGCTGGGAAGGTGTGAGTATTTTCCAATCACCCAACCCCACAGCATCCGGATGGCAATCGCACACTCTCAGAGCCGCAGTAGTGGTGCGGTTTATAAATTACCTCATCAGAGGCTGAAATTAACACCGATTCTTGCAGGCAATTTCTCCATTTCCAATGCTAATTACGTTTTTTTTTCTCCTCCCTTTACTTTTAAATTCCGTACCACCTGTTTAGGGGGAAGACATCTTAGGCAGCTCAGACGCATTTAATCACAATTTTAATTAACCAGCGTGTAGATGTGAAAAAGAAGTAATTATAATGCAGATGAAGGATGGGTTTTTTTCCACATTAAATTGTTTTGTTTTATTCGTTATGTTGATTGCATAAATAGTGACAGAGAACAGTTTTTATCTACTGTAATTTCGTAATTGTTTTGCAGGGGGAAAAAGAGGGAAAAAGTCTTGGATTGACTGACTTCATCTGTTTGCAAATTGTTTAATTCGGTTAAGCCAGTAATTGCCGCTGTGCACCTCTCCGCACGGATCCCCGGTGAGGCGGGCAGACCTGGGCAGGCAGGAACACCCACACACACCCCACACACACCCTGGCAGTCCTGCGGGCTCAGTGGCACTCGGACCTCAGACAACTCCAGTTTCCACCAGACTCCAGGGTCTCTTTAATGGGGCAGCTGATCCCTAACACTGCTGTTCTTCAGGGTGGGGAGGGGCTGGGGGGAGGGGCCAGGAGGAGGGGCCAGGGGGAGGGTCCAGGGGAGGGGCTTTGGGGACAGGCTGAAGTGGGTGGTGGAAGGCGGGGCATTAGTGCTGTCACGTGATTTGCAGGCTTCACCTTTTAACTGGAGCTGGGTGCTTTGCTGGGTGTTTGTTACACTGACGTTGCTGTAATACAAACACACACACACACACACACTTGCCCACACACGCACAATGCACATTACGTCAACTGATCCTACTTCTTGCTAATGACACAGCTTGATATTAAGTCCCAATTTTAAAAAATCAGAATATCAGAGCCTCTTGAAGACTCTCGTCTCTTCTGGAAAACTCTCGTCTCTTCTGTTTTTAAATGCTGAGGGGGTTGTCACTTGGGTGGGCCTTACGCTGTAACATGGCTCACTTAACCCACACCTCCACCTCCACACCCACACTCTCGCTAGTCACCTGGATGCCGGTGGTGTTGGAGGAACCCGGTTCCAGCCCAGTGACGTGCCCACAACACCTCCCCTGTGCTTGGGTAAACACCCCTGCTTTTCCCACTCCTCTGTTCCATGTGAATCTGCCATCTCAGATCCGATGGCTGGAATCAGAAGCTTTGGAATCAGAATTCTTTGCATGTGTCTGTAAGAAAAAAATAATTTAGAAGTTTTTTTCCAAAGCGTCTGAGTTGGTCACCAACACTCTCTCTCTCTCTCTCTTTCTCTGTCTCTCTCTCTCTCTCTCTCTCTCTCTCTCTCTCTCTCTCTCTCTCTCTCAGTAGCCCAAAGAGAGGGTCAGAATGCAGAGCCGAGTGGTGAGTGTGAATATTAGCATGGCCCAGAAAGCCAAACGGAGCATTAAATCCTGCAGGGGGTGCTGCCCAGACTGTAGCCCAGACAGCACCAGGGCAGCCAGACCCGGCCAGCCTTTGTTCTGCACTTAACTACACTTCACCACCATCCCAGCACTTAACCCACTCCTGCCTGCCCAGGATATGTCAACAGAGAGGGAGGGAGAAATGGAGAGAGGGAGAGAACGAGGGAGAGAGGAAGAGAGATGGGGAGAGAGGGGCAGAGAGAGAGAGAGAGAGAGAGAGAGATGGGGAGAGAGGTAGAGAGAGAGAGAGGCAGAGAGAGATGGGGAGAGAAGGAGAGAGAGAAAGAATGAAGGGAATGAAAGACTTGCAGGGAGAATGAGGCGGGTAGAGAACAGGAGTGAGTGAACCTTTAGGAAGTGCCTTGTTCTCCTGCCTGTGCTTGCAAGATGTGCCAAGCCAGAGGATGAAAGAGACAGACAGAAAGCAGCAGTGAGACAGAAAGAATGAGACAGAGTGAGAGAGATAGAAAGGGACAGAGAAAGAGTGGTGGAAAAGCCCTCTGCTGCCCTCCTCACCGTGCAGGGGGCGGTAGAGCGTTGGCCAGCCTCTTCCTCTTAAACTGCCCTGCATCTGCCCCGCCGCCCCGCTCACACAAGGCCGGTGGAGCAAGCCGGGAGCCCTGGGTCACGACTTCCTAACGGACAGGTAGCAAACCAAGCAGGGCAGCGCATGATATCGAGAGGACACATCAACATCCCCACGGTCCCTTACTGGATTGGTGGAAATGTTTTAGGCAGTAGATGCACACGGACATGCCCTTAAAGGCCACCACTACCTGCACTGCCGACCAACACAGATCCAGCGCCTTCACAGGATCGACCCTTCTATTGAAATATAAAAATAATTAGTCTGCAGTGACACAGTTCCCCACGTATAGTATTTGAACACATAAATACTTTACTGCCCTACTGACAAACCTGCAACTGCAACTCCTATTAGACGGGCACTTTATACTTAATCACACCATCTTCATAAACATGTGCGCATGCCCCAGAAAATCACATCCACAAATAGTACCCAAGTCTGCCTTAAAAAGAGACAAAATACAGACCAGGGGGAAAGAGAGAGAGAAAGAATGGAGAAAATGTTTCATATTTCACTGTCCTACATCCTTTTGATCTGTGACCTGGTCCTCACACAAAACATACACCCAAACCCCCACACACACCCACACCTACAATCCTCACCATGTCTCTGTTTCACCCCTCTATGCTCATTCTGTGTCCTCTCTCTCTCTCTCTCTCTCTCTCTCTCTCTCCATCTCTCTCTCTCTCTCTCTCTCTCTCCCCATCAGGTTCTGGCCTGCCAATTCCAGCTTGAAGCTTGACTGGGTTGATTTGATGCAAATACCTCGGGGGAGAGTCCCCAGACTGATGAACAGTTATGTCAAGTCGATTTTGCACCGTCGGGAAAAGGTAACCTCCGCATCGGAGGGGAAACACACACACACACACACACACACACACACACGCGTAGAAGGTTAAAGCAGAGAGGATGTGCCGTGTGTGTGATGGTCGTGGTCTTCTCTCACTGCGTGTCTTGCCAGAGTGCCTCTGTCACTGTGTCTGGGCTAATTGCAGATGAGTCTGTCTGCCATTACAATAAAACTGCGAGCAGAGCAGACATTAACGTTAACGCCGCCTGCCTCATTTGTGTCACTGCTGCAAAAGGTAGAAATGAATATTTCATTACTTTAATTACTCCGAGATACTCTTTTTCACCAGTCACACGGAGGGAGAGAGGGAGAGAGACTGACAGAGAGAGAAAGAGATGGAGAGAGAGGGAGAGGGAGAGGGAGAGGAGAGAGAGAGAGAGAGAGAGAGAGAGAGAGAGAGGCGTCACTAATTATGAGCCGTAATAACATTTAAGATTCAGTGATTGCCAGTTTACAGTGGATGGTTGGGTGTTGTGGCAAGAAATTACAAAGGTAAAAGAAACAATTTGCAGCAGCGGAAACTAGAGAGCAAACGAGAGAGCGCAGGACTAAAGCACGAGCAGGAGAGCAGGGGGATGTCCTGACGCGGGAGGGGAGGGCAGACGGCTGCAGTCTCTCCTGCACTCCGCCCAGCGTAATACATAATAAATGTTCAGTCATCCACTGCAATAAGAGGGAGATTTATTTAATAAAGCCAGATACAGTGGGAATAGATGAGCTTTCCTCGTGTAGCTTTACAGGGAGAACACACACACACACACACACACACACACAGTGGGCAGCTTTGATAGGTTAGCTAATTGCAATAGCTGTAAGTAGTCAGAATAACAAAGTGCTGGTGAGTTTATCTAAGGAATGCGGGAACAAGACGTCAAAGAGATAACACACTGCCTCCTCCCTGAGAGAAGGGGGGGTACGAGAGAAAGAGAGAAGGAGAATGAGACGGAGAGGAAGAGATAAGGGGGAAGAGAGAGAGAGAGAGAGAGAGAGAGAGAGAGAAAGTCTGACCAAGAACACACACACAAAAACACATGCTCACACACACACACACAGGCAGGTAAAGGGTCTCGAGTGAGCCACGGGGTGTATTCTCTTCTCCGTGTGGGCGTGTGTGTGTGTGTGTGTGTGTGTGTGTGTGTGAGTGCGTTTCTGGGAAAGGCTGTAGACATGCTGTCTGTGTGATTAGAGCGGCGCTACCTGAGGAGGTGTTTGTTTGACATTCGTGTGTGACAGTGGCGTGAGGCGGCAGGGGTGACGTGGACGTGACGTGCCCGACAGCACACGGCGTCGTCCGTTAGTCACAAGCGATTAGCACAAACCTTCACCTCTCGCTGCTCCTTACACACTGGACTGGCATATGAGGATAACACGCATCACACACACACACACACACACACACACACACACACGGGCACATACATGCTTAGACACACACTCTCACAGCAGTGAAGGAGGAGTGAGTTCTTTGCCCTCCTGTTCTGTTTGGACCAGTGTTCCCTACGGTGGAGCGCGTGTTTCCAGGACGTAGGCAAATGCAATTTCAACAATTTCCTCCCGAGATCTGATGCCCCGATAGGGCACAACGATGGAAGCATTCAAAGGGCCAAATGCCCAGCACTGCCCACATCAACATCTGAGCAGTAATCTACCTAAACTATCCGCCGCGCTGCCTCTGATAGTGCTTCCTCATAGCCAAGCAACTCGTGGCCGCAGCACAGGGAAACATTACATGTTTCAAAAAGACCCAAGACTTTTGTAAATCTAAAATTTGCACTGTGATGTGTAGAGTCGTTTCCATGGTAGCAGGAGTCCACGTTTGGGATGTTGGGTGGTGGGTACCACTGGTCATGATGTGTAATCTGGTGATCTGTTATTGATTGTTCTGTGTGACCTTGCCAGAAGTATTTCTCAACCGACAATCAAACATACATCAAAGTGTGTGTGTGTGTGTGTGTGTGTGTGTGTGTGTGTGTGTGTGTGTGTGCGTATGTGTGTGTGTGTGTGTGTGTGTGTGTGTGTGTGTGTGTGTGTGTGTGTGTGTGTGTGTGTGTGTGTGTGTGTGTGTGTGTGTGTGTGTGTGTGTGTGTGTGTCACACACACACACACATTAGTCACTAATATGACTGCTGTTATTATATTTGCCAGTTATATAAAAGTCATGATTGACCTTAGAGAGAGCACGCTTCTAAGGCTAAAGGAGCAAGCATACCTGCTGTACAAGAGTATTAAAACACACTCACACACACAGAAACACATACACACACTCACACACACAGAAACACACACACACACACTCACACACACACAGAAAGTCACCAGCACACACTCGCAGCCAGATTCATGAAGGAAATCAGGTTTTCCAATCACCCTTACAAGATGAAATGTATTCTTATTTTTATTCTCTCTCTCTGTCACCCTCTCTCTCTTTCTCTCTCTCTCCCCCCCATCCCTCCCTCTTTCTCATCAGTAGACTGTTTTGTACTTGCTGTCAGCTGCTGGGAGAAGCCACTCAAGAAATATGACCATCAAACTGATCTTGTGTTAATGCTAATTTATACACCACAAACCTGCAAAACACCTCTTGCGTATGAATTAAGACTCGAGTGTTTTTACACCTGAGAAACACACAGACGAACTGTCACACACCTTACTTCCCGCAAATGGGTAGCTGACACTTTGAGAATGCTGTGCCCCCCCCCACACACACACACACACACACACATCTCCACCCATAATCCATACACAACAAAATCCCCAGTGCTGAATTAACTCTTGCAGTGCTCATTTGTGTCCAGCTGGACTTCAATGAACACTGCAGGTGTTAATTCAGCACTGCAGGTGTTAATTCAGCACTGCAGGTGTTAATTCAGCACTGGGGATTGAAAAACATAATAATGCCCAAAACAGCAGCTCCAAGCAGACAGGGAACAGGAGCAAAAAGGCCTTGTTTTTTCGATCCATGTGAGGCTGAAATGAGGCGTGATGTTTCAAAATGTACTTTTTCGCCGAATGCATAAAACATGGCGGCTTAGCGTCGCGAGCTACACACATAAATGAAAGTGCCAAAACGCATGCAATTATTTGCCAGTCCAGTGATGTTTCAATTCAGATGTTTGTTCCCGCCGCAGAAGCGTTGCAAGAAGCAGTGAAGGGGATAGAGAGAGAGAGAGAGAGAGAGAGAGAGAGAGAGAGAGAGAGAGAGAGAGAGAGAGAGAGAGAGAGAGAGAGAGAGAGAGAGAGTTGACTCTGAAAGAGTGTGACATGGTTCAGGCAAACATCACTGTGGAGAAGAGTTGATATGAACTGTCAAATCTCAAGAGCCACACATCAGCGAGAAAGAATACAGCACATACACACACACACACACACACACCAACACACAATTTATTGCTGTTTCCTGGTTGACTAACTGATTCACACAAACTGAACATTTAACGTACTATTCTTGTAACCTGAACCCCCCACACAAACAGCCCCCCCCCCACACACACACACACCCACCTACACAAACACACACACACACACACACACACACACACACCCACCTATACACACACACACACACACACACACACACACACACACCTATACACACACACACACACACACTATTTTTGTGACTCGTTTGTCTTTTAGGCTCTTCTCCATCAACAATTATATTTTTCTCGCCCCAAATCATTTTTGTCTGGTCTACAAAGAACTTAAAGCCACCCACGGACTATCACGGAAGCTAACATCACCATAGAATCACACGGTCACACTTAAGCTGGGCCCTTGACCTTATGCCCTGTTTATACAACACGTTCCTATAGAACTACATTACCCATATGCAAGACATTGAAATTTGGTCTTATAAAACTACAAAGCTAAGACTGAGGTTGCTGAGGCTGAGTGGCGGTGTAGATGGACAGAGACGCGTTCAGGACTATGGGATGGAGGCTCTGATCTTACAGGCCTGCAGGACACGAGCTCTCGGTCTCACGAAGCTGACGTGTCAGGGTGGAGCGTGTAAGGGGGTAACAGAAGGTGGGGCAGTAGGGTGAATGACGCCTTCGATGACGCAGAAGAGCCTGCACTCCTACTGCCACTACTACTGCTGTCGGGAGGGAGACAGATGTCCATAGTACGTGGGGGGAGTGAGGGAGAGGGAAAAGAGAGGTGGAGGAAGAGAGGGAGAGATAGGGAGAGAGTTAGAGAGGGAGAGATGGAGGAAGAGATGGAGGAAGAGAGAGAGATAGGGAGATGGAGGAAGAGAGGGAGAGATAGGGAGAGAGTTAGAGAGGGAGAGATGGAGGAAGAGATGGAGGAAGAGAGAGAGATAGGGAGATGGAGGAAGAGAGGGAGAGATAGGGAGAGATTTAGAGAGGGAGAGATGGAGGAAGAGAGGGAGAGATAGGGAGACATAGGTAGAGAGTTACAGAGGGAGAGATGGAGGAAGAGAGAGGGAGATAGAGAGAGAGCTAGAGAGGGAGAGGTGGAGGAAGAGAGAGGGAGATAGAGAGAGCTAGAGAGGGAGAGGTAGAGGAAGAGAGAGGGAGATAGAGAGAGCTAGAGAGGGAGAGGTGGAGGAAGAGAGGGAGAGAGAGAGAGCTAGAGAGGGAGAGGTAGAGGAAGAGATGGAGGAAGAGAGAGAGATAGGGAGATGGAGGAAGAGAGGGAGATAGGGAGAGAGTTAGAGAGGGAGAGATGGAGGAAGAGAGAGAGATAGGGAGATGGAGGGAGAGGGAGAGATAGGGAGAGATTTAGAGAGGGAGAGATGGAGGAAGAGAGAGAGAGATAGGGAGACATAGGTAGAGAGTTACAGAGGGAGAGATGGAGGAAGAGAGAGGGAGATAGAGAGAGCTAGAGAGGGAGAGGTGGAGGAAGAGAGGGAGATAGAGAGAGCTAGAGAGGGAGAGGTAGAGGAAGAGAGAGGGAGATAGAGAGAGCTAGAGAGGGAGAGGTGGAGGAAGAGAGGGAGATAGAGAGAGCTAGAGAGGGAGAGGTAGAGGAAGAGATGGAGGAAGAGAGAGAGATAGGGAGATGGAGGAAGAGAGGGAGAGATAGGGAGAGAGTTAGAGAGGGAGAGATGGAGGAAGAGAGAGAGATAGGGAGATGGAGGGAGAGGGAGAGATAGGGAGAGATTTAGAGAGGGAGAGATGGAGGAAGAGAGGGAGAGATAGGGAGACATAGGTAGAGAGTTACAGAGGGAGAGATGGAGGAAGAGAGAGGGAGATAGAGAGAGCTAGAGAGGGAGAGGTGGAGGAAGAGAGGGAGATAGAGAGAGCTAGAGAGGGAGAGGTAGAGGAAGAGAGAGGGAGATAGAGAGAGCTAGAGAGGGAGAGGTGGAGGAAGAGAGGGAGATAGAGAGAGCTAGAGAGGGAGAGGTAGAGGAAGAGATGGAGGAAGAGAGAGAGATAGGGAGATGGAGGAAGAGAGGGAGAGATAGGGAGAGAGTTAGAGAGGGAGAGATGGAGGAAGAGAGGGAGAGATAGGGAGACATAAGTAGAGAGTTACAGAGGGAGAGATGGAGGAAGAGAGAGGGAGATAGAGAGAGCTAGAGAGGGAGAGGTGGAGGAAGAGAGGGAGATAGAGAGAGCTAGAGAGGGAGAGGTGGAGGAAGAGAGGGAGATAGAGAGAGCTAGAGAGGGAGAAGGAGGGAAAGTGAATCTGAATGAAGTTGAGAGGCTTGAAATGGGCCAGCAGGATTTGACACTGTAATTAGGGGCTGGATATCCACAAAGCCACCAAAAGCTCTCAGCTGCCTCTCTCTCTCTCTCTCTCTCTCTCTCTCTCTCTCTCTCTCTCTCTCACTCACACACATGTATAATCCAGTACATATAGGAAACTGACCACAGAATCAATAAAAGTCATACTTACATAGTCACTATCAGACCATATGGTCTACTATTAGCCATATTTATGTTAAGAAGTAGAGAGAAGCAAAAAAACCATGAATTACTCTCTCTCACTCACTCCTTACGTAGGGTTAAGCAGTAACCCATCTTTCCTCTGTGTGTGTGTTTGTGTGTGTGTGTGTGTGTTTGTGTGTGTATACAGAAAAGGAGATTCATATATTAACTCAGAGTTAATATCAAGCTACCTAGTAAAGCCTTCAGCTCTGCACCTTTCACAAAGGGTCCTTTAGCCTCTTACTCACTCCCTCCCTCTCTCTCTCTCCCTCTCTCTCTCCCTCTCTCTCTCCCTCCCAGTGTTGGCTGGACTGAAGGTCTGCCTGCTGGGAAGGAGAAGGTGTGCTGGTAATCTGTCTCCTTTATCAAAAACCTCAGGAGGAGAACAAATCCTGGAATTCACATCACATGACCAGCGTAAAGTTGTAGCACTCCGCCACCACCACCCTTCTGGGGTCGGGTGCTGTGTCTGCGTCCTGTACGGGGATGAGAAAAGGCCAGTAACAAGAAGATCTGTCATCTCTGGTTCTGAGGATCAGGTTCTGGCCACTGCTGTGGGCTGTGACATCAGCTCATCACAAATACAAGGCTATAGAAGTAACTGCAGCACATCGATGTGTGTGTGTGTGCTAACGTCATATCGAGCTAAACGCCACCTGACAGGTTCCACTGTCAACTATGGGGGAATGTGTAGTAACAAACAAAACACATACACATGCATGTATACACAACCGCGCACACACACACACACTGTATCTGCCTTAGCCAGTTTTTTTAAGTGTGAGAGTTAGTGGCCATGAATAGTACAGGCATGGCATCTTGTAACACTATCAGTGTGTGTGGGGGGTTGCAGTGTGTAAAGTGGCCCTATATAAGGCTTGTAACCAGGGGAGGCCCCACAAACATGCACAAACACCTTAGTTATTTTGCTCTCACCACCCACCCTCGTCTCTCTCTCTCTCCCTCTCTGTCCCTCTCTCTCTCTCTCTTTTCTTCTTTCTCTTTTTTTCCGCTCCTCTCCTGCACCTCATTCTACCCTTTTTCATGTGAGCCTTCTTTCTCAGGCTGAATGTAAATCCCGCGCCCTGCCGGTGAGAGGCTGGGGTTGTGATTAAGGAGAAGAGAGGCTGCCTTCTTTGTTCTGCCCCCGGGGGGTGTTTACCGGCAGAGACGCAGCGGATCAGATATGAAAGGCATTCGGGTCAGGACTGATGTGAGCGAAAGTGAAATCATACCTAAGGCATTCCACCGAGCGGCCGGGTCCGGGACCAGCTGACACTGCCTGCTCCTTGTGTGTTTGTGTGTGCGTGTTTGTCCGCCCCCAACACACACACACACACACACACACACACACACACTGTGCCAGGAGAAAATATCTTTACACTCGATATGGAGAGAAGGAACATGGAAAAAAAATAATCGCATTAAATTGTGTTTTAAAATATGATGAAATGTAAAGAAGAGTTGCAGTGATAACAGTGAGGAGCTCTGACCATCTGAAGGTCTGTAACTGTTCTGGGTGACTGTTCATTTCTGACTGTCATGTGTAGTAACAGGAACGACCACCGTCCAGCTGTTGCTGTAGTAGCTGTTGTAGAAGATACGAATGGTTAAAATAGCACAAAAAATACACCGTCAGCTCACACACGACTTCTGTCTCAGATCTGCTTAACGGTTTAAACACGGTTGTTGTTGAGGAAGGTACAGATGAGACACCGTCATACCAGCATCCACCCGAACCAAAGACAATACCAGCATCCACCCGAACCAAAGACAATACCAGCACCCACCCGAACCAAAGACAATACCAGCATCCACCCGTACCAAAGACAATACCAGCATCCACCCGTACCAAAGACAATACCAGCATCCACCCGAACCAAAGACAATACCAGCATCCACCCGTACCAAAGACAATACCAGCATCCACCCGAACCAAAGACAATACCAGCACCCAAACCAAAGACAATACCAGCATCCACCCGTACCAAAGACAATACCAGCATCCACCGTACCAAAGACAACACCAGCATCCACCCGAACCAAAGACAATACCAGCACCCACCCGAACCAAAGACAATACCAGCATCCACCCGAACCAAAGACAATACCAGCATCCACCCGAACCAAAGACAATACCAGCATCCACCCGTACCAAAGACAATACCAGCATCCACCCGTACCAAAGACAATACCAGCATCCACCCGAACCAAAGACAATACCAGCACCCACCCGAACCAAAGACAATACCAGCATCCACCCGAACCAAAGACAATACCAGCATCCACCCGAACCAAAGACAATACCAGCACCCACCCGAACCAAAGACAATACCAGCATCCACCCGTACCAAAGACAATACCAGCATCCACCCGTCCACCCGTACCAAAGACAATACCAGCATCCACCCGTACCAAAGACAATACCAGCATCCACCCGAACCAAAGACAATACCAGCATCCACCCGAACCAAAGACAATACCAGCACCACGAACCAAAGACAATACCAGCACCCACCCGAACCAAAGACAATACCAGCACCCACCCGAACCAAAGACAATACCAGCATCCACCCGAACCAAAGACAATACCAGCATCCACCATAACTAAACTCTCCAGTTCAGTTTCTAATAATTAAGAGCCAAATGACTCAAAATGTGACCAGTTTACAGCCAAATCGTGCATGAATAAAATGTAAATAAATAAAAAATACATTTTATCAATAATAATAATAATAATAATAATAATAGTAATAATACAGGGAATATAAATGTTCATGGTGGCACCAGGACATATGCCAAACACACAAATCTTATTCCTCAAAATCACTTATTACTTTGTATCGCTCTTCTGAATGACATAACAACTGCTGCTTTTAAAATATCTAATACGATACATCCAAACACATCGATTCATCCAAATACAAAGGGATGGGCCATTGTACATAATCACAATTATGTCATTTTTATATAAAATAAATGCATGTAAAAAATGTCGAATTTAAAGTTCGAGAAAACACAGAGGTGTCTGATCAAAGGCCGTGCCATGTGACAGGCAGGAGAGCCACGCCCCCCTGCTACGCCACCTCCACCCAGTGCACCCTGCTACGCTGCTCCCCTGCACTCTGTCCACCCGGGCACATTTGATGTGCTGCAATTATTTCACCTGCTTAAACAAAATGTGATGTGTGGCAGAAATCACCTCCACCAGCTTGTGTTCCTCACGCTCTTTCTGTCATTTATTATTTATTTAGATTTGTTTTTTTTTAGCCAGGCAAGAAAAAAAAAGCCATGGCGAGAGAGAGTGAGAGAGAGTGAGAGAGAGTGAGAGACAGAGAGCAGGTGAGCTGCACCGTGCCGCACTGTGTTGGAGACAAGCGTGAGTTTTTTTTTGTGCATCTGTGTCTGGGGGGGGGGGGGTGCGGTGTCTCCACCACCATTCACATTATAAACATGTAAATGAACCGCATTAGCTCTGACAGTCAGCTGAGTGAGAGAGCGGAGGACCTCCGCCCTGCCCCTCCCGACCCGCCTGGCCACGACCGCCTACCTACCGAGAGGGCGGGGGTCAGGGGTCACGGGGAAGAGGAGCACAACCCTTTCTTTGGAGCTAGGGGGGGAGAGAATGCACCTTAAAGACCATAATGGAGAGAGAGAAACTGTTTAGACTAGGGCGAATCTGCCATTGTTGAAACTGAAAGACAGTCTGTGACTAAAGAATCGGCAAACACCCCCCCCCCCCCCCCCCTGCCCCAACACACACACAAACACACACACACACACCAAACCCCACCTTCAGTCTGAATAAACTATAATAACTATAATCACACATTGGGTATTGTATTAGACTCTTCCAGTGGAGACTTTTTTTTTGGGGGGGGGGTACCAAAACTAAAATTATATAATCAATATATACTAGTGGGAGCATCTGCTGTTGAATGGGATACTGATGACTGAAAATGAATAAGGCTTTGTGTGTTACAGGAAGCAGGCAGAACTGCACATTGTAGGCTGGGTTCAGGAGGAAGCGTGTGTGTGTGTGTGTGTGTGTGTGTGTGTGTGTGTGTGTGTGTGTGTGTGTGTGTGTGCAGACTCCCCACAAATGGCACCGCAGCGCCGTACGGACTCGTGTTTCTGCAGCCGCTCGGAACTCTTCGACAGCACTGACCCCCCCCACACTCACTCACACACACACACACACTCCTATATGATGGAGTTATAACAAAATCATGGCTAACTCAGGAAATGCAGCAAATGTACTCAAAAACGTCTACATACAGGCATGCACACTCCTGAACTGGAATCGCGCTGCTGTTGTGCACATTTGAGGTGATTCTCTCTTTCCTCACAGTAGTGTTGCATGGTGGGAAATCACATCAAAACAACAAGTGTAGAGTCTCCGAACGAAACTCCGTCCACTGGGTGAGTGACCGGGCTACGAGACACAGTATGTAGCTTTAAGTTACTAAACACGCACACATATAAAGCTAAGGGAACGGATGCTCACAGCTGGCGAAGGCTGCAACACCTGGGAAGACAGAAAGATAGAGAGAGAGAGAGAGAGAGAGAGAGAGAGAGAGAGAGAGAGAGAGAGAGAGAACGAGAGAGAGAGGAGAGAGAGAGAGATTCTAATGCTGCTGTGTAACTCCTGTCTTGTATGGCAGCAGAGATCAGATACCACAGCCTGACTCTAATCTTTCCCTCTCAACATGTGGGAAAGAGAGAGAGAGCGACAGACAGAGAGAGAGAGACAGACAGACACACAGACAGAGGACGGACACTTCCAGCATTTTGTGAAGTCTAAGTTGAGTGTGTGTGTCGTCTATGGCTCTGCTTGCGCAGCTGTGAACACCGGAGAGCCTCGCGGTTCATCTGGGCACCGGAAAACAAACGGCCCACAATCTGGCCGATAAATCTGATCTCCTCTTGCCTCACAGAAAATATGTTCTCGCTATGTGCTTCCCAGTAGGGCAGAGACCGCGGAGTACAGACAGCACTGAAATTGTGTTCACCTTTACTAGACTTTTCCAAACCCTCTTCTTTCCTCAGCAGGGCATGTGATAAAATGTGCCTCTTCCACAGACAAAACAAAATTTGTAGGGGTACTTCACTCCTCACTTCACAATAATATACAGTCCCAAGGTGACAGAGCGTACGCGCAGTGATGTCCACCTCAATGGGCCACACAGGTGTATGGAACAGACCGACTCGATCTTGATCTGATTTTCTATGCTGATCATGTAGAGTTAAATTTATCCTGCCACACATAATAATTACAATTCTGTGACTTCAAATGCCTCACATTCAAAATGACTATATTTAATTTTTTCTCCTAGTTTGTAATGCATTTTGTTTGCACCTTAATGTTATCCTGTGCACTTCTGGTTATAAACACCCAGACCTCCTGCATCGTATATCTGAAAACGTTACACAATTTAGCTAAGCTCTTACTATCGCAGTGATAACTATCATCATATGAAGAGTTATCAGCCGGGACCAGAGCGGAGCTGCGCCCTGTTCTGCTAAAACGAGGGATCGAAATACCCACTCAACACAGATAAACCCACGCGCTCCCCGCGGAGCCACGAGCGCAGGCATCGCGTGACACGCCGAAAACAAGAGAGCATGATAATAAAGAGGGCAAAGCCCGCCAAGCTTCTTCAGCGAACCCGGTTTCATTAGACACGTCAGTACTCTAGAAAAAGACCACCGGGACACATACATTTCCTTAAAAATTGTTTAAATAGCCTACAAAGGTAAAGAGGACATTTTACTCAATGCGTGTCTGCTTTAGCAGTGGTGTCACTGTGACTTAATCATCACTCCCACGTTATTTACTCAAATGCTTTTTTTTTTCCTCCAAAGTTACAGTACAGTAACTTAAGGCGATGTAGCAAAACAACAGTATGTTTATTTATCGTACATCATTTGGGAGTAAAACGTCACGGCCGCTATGCCTCACACTGAGGGGTGTCTTTAGCGCGACCTTTTGTCAGCCGAGAGGCAACGTGCTTGAAGCTACTTGTAGGCTGAAAAGACCCTCAACCACTCGCATTGATTTTAGCGGATCAATACAAAACATTTAATAAAGAAAAAGGGGAAACAATAAAAAAAATGACATCACAGAACGGGGACGAGGAAAATCGCGGTTTAACTGCCGAGGCCACTCAATGCGTTTCTAGGGCATTTAATCCCCGTGAAACCGCGGAATTAAAAACTAAAACGTAGACGCACAAAAACCGTGGCGCGTTCCCGTGGCATCTCCATGCAGGCACCAGCGGGATCCCTTTCACGAGCACCCAATTTATAACGGCATTTATAATCGTCAGCGTTTGTTTATCTGCCGTTATGTGGTGTATTGAAGCAGTTTATACAATTTACAAACCACGGAAACAATGGACTGCTAGTCCTGTGAAGATTTTCAGTCTTCCTCCTGCGTGACTCCATGACCTCGGTCTAAACCGCCAATGTGCTTCAACAAATATCGAGATCCAAACAATCTTAAATGCGAACTCGACAAGTAACTCTAACAAAGCACGGCAGATTATGAACAAAAAAGTAACATTTCTGTAAATGTACAGTCAAATTGAAGGGGCTCTAACCGTGGAATAGTTCCAACAGCCGTGGGCGCTCGCCCAGGGTCCCACAACAATTTGTGTACAACGGAATGTGTGTATGTTTTCTTACGACTCCAGGCAAATCAGCCACAACTAGTGGCATCGTGCACTTGTGTATGATGGCGTTCACAGTACTACCACGTATTCATCTGTGCTTAACGACACACGGGGGGTTCTAACTACTACACTGAAAATCCACAAGACAACGTACAATACGCAAAATCTACGTAAATTGTTAGCGATGTTGATAATTTTTGGAATGAAAGAAAAAGAGTGCACACACACACACACACACACACAATGCTGCCTGGTGTACAGGCGCCGCTCAAGGGCTAAAACCATAACTGTGTGATTCTGTTTATGGAGTGACATCAGCATTCTCTAGGAAATTAAAATTTTAACGTAGAGAATAGGTAGCTTTGTAAAACGACAGAGTGGCCCAGACAAGCGCGCCTGAACACGGTTAACGGTTTTTTTTTCATCTAGTGGGAAATAAAGAGGGCGCGAGCCGCTACTGCAAAACTTTCCTGCATTCCTTTTCTCACTCTGCACGCTCACAATTGCCTCTCTAACTTGCTCCAACTTCCGCGTGTAAGGAATGAAAAGCCGTGGCGACAAAAGCCTTGTCGGTGCGGTTCAAGTGATCCGTTAAATAACCGTTTGTTTACACTACAGATCCATTTAGTCCTATTTCTACTTTATTCCCAATGAGTAAGAGGGGGGACAGGCATGCGATATGCAACCCGTCAGCCAGAGTCCTATCCCGAACCGCTGTGACAACACAACAATTCCGCAATCACACACTTCACTCTGCTAGATCACTTTTTAGCTCTTTCTTACCGTTTTTCCTTCTCGGATTGGCTTGTTTTCGCCGCTTACACCGGGGGCCATCCGCCATGATCTGCTGCCTCATTGATAGGAGTGTATCAGATGGCAGTTCGCATGGACGCGACTCCTTCAATCAGCAACGCGCAGTCTCAATATCTAGCAACCAAACACAGCAACAATGTAGGCACTCCGGGACTCCCTTTTTTTAACACCAAGAGCATGTTTGAACATTTATATCACTCGTTAATATAGCGAACTCGACATGTCGTGTCACATTAAAGGGAAAAAAAAGGAGAGGAAAAAAAATCGTGGATGTTTGCGAGGATACGGAGGTGTTGAATTAATGTGCTGTTGTTCTTTTGATGCAAGTGATCGGGTTAAGGGGCGCGAGAGCACGAGACAACGGGAGAGCACACACGGGAGACACAACTGCACGGTGAATGTAAGTCATAATTTACAGCGACTGCCTATGGGAAAAGACTGGGTTTTACGGCGTTTCCTTTAAATGTGATGTGTCTTTATGCATTCTAACCTCGCGCTGATCGGTGGCGACCTAGCTATGTTCTAACACAAAGATAGACTGGTCTCCCTTCTCCGTGTCTGCTAACAAACTCCCTAACTGTTGCTCCTTATCGCAGAGGCCAGTTTTGAAGCCAAACGAGAAATTGTTCACACAACACGAATGGTAAACCTGATTAGTCTACGTTTCAGATTCTTTGAATAAAAATGTATTAATACAGGCAAAGTTAAGGCTTTAGAAATGACGGGCGCATTGAATTTAAATAGGTAAAATTGGAGTTTGGGAATTTAGAAAAATTCAGAGATCAATATTAACAGGTTTTCCAGATGAAAAAAGTCCTTTTCTGTAGCTACTACATTAATCATGAACAACAAATACGCCTAGCACCATAAACGAAGAAAATGCAAAGTGCACGCTAATTGAACAGAGTTTTTCAATCTAAAATAATTAAACCACCAATCTCTTAGTTATAGAAGTAAATTTGTTTTACCCTAATTTTACTGCAATTATTATTGATATCATTATAGTTATAATTTTCCGATTATCCTTATTCGTCCTGTTTCACTCGCCACTGTGTTGCTGACCTCGTTGCGTTGTGTGCAAAGCGGTGAGGGTGTCCCCAGCTTCGGCGAGCCCAGCACCGGCGAAAACTTTCATGGATTGCTGAATTCGGGGATTGATCATCTTTGGCATTCGGCGCACTAAATGGTCTCGGGTGTGGTTTATAAGGTTGTGTAAATATTCTGCGTTTGATTTAGCTCGTCTCAGCGTGCTGACTGCACTCCGTCCCGTATGATTGCTTTGCAGTGGGAAGCGAGCCATGACTGGCAAAACAAACACTCAAATACCTCGCAGGACATGATACCAGGGAAAGTGAATGAAAACACGTTTAAGATAATAGACCGATCACGAATGTAATATAAGTGACTTAATGCTATATCGCGTAGTGATATCTGCTGTAAAATACATTATTTGATCATTTGTCAAATATACATTTTGTTTGATGAACTACAATCGACGCAACGGAATTTAGCAAAAGTAGATAAATGAAAATCTTTTCGTTTGATAAAGTAATTCTAACGTAAGAATTATACGAATAAAATATCTTTATTTGACTGGCATTTTAATTTCGGGTGTTGGTGAAATCATTCTCTATTGAGACGCATCCAAAAATAAACAGTTAACTGCCATTCAACTGACTATAGTGCCCACCTTTCACCTGTACAGGTGAACTTAAAGGTAAGTGTACATTCTAAAAAAAAATCGCATTCGACTTTTAATGTCTTATATCAGTACAAAAAAAATTATTACATTCCGGATCTTGGCTCGGTTTCCTATTTTTACAAGAGGAGAAAACAAGTCTCACCTACCTTGTTGTTTATGTTTCTATCTTGTCGAGCTGGTTGTGCGAATAGGCAAACTGTAGCAGCGCCGGTTTGGAAAAGAAGCGGATCCTTGTGAAAAGATAATAAAGCCTTGTTAATAGTTGGAGGAAGGACCGTTATTCCTGCAGCGCAGGTTGGGACTGATCCCTTTCAGCCACTCCAGGAAACAAACCTGCGGACGGACTGACGTGTTACGCCTCTTCTAATGACATTTTTTTCCCTTTTCTTTTCTGTAATACAGAGGAGAGACCCTGAAACACGCGCCACCTATCTTCACGGGGAGGGATAATTGAGGAGTACCAAACGTGAGCATCTTCTGGGAAACGTGCTAAGTTTTTTTTTTCTTCTTCTTCTTTATTTCTCTCTCCTGTTTCATGAGGCGAAAGAAACGACTCGCATCAAGTTACCTTTCAAACAAAACGCGAAAAAATGTGAAGAAAGTTGGAACTGCATTAACTTCTCATCAAAACCCGGCAGAATTCGCGATTTAAACAAACAACAAGAGCAACAACAACAACAAAAATAACGGACTCTCAACTGTCAAAAAGTCAGACCCCCAGAACCAGGAATCAACTGACGCGGAAAAGTAAACAGTCGTTGCTTGACAAGAGTATGTTTTAAATTACAGTTTGTCCGCAAGTATCAGTTTTACTCACGGTTTTCTTGTCGTGTGATATTCGAGGCTGGGTGACTTTAACGTAGCGCCTCGCGGTCAGCGTGCAGCCCCGGTTCGCGCAGGTCCTTCGCGCTCTTAACGGGAGGGACATTTCACGCAGGTGCCAGGTGAACGTCAAATAAACCAAAACATATTAAGTAACGACTGAAAGCCAAAGAACAGTAATACTTTTTCATGCTTTTTTCATAGAGTCCTGTCATATTTATGTGAATTTAAAGACACATATTTCAACCTAATACGTTTTTTTTTATGTTTATCTGACTAATTGGACAGCCTATAGATTTGCGTAATTTACAACCTCGCGTATATTATAGGGCGTGGTTATTAATCTGACTATTTCTAAAATGTGTTTATCTTTGCTCTTTAATTTCTGGACGGAGCTCCGGTTCACTGTCTGTGCGCGAATGCGGGCAGGCGGATGGAAAGCCCCACCTTGAGGGGACGTGATTGGTTATGTAAATAAAGTGTTCCTGGCTCTCATTCCTCCTGTACTTATCTAGTGTATGGATAATTAAATCATCAATCAGGGGGAAGGATTATTTGATGCTTTTGTTCAAAGCCAATCAGATCGGGGCGTAGTGGCGCGCACAGCAGGCGAAAAGGTGCTCCACATCTGGAGTAAAGAAATGCTGCGGATACGAGAGTGTAACCACCACTTAAACGGTACCGGTCCCCGGAGAGATTTTAACGCGCACCATTCTACCGTCGCATAGGTAAGATTATTATTATTATTATTATTATTATTATTATTATTATTATTATTATTATTAGATACTCGGCAGAAAAAAAAACTGACCATCTGTCTTAACTTTTCTGTGTTTCTCATCATTTACAAGTTATGAATTCTGTGTTGTGTTTTTTTTTATCGCGTGTGTAGAGAGGGTCGATTCGTTTATCTTTGCATGTCATTTTCGCCTGTCAGGTCTCACAGTCCTGTTAGAGTCATGAAAGGCTTTATACTACAGTGAGGGTCTATCAACTGTAGGATACTGCGGGATCCTCAGAAGCCGTCTGTTCAAAATTATTGACAGTACTGGTTCATTGCAAATCTTTATTTTCTAATTTAGTTTAAACAAACTAAAGTTTTTTTTAGAGATATTATCATTTTACTAGCAATGGTATAATCAACTATTCCTGTTTTCATTCCTTAGTTATGCTATAATTGTTTCTCTTTCACTGGTGAATGCAAATAGATGCTTGGTCGTGTCTTAAATTATTCTTTATCTTTCTTTTTCTCTGACACGCTCAGTACAAGACGCTAATACTTCGTAGTTATCGGTTCATTCATCCCGAATGTGGCGCTACTCTCGCGTTATTTGTGTTAATATTATATATAGCGTGAAATCGACTTATAGTCCGTAGCCAACCTATGCAGCAACCTCCGGGTTAATGTATCCGTTAATTTAATTGGGAAAACAGGACGCCCCCTCATCTCCGTCTCTAAAAACTGTGTCATCTGTGTGTGAGTGTGTGTGTGTGTGTGTGTGTATGTGCGTGTGTGTATGAGAGAGAGAGAGAGAGAGAGAGTGAGAGGTGTGTGTGCGTGTGTGTGTGAATGTGTACATGCACGTATCTTGACTCTTTTTGCCTGGCTAACTTGTGTCTTCATGGTGGACATTGTGGTGCAACGCTGCTGTTTATTCTATAAGTGCTGAGTGCCATAACTGATCCTGTGAAATTAGACTAACAATAACATTTTAAAAATTATAATAAAAAAAACCAAAGAGCTAGAATAATACAAGATCTTTGTATAATGGCTGTTCTCACTTCCCCCACAACTCAACATATTACCACACGGACCTAAAACAATGCAAAACCTAATGACAGATACGGCGCACTACATATATATGCAGAATCTGACCTGCCACTCAAACGATCACAACAGGTCAGCTCACGGCTCGCAGTACCGGCCCTGCGTAGCGCGTACGGGCATGTGTGTACACGGGGCTTAGTGGAGGGCGAGGGTTGCCAAGCCACCAGATCTCGTTTCCCACGTGCGAATGCTTCCCGTTCTTCCTGTTCGCAGTGAAGCCATTACTCCCGACGGGGTCCGAGAGCCCTGACCCCTCTCCCTGCCTCTCCGGCCACGGAAGCACCACCCGAATAAGCACCACCCAAATAAGCACCACCCGTCTGCAGTGCTGTTTTTCCCCCTTTTTCAAAACGTGCTGCAGATGCTCTGAGCGGACGCATGATATAAATGATCGGATCAGGACGGGGGCGTTTTTTAGTGAGCAGACCTTAATCTAACTGGTGACCGAAAGTGTATATGTGTGTGTGTGTGAGAAGCGCACACTGCTTTGTGGAGCTGTATGCTCACGGGCACACACACTGGACGATGTTTGCTTACATAAACCAGGACTCGAAGGAGCTTGGCGCTGTAAGTCATTTATATGGAAGTGTGGTATGTATAATGTTTATATGGTAGAGTGGTATTTATAAGCATTTTATATGAGTGGTTTTATGTGTGTGTGTGTGTGTGTGTGTGTGTGTGCTTCTCTTTGGCTCTAGGACTAGTATAGAAAGGAAATCCATGAGCGATGAGAAAGCCTCAGAACATCTGACATCTGCAGCAGGGACGGAGCAGAGTACACACAGGTGGTAGGAGGAGAGACGGACGGAGACGGACGGAGAAGTGGGTGGAGAAAGTTATTTCCTGTCTGTGAGAACATCCTTCCAGTGTCTTTTCTCCTTCTGTTTCTCTTTTTCTGTCTCCCATGCACACACCCTCCTGCACACACACATGCTCTCGCTTGCATGCGCAACATGAACACACACACACACACACACACACACATACATTCTTCATGAACTTGAAGCCACACCTGCCTTCCCGACGACCCAGGTGCAAATGTGAGCACACACCAGATCCATTCGCACACCAGCCCGTAAAGGGATTAAGGAATTAGCTTAAGGGACGAAAGCAACCAAATGCATCCGATGTGACAGCTCGAATCTTTCCGGCCTCCTTCTGTCCCTTCCCCCGCGCTCCTGGTGCCGGCCCGCGGTCCGCTTCCTCGCCGCTCCGGTGCCTGGAGTGTGGGAGCGCCGCGGTGTAGCGACTGGGCTAGATCCGCCGAGCGAGCCCCGCTGTGAGCCGCCACGTCATTTGCATAATTATCACCTGCGCGTGTGCATTTTCATCGTCACTTATGAGCCAGAGTGCAGACAGCAAGGCACAGCCCAGCACTTCGAATATGCGAATATGTGAATATGTGAATATGCGAATATGTGGGCTCACTCGCTTACTGCACCCATGATGTGCACATAATAATTCTTAATGTGTACAAAGGGCTGAGATTCCATAATGATGCTTAATATGTAATAATACTTAATGTACTGAAGGGTTGATATTATTTAGTGAACGATGCACCCATATTCACACAAAATATAAAGAGGATGATTTGAATGAGGAGATTGTGGATTTTCTAGATGATGTGTGTGTGTGTGTGTGTGTGTGTGTTCTTAAGCTCAGCACGGAATGCGCTATTCTCACCAAAGCCAAGTCTGTCATATCCTGGTTGCCAGAATTTGCACTCTACAAATACAAGCACACACCCACACACACCACACACACACACACACTCCACACACACACACTCCACACACACACACCCACACACACTCACACATACACGGCAAATAAAACAAGAGCGAAAGAAATAAAAAATAAAAACAGAAAAAGAGAACAACATGACAGACTGATGGACAATTAGAGAACACAGCGCGCGCGTGTGTGTGTGTGTGTGTGTGTGTGTGTGTGTGTGTGTGCACGAGCCGTCTCAAACAACACGTGTGATCTCCGAGTCTCTCCAACATATAAAATGAGCATAGTTTACATTTGCTGCAGGCCAGGCGGCCAGAGGCCCCCCGTGCTTTCTCCGCCGAGCCCCCAAATCAAACCCCACGTCAGATGTTGCTCGGTGCTCCGCTTCTGAAAGGCCGCTGAACTGGGGAACGACCGCATTAGACATTCCGAAGCCGCCCGAGCCGACATCAAATAGGGCATCGATTGTATAGCACGCCGCCGCTATTAGGAGGGAAGAGTGGAACTCAGAACGCAGAGTGACCACGTTATTGGCCTGCACTCTGCATTTATGCACATCAAGGCGTGCGATATGCTCAGAAAAAAGACAGATTCATGGTGTACTCTTCTTTCTTCTCTCTCTCTTTTCCCCTCTCTCTCTCTCTCTCTCTCTCTCTCCGTAAAGAGGTCAAGTCCCCGGCGATGTGAGAGTACCAGATTGGAAGACTTACACCCAGCAGCATTTTGACTATTTTGATGTTCCAGCTTTGTGAAGCAAAGCCACAGGAGTAGAAGCAGAAAACACACCCAATTAATTCTGACATTGACAGAATTCTCTCTCTTTCTCTCTCCCTCTGTTACTCTGTCTCTTTCTCTTTCTCTATCTCTCTGTCTCTCTCTTCCTCTCTCTCTCTCTCTCTCTCTCTCTCTCTCCCTCTATCCATGTCTAAAAAAGGTAAGCTTTGGAAAACAACAAAGAGAAAAAACTTTGACACTGGGAAGATGATTTATGCTTTATAACAGACATTAAGATGAATAATTAATCTAGCAATGCTATAATTGTTACATGTCTAATCTCTACACACATTTACATATGGATATTTCAAAGTGTGCCGCTGTATGTATGAGTGGATCTTCCCAGATTTATATGAAGAGAATCACCAGTCCAGGACTACTGCTAGCAGCCACACGGCCTTTTGTAACCGCTTCAACACGGATAACTATAAAGCCATGCAATAAAACGCCATTTTGATTAATATGACTGGACAGTTTTTTTTTTTCCCGGCCGCTTACAGACACGAAGACCATGTGATCGTGTGATACCATGGATACTGCCACGGGAGGGCCATTATCAGACATATCACCTGGCATGTCACGACACACGCTGCAGTTATCCGAACCTGCAGTGTTGTGCCGGACCCAGAAGCCGTGCTCAGAGACACGGGGTCACACACGGGGTCACGGGGTCCGATGTGCACAGGTGTGCAGGTCCAGCAGAGTCGAACTGAGAAAGTTCATAACATCACAATAATTCTACACAACTGCAACTTGAATGATAATAACAACACATGCTTTCTGCTTGTTCAGCATTTCCTGTATCTGAGCAAATAATGGTGACTTTCTCAGTCCCTTTCTCTCTTTCCCTCACACACACACACACACACACACATGCACAAGCTCCACTAATAACAGTGGGTATGGCCTGCTTAGCATGAAAAAGGCAGGCAGATATGACGATAAGTGATGTGCTATGTCTGGATGTTTCTGTTAGTAGTACAGTAGTCGTGTGTTCATCGCACGCCAGCACTCCGACGCTGAGCTCCTGAAGCTCTGTAGACTGTTTCAACCATAAATGATCACAGATCACCTAAGAACACCAACGCACCATCAAAAATCTAATTCATGGCCAATCTGTTTGACCGTTTCAGTAATAAATTGGTGTTTGCACAATTAGGCTTGCAAGGACAGTACAAGAGTGGCAGCAGCACGATTTGGGCTAATGCAGTTTAACAGGTAACCGCACAGCTCTGTTCTCGGATTTGAGTGTAATTGTGATCTGACAACGTGAGAAAAAGCACCAAAAGAGACCAAGATAAATAATTTTTCCTTAGATGTGTAGCACAAATAACCCATCATCACATCTCTCTCTCTCTCTCTGTCTTCATTTGGCTGGTCCTTAAACAGGCAGAATAGAAGGGAGCTGATTCCACTTTGATCCTGATGCTTGTAGTGAGAACTGCTTGAAGAGAACGTTTGGCTACGATTGACTGCTACAATTAAGGGATGATCAGAGGCCTACAGCGTTGCACTTACCACCACGTCTCCGTGTCAGCTTGCTGAATTAAAAAAAAAAAAACACACACACAGGCAGAAAAATAATAAAATATATATGCAGCAATGTGTTTTTTTTTACCCTCCTTTATTTCCTGTGTGGCTGGTAAACTGTAATTTGCGGGGAGTTAAGAAAGCATACGGAGAAGAGCAGAGATGCACATTTCCATGTGAAAGGAAGCAATCAGGGGACCACTGCTGGGTGTATTGTCCAGAGAGACTGCTGATCCTCAGAGACTGAGAGAGAGAGAAAGAGAGAGGGCGGGGGGGGGGGGGGGGGGGGGGGGGGAGTTTTCAGGCGATGATAGTTCTGAGAGACGATGGGTGTGAACAGACCGGAGTGTATGTGTGAAGAGTGTATGTGTGTGTGTAAGATTTAACTTAATTGTAAAGCGTAGAATTATGAATTTTGAAGAAAGAAGACACACACACTCACGGGTTCACTAGCAAAGTTTAACAGCTCTGCTTCTAGTCAGTGGGAAGTGCAGAACAGTAAAACTTCAGACTTTGGGTGACTGCACTGACCTGGTGGACCGTACCACTGAACTTTGATTGGGGGGGGGGTTTAGGAGCTGTTTCAGATGTGAGATTCAGCTTTGTCGGTTTCTCGCTAGTGAGCCGAGAGCACGTCGGACCCCACCGCCCTAGCGTGGGGCGTGTGCTGCGGGGGGGCTCAGGCATGTGAGCTGGTGAGCCCACGTGAGGTTAACGCGGAACACCTGACCAGCACACCAGGATGACGAGGATCCAGCCTGGCATGTTTTGGTGGAGCTGGGACATGTTTGCAAAGTGCACCAGGCCACCACGGTAGTTTTACAGCTGACTGGAGGTGAACTATTGTGCCCACTCGGCCACACTGACTCCTCCCCCTCCCTCTCGACAGCACCGCCCACCCCGCCCCCCAGGCCACGCCTTCCCTCCCTCCCAGCCCAGCCTCCCAAACCTCCTTCAGCTGCAGGAAGAGGTTTTTTGTTGTCTCAGTGTCACACTACATTTCTGGTCCCCCATTGGATGTACAGCTTAATATATTATGAACACGAATGACTTATCGTACAATTAGATCACTACCCAGCATCCTAGACCACAGTCTAGACAAACCTCCTGCTTTCAGTAGTGTTAGGCTGGGGGTCATTGAGCTGGGGGTCGTTGAGCTGGGGGTCGTTGAGCTGGGGGTCATGCTCTTCCACACAGCATTGTAACAGATGTGTAGCAATGTTTAACTGAATATTTACACTTTGTAGAGTGAGAGTTGTATATTTGTTATTACACCTACTTACCAGCAAAAAAGACTGAAACTGACAGTAATTCTCTCCCCCTCTTTCTTCTTCACTCTTTCTTTCTCTCTCTCTCTCTCTCTCTCTGTCTCTAACAGAGTGCTGTCTTCTCTCCTTCTCCAGAAGGCCTCATTACGAGACTGTTTATCAATAGGTGCAGTGAGTGTCAGGAGTTTTTCCCATCAAACCAGGTCTGACAAAGCGTGGCTGGCCCCGCCTCTGTCTGCCTGGGAAAGAAGCATCTAGGTGAAACTAATGCTGTAGATGTTGGATTCATCAGGCCTTATTGTGAGCGGCCCGTGTGATTGTGAAGGCTCACTGAAGCAAAAGAGTACCGAGTAATCAGGCCGATTTATAGTTTGCCTGCTTCACAAAAAATCAGCACAAACCTTTTGGCTGAAAAGGGGGTCTGCACCCCCACCCAACCCCCTCCACCTCTCCACCTCTCCACCTGCCACTGTGGACTTCCCACCCTCCACACACCCAGACATGGACACACACACACACTTCCTAACACTAAGCAGGGAACCTGTTGGTTGAGAGTGAGAGTGTGTGTGTGTGTGTGTGTGTGTGTGTATGCTGGTCAGGTGATGGGTATTGAAGGATTATGACCATATGGTCTGCCCTGTCATACCTTCTGACTTAAGATAACAAAGGCTCCCTTTGTGCCGAACTGAGATTTTTCAGCTCTGTGTAGACAACAGGTTTATTTTTCAAATCCATTACATCTGTGGAGAGGTAGGGAATGACGGGGGTGGCTTTGTGTGTGTGTGTGTGTGTGTGTGTGTATGTTTGTGTGAGAGAGAGAGAGAGATAGAGAGAGTGAAAGAATAAGAGAAAAAGCAAGTTAGCGTGGATGAGAAGGTGAAGTGAGTGACAGTGACAGGTCCTCATACAGACAAGACAGGCACAGACTGGGAGAGAGAGAGAGAGATGGAGGGAAGATGGAGAGAGAGGGAGGGTATGGGAAAGGAAGGAGTAAGAGGGCAAACTGCCATTAGATGACACACACCACATCACATCTATGTGAACGTTCTCATTGGCCCCTGCTTGATGTCCTTCCCCCAGCTGCAGTCTGCTCCGCCTCCAGCTGCAGTCTGCTCCGCCCCCAGCTGCAGTCTGCTCCACCCCCAGCTGCAGTCTGCTCCGCCTCCAGTCTGTTTCACCCCTCCCCTTCCTAGTGTCTGTGGAGCTCTAATTCATGGTAATTCATGTGCTTGTGTGTGTATGGCTGCATGAGTGTGTGTGTGTGCGTGTGTGTGCGTGTGTGTGTGTGTGTGTGTATGTGACTGGGTTGAAGCAGAATTTGCCCCTTCAATTTGAAGTTTGTGTGCAGAGAGCTGATCTAAATATTTTTTCCTTAAACACAGATCACAACACTGGATTATTTATCGACTCTCTCTGCTAGTGAAGATCTTATCGCCAGTCATTTGATTAAAAAAAACTCTTAATTATTTCAATTTCACTCTTCACAGTAATTTATGTTCAGAACAATTTTACAGAATATGTTGTCTGGTCATGTAGAATATGTTGGAATATGAAAGTCTGTGTGTTGTGGGTAAATGTGAAGCCCTCACAACAGTTGGAAAGAGAAAGAATGAATAAAATGCTGAAACTTGAACTTCTGCACCTGTCAGAGTGTGTGTGTGTGTGTTTGTGTGGTATGTGTGGTGTCTTGTGTGTGTGCATCTGTGTGTGTGCGTCTGTGTGTGTGGTATGTGTGGTGGTTTGTGTGTGTGTGTGTTTGTGTGGCATGTGTGGTGTCTTGTGTGTGTGCGTCTGTGTGTGTGGTATGTGTGGTGGTTTGTGTGTGTGTGTGTGGTATGTGTGTGTGCGTGTGTGTTCGTGTGTAAGTATTTGTACCTGTTCACCTGTTCCCTTCCATCACATGTCAAAATTTTGCCAAGAACACCAGGTGGTTTAATTCCATAACATCCTGTCTGAAAACACACACATGTGCACAGGTGGAGACACACACACACACACACACACACACACACACACACGTGCACACATGGACACACATGCCTGCGCACATACACACAAGCTTAGAGAGAAATTTCTTCTTAGTCACTAGAGGACATTTCAAATCCACACATGTACAGAGATATTATGATGAGTTGCAGCTCAAAAAGATGTTCCATTACTGTAGCTGTTGACTTGTGTGTGTGTGTGTGTGTGTACATAGGTATAACTGCTTAGCCAGTCCAAGCAGCTTACAGGATGGACGACTAGATAAGAGTCGGTGAGGTCGTCTCTAAAAGGATCTGAAAATCCAGAAACAGTGCTTCTCCATTGACCTGTTTTATTATTATGGACTCACAGGCACATATCCAGTGTTTGTGTGTGTGTGTGTGTGTGTGTGCATGTGTGTGTGTATACTCTCTGAAGACCCTATTACCTGCTCTAGATGCCGTTTGTTTCTAAGTCCTATTGACCTCCATGTTCATCTATGAGAGTGTAAATGCTCCTCAAGACTTTAAACTCAGCAATGATCACAGATCAACTCCGTAACAATGGAGATCCACAACCTGATCACAGATCAACTCCGTAGCAGTGGAGATCCACAACCTGATTGGAGATCAACTCCGTAGCAGTGGAGATCCACAACCTGATTGGAGATCAACTCCGTAACAATGGAGATCCACAACCTGATCACAGATCAACTCCGTAGCAGTGGAGATCCACAACCTGATTGGAGATCAACTCCGTAACAATGGAGATCCACAACCTGATCACAGATCAACTCCGTAGCAGTGGAGATCCACAACCTGATCACAGATCAACTCCGTAGCAGTGGAGATCCACAACCTGATCACAGATCAACTCTGTAGCAGTGGAGATCCACAACCTGATCGGAGATCAACTCTATCAGCGGTGACGGACGGACACAGCTGCAGTGCTCAACAAACCAATGAGCACAACAGTCTTCATTTACCAGCACACACACACACACACACACTGACTTCAGTGTCTCCTCTGGCCGATCCATTCCGCTGAAGATGGCGTCTGTAAAACCCTCAGATTCACCACTTTCATAACTTAAAATCACATGAACAGTCTTGGAAACATGGAGCTGGAGTTTGGGGGAAAGATTTGTGTTTTGCTTCCGCAGCTGACGGCTCGGTTTTCCTAAACGTGATGGCCACTCAGCCACGTGCAATCCTGATGAGGGCATTTGTGAACACGCTTCATAAACTCAGAATAGCTGAGCACCAGGACCAAGCCCCGGGCGTCTGCCTCTATCCCCCACACTACCATCCATATGGACACACACACACACAGCACAACAGCAAAAATATACCCCGCAGCCCCTAAGAAAGCCACATGACATGATCAAATGGGAGCACAGAGCATCACCAGACTTCTGAAAGAGAGAGAGAGAGAGAGACAGGGAGGGAGGGAGGGAGAGAGGGAGGAAGAGAGAGAGAGGTCAGTGTTAGGCCTATTGTCAGTCTTCTGACTCCCTCAGTCTCATAAAAGCTCTCCGCTCCTTGACATTGTAACACCAGTGACTGACACACACACACACACGCACACACACACACGCACACACACACACACTCGAGCCCACAGCAGAACAGAAACAGAGAGGATGACAGGGGCAGCCAGTCTCAGGTCAGCAGGACCATTATGCCACACCCCCCTGTCTGCAGTGTCCCGCCTTGTGTGGCCCCTCCCCGTTTGGGCCCGCCCCAAAGTCCTGACCGTAAGGCCACTCACACCAGAGCCCCACAGCGCCCCCTAGCTACGCGTCCACGCATGACCTGCCATGCCTGTCACATCGAGAACAATTTTATCTGCTTGACCTTTTGCACTTGTAATTTCATTTTAGCTTCCTTTAAACTCCGAAGCAGGAGGTGAACGTGACTGTGAACTGGAAGAGCGCAGGGATCTGCCCACTATCTCTGGCCCTGGCTCACAGGCTGGGATCCGGTACAGGGGCGCTGTTGCATGAATGACCTCGTGGCACTGGCTTTCTGAGGTTTGTGCTTTATGGGGGAAGGTGAGGTTCTGGGGCAAACAGGCTAGAGAACTGTGAGGCAAATTAGAAATGTAAGACAAACGGAGTGATTGGAGTTTCTGTTAAAATACAACGTGTCCTCCAGTCCTCCAGGGGTTGTGGAACTTCTACCCAAACGGGTGGAGAAGGACTACGTCCTGCAACGTGTGTGTGACAGTTCTCCAGTCCTGCACAGGTCCGGCCCTGCAGTCCTGCATAGACGTAATCTGCACCAAACCTTCAGCAGTTTAGCCCACACAACAGCACTGTCCTGCATTAAAGAGTGATCTTCTGACAGCACGCCACTGCTGAGAGACACCAGTCCTGCTCCGTCTGTCCGTCTGTCTGTCTGTCTGTCTGTCTTTTTTACAGGAGAAAGAGCTGAAGCTGTTTTATGAAAAGGAATCAAAATTGTGGATTTGGCCTCCTTTAACATAGAGGACATAGAGAGGGAGAGAGAGAGAGAGAGGGAGAGGGAAAGAGAGAGAGAGAGAGAGAGAGAGGCCAGACTCTTGGATGATCTGACAGTAGAGGGACAGAACCTCCTGCCAGGTACACAGCGGATTTAAATCACGGGATTAACAGCACCTGAGCAGACCTGTCAGACACACACACACACACAAACACATTCACACATATATGCTGACAGACACATACATGTATACACACACATACACACACACATACACGCACTGCTAAAACAGGACGAGAGCAGAAGGGATGAGAATTGTAATGGAAATAGAGGCACCATCAGTGTCAGACGACCAGCACTTCCACTTACGTATGGAAGAGGGGTGGAACCTGGCGGGACCGTGAGGGTCTATTATATGTATTATACACAGTGTGAACATGCACGGTGTGAACAGAATGGGGACTCTTACTGCCTTTCGTCTCCCTCCATCTGTTTGACTGGAGCTCACAGCTGAAGGAGACTTCCTGTGTGCACGGAGACGCAGGGAAAGAGGAGCGTCTGGCTGGGGTCTGGAACAGCTGCTGTAATCCAGGACCAAAAAGCTGTGTGTGTGTGTGTGTGTGTGTGAGTGAGTGCGGGTGTGTGTGCATGCATACACGTGTGTATGCATGTCATACGATCAGGAGGGGTATCCCTCCCTCGCTCACACACATACACATACACACACACTACAGTGCAGCCAGCTTAGCTTTCTCATTCATAATGAGCGTGACGATAATCCGCAGGAGAAGCTGACCAGGCATGTGCACCCTCACTCACCGAGGTTCCTCCGCACACAGCGAGTGCTCCTCTCCCACCTGGAGAACGATGCCCCACGTGGTCCGCTCACGGTGACGGACACGTTCCAAGCGTGCGGGGGCCGGATGTCCCATCGCTTCCGTGACTGTCGCCCCAGCTACCTCCGTTCACTCCGCGGTCTCCCCGATACGCCTGTAAGGCCCTGGGCGCAAGGCGTACAGCAGCAGGAGCCCCCACTGTTTGGACTGGACCTAATTGAAACCACGAGTTAATGTCGTTGAGAGGGAGTGCCCCCCCAGTGCTCCTGCAGTGACTCCCAGCTCGCCCCCGGGGCATACATCATCCTGCTCCCAGTGCCCAGGGGGATCATGGGAAATGTAGGAAGTAGGGCCTGCAGGCTGTTTGCCTCACTTCAGAACAGCTTTTGGATTTTGACTCGTGCATTACACCTGAAACTTAGCATCTTAGCATCTTAGCAACTTAGCATCGCAAAGGCGACACGCTACAAATAACACGTCTATTTACTATGTTCTGATGAAATTTTAAAAAGGATGGGGAGGTTTTTCAGTCCACTGTTGAATGAATGAGGCTGTATGAATCCCATACGAGTTTAACTGTGGGCTGTCCGGATAGCGGTCCACGCATGTGTCTCCTTCTGCGAGATCCTCCCGCGCGCTCCGGCGCGACGCGTCAGTTAGCTCACCACGCCAGCCACAGGTGGGAGCGTCTGGGTTCACGAGGCCGAGTGGTCAGGTGCCGTTCACGCAAGGCCAAGCTACGGAGCAGCACGTCGGCCCACGACGAAAAGCGAGGAAGACTGTGCCTTTGAGGAAGAAGAGGTTCTCCGAAGCCACTTAGCAGCATTGAACAGACGCCGTGGTGGAAAGAGCTATATAGTGAAGCGTGGAACATGATATTAATAAAGCTGAATAACATTAAAGAAAATACATTAACGTAGTGGGCAGGGAGAGAGAGAGATGGGGGGGAGGGGTAAGAGATAGAGAGAGAGGGAGAGAGGGGGGAGAGAGGGAGAGAGAGAGGGAGAGAGAGGGAGAGAGAGAGAATATTTGGATATACACATTCTCCATAAGCAGGTTTCCACACGCTCTGTAACTCTCACCATTAACCTCCCCACAGAAAACAGTCAGTACCATAAAATGCATCAGTATCCAGCCTGCCGCTGCCCGCGCGGTAATAGATAATGTTTACATATGTTCCCTCTGCTTGGTACGTCTGCACTGTAACTCTGAGAAAGCTCTGACTAAATCTATTTCACTTGGACCCAGCAATACCCCGTAGAGTTAAGGCAGGCCAGCGCGCTGACGGCTATGACTCAACACACACACACACACACACCGTCCTTCCTGCCGGGTTTTGGGCGAGGTGTCGTCTGCTGCTGGACGCGAAGGTCTAATTGGGGACGGAAAGCAGGATCAGATTTGATTTGTAGTTCTGGGCTGGAGGTTTAAAAGAAAGCGGCGTAACGCAGTGGAATGGAAAGAGTACGTCACTGGGCAGAATTAGACAAGGTGCAAAACTTTCATATGACCACAGGCAAAGAAATGCAGCAAAAAGATGTTTGATTATATGTGTGACAATAATTCACATGACATTCAACCCTAGGAAATACAAAATGAGACCTGACGTCGCGTAAAACGACTTTATGGAATATAATGTAGACTAGTCACTGGTTTACATCACCCTAACCAGGGCTTCTTGACCCTTGACCCTGTGTCGACCCGCCCTCCTGTCACAGAACAGAGGGATGAGCTCGTCTGTACACCGCGGCTGGGTTCCCAGTCTGTGGTCTTGTGCCGCAGTGCAGGTACGAGGTTCATTCGCCGCCTCGCACTTACCCTGCAGGCACAATTACGCGTTGGCGTGAACAAAACGACCCAGGAGAGAAGGTGCCAGGCGGAATCCCTCTCTGCAGACGAGGGGAAGGTGAGAAGGTACATGGCAGACAGGCGGGGAAAGTGTGTTTAAGTGTGTTAGCGAGACAAGAACTGCGCTCAGAAAGATGAAAGAAAAAAGCCTTCTTCCCCACCTATACACACCCCCACCTACCACCACCAACCCCCCCTCCACACACACACAAAACTCAAAAACGATTACATAACAGCAGAGAGGGAGAGGGAGAGGGAGAGAGAGAGAGAGAGAGCTGTATATCAGCGGCAGACTGAAGCTAAAGAGCTCTTGTGTAGCGGCGTTTCTGAAAGGCCTTTGAAATGCAGATTATGAGTCTATAAACTGTCACCTGTTCTCCGCTCTCCAGAAAAAAAGCTTGGCGTCGTTCCTGAGGAGCTGGTTTGATCGCTATCTCTGCCGTCGAGGCAAATTGCCGCTGATGTCTTCATTGTTCTCTGATCCTGATGTGAAGTGTTTATCTCCTATTTGATTCTGATGTTTGAGGTATGAATGCTAAAGTTAATCTCGGGCGGAGGGGGGGACCTTCTTGAATAGACCGCCGGAAAACACGTGAACACAACATTTGTTCTGTACTTTTCCTGATCAGGCTTTTCTAGGCTGCAAAATATATTCATCTACATTAAAATAGCACAATACACAAGTGATCGTGATTAACCCTAAAAGACAATATTAAAATATTTATAAAAGAGAAGATCGAGACTTTTAAGCACTTCTTTGTTGTTAATTATGTAGCTATGCAATATGTTTAGTAATTTAACGTAGTAGAATTTAATGTAATGGAATTTCCCATCTGTGGCTCCATTCAGTGAGTTCCTGTTCTTTATCATAGCTTTAGATTTGGGGTGATGCTTCACATCTTTATTTCCCATAAACACATATGATGTGCGGATTTGTTAGAAAGGCCATTTTGGCTTTGCTGGGTTCCAGTTCAAACATCCAAAAGGCCAAAGCAAAATATATAAGTTAAGATTGTTTTTTTTGTTGCTGTTGTATTTGACCCATGTTTATTAACTGTGCTCTCACACTATAATAATAATGTGTGTGTGTGTGTGTGTGTGTGCAAGTGTGTGTGCATGTCTGTGTATGTGTGTGCATGTGTGTGTTAAAATGCTTTTTCCAAAGCTAGCCTCCTGTATGCATGCTTACAGCTGAAGACTCACAGCTGAAGACAGCTGTGTGTGTGTATGTGTGTAGGAGTGAGGACCTGCATCACGTGTGTGTGTGTATGCGTGTGTGTGTGTGTGTATGTGTGCATGTGTGTGTGTGTGCACGTGTGTGTGTGTGTGTGTGTGTGTGTGTGTGTGTGTGTGTGTGTGTGTGTGTGTGTGTGTGCGTGCATGTGTGTGTATGTATGTGTCTATGTGTGCACGTGTATGTGTGCACGTGTATGTGTGCATGTGTGTGTATGTGTGCACGTGTGTGTGTGTATGTGTGTGTGTGTGTGTGTGTGTGTGTGTGTGTGTGTGTGTGTGCATGTGTGTGTGTGTGTGTGTGTGTGTGTAGGACTGAGGGCCTGAGTCACGTCTGTGTGTGTTGCACATGCCAGTCAGTCGCTGCAGCCACACACTCTACCTGCTGCCTAGGCCTGACGCCAGCACCTATTTTCCCAGAAATCTCTTTCCTCTGTCAGCAGCCCAGAGGCTATAAAGCTGTCAGCAAGCTTGTAGCTCCATCGCCCCTGCTATGGACACACTGGAGAAGAAGCCACCTTTACACACACACACACACACACAACACACACTCTCACAAGCTTGTAGCTCACACACACTCACAAGCTTGTAGCTCCATCACCTTTGCTATGGACACACTGGAGAAGAAGCCACCTTTACACACACACACACACACACACAAGCTTGTAGCTCCATCTCCCCTGCTATGGACACACTGGAGAAGAAGCCACCTTTACACACACACACACACACAACACACACTCACAAGCTTGTAGCTCCATCTCCCCTGCTATGGACACACTGGAGAAGAAGCCACCTTTACACACACACACACACACACACACACACAATCACCCCTGCTTGTAGCTCCATCACCCCACACACACACACAACTATGGACACACTGGAGAAGAAGCCACCTTTACACACACACACACACACACACCATGTTGCATACAACACAAACATAAACAGACACAAGCACAAACATGAACATGCACACACAAGTACACACACATACAACACCCACACACACACACACACACACACACACAAACACGCCCACAAACACACTCACACTCTCCCGTACCCCTCTGTTTGGAGAAAGCAGAGGTAGCTTACAGGATCTGCATGAGGGCTCTGTTATAATGAGAACCAGTTTATAATAACATGGATCTTGGACACAGGCATGTTCTGTGTGTTAGTCCTAAAGCTTGTTTAATTCCTGAGTCTAAGGCCGTTTTTTCGCAACATTTCACAAATCGCTGAAATGACTTAGTTTTCGCCACAGTACCTTCTGTACACGCCACAGACAGAGCAATCACATGCCGGTGTAAATTATTGTCTTCCAATCCCAAAGTGATCACGCATGTTACAGTCTCAAACCAGGGTGTGTGTGTGTGACACAGAAGCTTTAAGTACGTCCGCTGCAGTCGCTTGGTCTTGCACCGTCTTGTACCTGACAGGCTACTTTCCTTATCTTATTAGTCTCTTTCCGTGCAGCGTATGTCACGGTGCTGTTTTACGTTTTGCTTGGAGACCATGGTATAATGCAACGAGATACTCCCGCCGGTCCCATCGAGAGATCAGAGAGGACACATATATCAGAAGCCGACAGCCATCGCTGCAAAGCGCAACGGGTCCCGCGATCGCGCCGCCGTGCCAAAGACCGGAGAGAGATTCGGATTAGGTTCGGCTTCGCAACGAGCAGCGGTGCTTGACTCTACCTACTTCGTATTGTTGTATATTTCTGTTCCTTGTTGGCGAGGGGTCAGATATAAACTAGACCTTTACGGCGCCTTTTAACCCCCCGAATAAACACAGTTCGTCTGGAAATATGCCTTGTTACACCCTGTATGAAGGATGCCGTCTAAATGTCGCATTTAAAAAGGAATCGAAGCAGTAAATGATACACAGTACAATATTCACATCAAGAAACACAATGTACGATTTTTTTTTTACGAAGTAGCTTTCTGTGATCATTTCAAAGATGTCGGTGTTTGCTGACACAGGTATTTATGCAACCACACAGGGGCTGTCATACATCGCTGCCCTAATGTGTGGGTGAAATGTTGCTGAAAATAAATGTATTTTATTCCCCTGGTGAATAATCTGCCCTTTATTCCTGCGCGGTATTGACAGCAGTGTTGGCAGCAGGCTCCTATAAAATACAACACAGACAGGGACTCCTGCCGTGAGATAATGCCCCCTCTCTCTCTCTCTCTCCCTCCCTCCTTACTGACAACTCACCTAAATCTCACTTTGTGGGGTTTTACAAAAGCTTAATCTGTGTATATCACACAGAAAAAAAGAGTAAGAGATAGAGAGTGTGTGAATATATAATGTTACTCTGCGATTTTATAACCCACAGCCAGCCATAAGTTAAGATAGTTGTGCTGTACTGTAAATTCTGACACACTGTATATCTTATTAAGGTCATAAGTCAAATGTAATAGGAGTCCTAAAGGTGTCGTCACCAAATCCTTTGTGAAAGTGTGAATTCACTTAGTCTGTCCTCTGTTCAGTCTCATTGTCTGGAGAGACCTCCACTCAGGCTGACTGTGAGGGGGACTCGGATGTGATGATAGTGTTTATGGGATTGACAGGTCTGGCATTATAACGCGGTTCTATTCCAGTATTATAACACTGTTCTGTTCCATGTTTATAACACTGCTCTGTTTCAGCATTACAACACTGTTTTGTTCCTGCATTCTAACACTATTCTCACCCAGAAAGACCGTTCTATTGAAAATGGCCGTGTAGCCAAGGTCAGAGGTCAAGCACCCTGAACGTTTCACTTCATTAGGGTTACCAGAAGGGTTACACACCTAACAACACCTATCGGTGCACTCTGCACAGCCTGTGTATGCTTTTCTCTCTCTCTCTCTCCCTCTCTATCTCTCTCCTTCCCTCTCTCTCTCCCTCTCTATCTCTCTCCTTCCCTCTCTCTCTCCCTCTCTATCTCTATCCTTCCCTCTCTCTCTCTCTGCTGCTGTACAGACCCCAGAGTGCACTGTCTGACAGAGGATTATAGAAAACAGATGACTTACGCTTCTAATTTGTGGCCTTAAATTGCAAACAGAGGTTCAGGAGTGGAGTGGAGTAATAAACGGCAGTGGGGAATGCCACACACACACACACACACACATATAGAGTTCTTGGGCTGTAGGTTGAGAGAGTGAATGAGAAGAGACAGGTTATGATGGTTCACTATAGGCCCAGTTCTTCACAGATTCTTAAATCACAACACGCAGAGCCAACACAAGCATCACGGTGGGGGATCGCGGCTGGCGCTGCGCTCTTCTACGCTCAGACTCTCCCTCTCAGACTTGCTCAGACTCACTCAGGGTTGGATACACGGCACTGACAGGCTCTTCACCCGGGTCGGTCGTTTACGTGAGGTCAAAGGTGTCTAAGAAAAATCACTGTTAACTGAAAGACATAAATTGGAAAATGTGGGGTTTTTTTTATTTTTATAAATAATAAAAATCATAAAGGACAAAGAACATACAGGATTTTTTCATGTGTGTGCGTATGTGTGTGTGTTCGTGTGTGTGTGTGAGTAGCCAGGTTTTCCTGATGTGCATGTGAAAGCTCCACAGCTCTCTAACTCTCCACCTGTTGGTAATTACGCAGTGCTGGGTCTCTGAGGCAAACGGAGAACAACACACACACACACACACACAAAACCCTGGAGGCATTAGATATGGCTCAGCGTAGCATAGCAGCTTACAACAGAACTCACCCCCACTAACCTGAGAGAGAGAGAGAGAGAGAGAGAGAAGGGAAGAGAGAGAAAGAGAGAGAGAAGTGAAGAGAGAGAGAGAGAGAGAGAGAGAAGGGAAGAGAGAGAGAGAGGGAGAGAGAGAGGAAATCCAGACAACTGGGGCACAAATGCCACCTGGCACCTGTTTATGCCCTGTAGGGGTGTGTGTGTGTGTGTGTGTGTGTGTGTGTGTGCATGCATGTGTATGTGTATGGGGTGCATGTGTGTGTCTGTGTGTATATCTGTATGGGGTGTATGTGTACTGGTAGAATAGATTTGGTCATGTGGTGGTGATCCGATGCACAGTCCATATCATTGTGTGTGTGTATGTACAATGATCTCAGCCAGAGATCAGAGTTTTGATCGGATCAGGTACAGTGGGAAACACACATGTCCTTACTGTACAAACATTCCAAAAAGCTTCCAAAATGAAAAAAGAATAGAAGTCCGAATGCATGTAAGGGACACGCATCTCATCGCCCTGGTGGCTTAAAGGCCTCTAGCAGCACGAGTGGGAGGTGGCAGGTGTCAACAAGTCTTAGTGTTACTTTAATTTTGCAGGATTAATAACACATATGACTTATTTACAGTAGATTGATGGCATTAATGTTAGAGTTGGGGTACTATACAGCCTAGCTGTTTCAGTGTTTACACAGAGGTGGTTAACTGACATTTAGAAGCATTATTGGTGTAGGGGATGTTGACAGTAATGTAGCAGATTAGAGATTAGAACTGTTGGTGTTTGCTTTACTGGGCTGTACTAGCTCCGTTGTTAGCATAGGGGTACCTAAGTGTTAGCATGACTGGTGTTACTGCAGGGTTAGCTTACTGGAGTTCAGGAACATTGGTGTTAGCATGAGGTGGTTACTGTTGCTTAGAAACATTGGTGGTAGTGTGAGGCGGTTTACTGTTTCTTAGCTGCATTGGTAACAGTGTAGTGGGAAGTTAGCTGTAGCGTAGCATTTCTGGTGTAATTGCTATGTGGTTTACCATCCCTTGGCATTGTTGATGGCGGTGCAGGGCTGTTTAGTGTAATTTATCAGCACTGCTTGGTGTAAAGACCCTTTACTGTGTGCTCGTTAGCGTTTCAGTAGCGAAATGTAGCCGAGTAGCACTGACGTTAGCCTACGATTGCGTGTCTGTAGCGTAGCATCACTTGTGAAAGTGCTGCTGCGGTTAGCGCGGTTCAGCAGGACTGGAATAGCCAGCATCGTAGGTACTCTGTTCTGCACTAGCTATTTCCCTGTGTTTTACGCTGGCTTGTCCAGCCATCCGCTGTGTCTTAACGAGAGTGCGGAGTCACCTCGTGAAGAGAAGCAGGGCTGAACGGGGCTCCCCCAGAGCAGGGCCTTTGTCTGGGGCTCGAACCCCCCTCACTCGCTGTTCCCTCCACTAAAGCAGCCGGCCATTAGGAGCAGGGTGCGGCGTCTGGCATGACGGGGTCCGTCCCAGCGACGCTGTGGCCCCTTTGGTCTTCGCACTGCGTCGGGCGATTGCCTAATTAAGGATGAGGTTTCAGGGAGGAGGGGAATGGGCCTCCATTAAAGGCTCCCGTGGAATTTACTTAATGAGTTTGGATGGCCAGTGGGCTGGCCATCGGTCCAGCAGGGTGGCGGCGGAGAGGGAGGGGTACACACTGGTGGCTGGGGGGGGTACACACTGGTGGCTGGGGGGTACACACTGGTGGGTGGGGGGGGGGGGGGTACACACTGGTGGGTGGAGGGGGGCAGGGCTACAATAGGTGCAGCACGGACAGCACGACACACATCAAAGCATGTCATTACTGAGGAACAATACCAGAGAGACAGAGCGCCTTCATGCATCTTACCTCCCCTGTTCTTCTACGTCACCCCCCCCCCACACACACACACACACACACCATCTTCATGTTCATCAGTCTTCATCAGTCCGTCAGGATGACACCATTTTCTTCAGCAAACCCCCGCCGGGCTCCTTTTTGGGTCTGGGCAAGCTCCGCCTACAACCAACCCCCTCCCCCCAACCTCCACCCACCCCCTCCACCAACTCCTCACCCCACCCTCCCTGTCCACCCTTTAGTTTATGTCTCAAGGCTTCGCCTGCCTTTCTTCTGGGGCGCGAGGGCCGTGGAACAAGCTTGTTAGCTAGCGGGGATATTTTGACTGGCGATGGACTCTGGCCACTTGCCTACAGAAACAGCGATACTGAGGCCGGGTCCAACCTGGCGGACTGTAATTGTCATAGCTCCAGTCCCAAGAGACTGCAAAGCCTGATACATATCAAACACTTCTCTCATCTCCGCCCTTTCATTCATCCCTCTCTCTTTCCACCCTTTCTTCTACTTCTTCTTCTTTTCCAGGAAGAGAAACTTGTAAATTAATCTTAGTGTCAAAACAAGACCATCTCTCTCTCACTCTCTCTCTCTCTCTCTCTCTCTTTCTCCTTTCTATTCGGATTCTCTTGTTATCTTTCTGTTTTTGACCCCAAAGTTTTCATCAAAGCAGGGAAGTGTCAGTAAAAAACTAACTCTGAAATTTACCCAGCTGATGTTTATTGAGGTCTACAAACCCCATTTTATATAATGACTGCCAGAGGTTTGGGTCTGTGTTTGTTCCTGGAGCTTGGCAGAGCTTCTAATGTACAGTAAGTACAAGAAAGAATGTAAAGCCAAGCAAGCTTATTTTTTGTGTGGTGGAGAAAGAAATATTATTGAATACAGACAGAGGACAGCAGTCATGAAATTCATGAGACACGAACTTTATAGAAAAACTTTCAAATTCGCACCAAAGTGAATGATTTACTAGGGGTCCAGGAAAAAGTAATAGCCTTTCGTAAAAGGTTATTTCTTCATATATATATTTTTTCTTTGTATTACTTTTCCAGTGCTTGGTAACATGAAGTATACCGTAAGGTCTATTACGAACTGCAGTCTCGGTTGATTGATGAATGATGTAATACCACATATATCCGATATAAAGGCTCGAACATTAAGTCTGTGATTTCAGTTCAGACACCTTTAATATTTTATAACTTGGTACGGACATCAGTCTGACCCTGTCACGGGCGGGATGCAGGAGGGGTCATTACGGATCTGGAGACGGCGGCCCGCGTTGGCAGGCTTGGTCCACGGAGGGAAACGCGTCGGCACGCAGACGCACGTGAGCAGAGGAAGTTCGAGCCAGCCAGCCGAGATGGTAGCAGCGAGGGAGAGGGGGATAGACAGAAGGAGAGATAGATAGAGAGAGAGAGAGAGAGACAGAGAGAGAGAGAGAGAGAGGAAGGGGCGTTGGTCTGGGGTTTTAATCACCCCTGGACTGCATGCTCTTGTCTTAGTTAAACCTGTTAGCCACTGTCACTGAAACCATTGGGATGCTTTATGGACTTGTACCAATTCAATTATTTGTTTGGGTGAGTCAGCTGGTGGGGGCAGAACAGGGTGGGGGCAGAGCAGGGTGGGGGCAGAGCAGGGTGGGTATGGCATAAATCACAGCTGTTAATACCAAGGTAATGTCGTCCGCCCCATCTTTCAGACAAGGTCTCTCTGTCTCTCTCTCCTTTCCTGTCTCTCTCTCGCTCCCTCTTCTCCCGAGCCCTTTCAGCAGAATGGTGGAGACACCGTCTTGAGGCGAGCGGTCCGGATGGGCCCTGATTAATGGGACGCGGGGGCAGGACTGGCTGCTAACATGCCCCTGCACGCCTGCGTGGAAATATTACATTCATGGTCGGAGATTCTGGGCACTTCTCTCCTCCCCTCTTATGCTGCTTAAATTGTTCTTTCTTTCTACTTATGTAGTCAATCAATACATATGACAGTGACGACAATTTAATTCTCTCTCTCTCTCTCTCTCTCTCTCTGTCTGTCTCTCTCTGTCTCTCTCTCTGTCTCTCTCTCTGTCTGTCTCACTTTTGGCATGTTAGGTGTTTATCTCCATCACCGGGATGGATGGAGATGGGGGCAGGGGTGGGGGTTGGGGCAGACATGATGTTAGTTCATTTATGTCAACCAACTGATCCGTCTGTCACACACACACACGCACGCACACGCACACACACACACACACACACACACACACACCCCCCCAAGTCTTATATTGCTTTTCCATTCAGTACCATTCAGCAGAGACAAGTCCATGGCTAAGCACCTTTTGATAAGATCTGTTCCATATACACACCTCGATTGAAGGGACGCGCTCCAATATTGCACTGGTCCCTTGGCGTCTACTCTTGATCTACTGAATACACTCTTGATAGGCTTTACATGAGTTTCATGGGAAAGTGGGATTGGAGGACGTTAGGAGCGTTTCTGCAGAGTCAGTGTTTTCACTTGGCCTGTCAGGAGAAAGAGGGAGGGAGTGTTATCTCCTCAACGCAATAAAGGTCTTATCTAAAAGCCAAATGAAATTGATTTTAGATCCAGGTGTGACACTTACTCTCACACACACAGTTATATGGAAGGCTGTGTGTATGTGTGTGTGTGTGTGTGTGTGGGTGCCTGTATGTGTGTGTTTTTCTCTGTTTTCCACTCCTGTTACTTTTTCTGAGACGCACATCTGAAATTCAACAGAAGGCCACGTGTGCTCAACCGCGACACGTTTCCACCATGCGGTGCGTCTCTAATGGGTGAGCTTCCACTTGCACATCAGGCTCAAAATGAGCTGCCTCTCTCTCTCTCCCTCCCTCCCTCTTTCTCTCTTTTATGCTGTTGTTCTTGCTGTTCCACACACCCAGCCAAATCCTCTCCTCAGCTGAAGCCTCCATTCAAGGTGGAGAGGCCCATCGCGCTGATCTGTGCCACCCCCTCCGCGTGTGCTCCACTGAACCATGGGACGCGCCTCATTCCGGCCTGCGTCACCCCAGGGCGGAGCAGCGCTTGGCGTCCGGGAAGCACACGCCCTGACCGGCACACGCCCAGAGGGCCACGCACGGACAGGCTAGGGACAGGTGGCTCTGTGGCAGTACTCATTATAACCGACAGGAGGACGCGATGCGAAGAGCCACCCGTCTGCCACGCGAGCGTCTGTCAGTCACACGCAGGCAAACGTGCGTCCCAGCAGTAGCTTGACATGCTTTTGTGTCATTATGCGCAACAGCCTTATTCCCTTATTCTAAACAACACCACTCCTGCTAAAAACATGGTCGCGGCCTGATTTCTACACTTCCAGTGAACGCTTCTGCTTAAAATAGAGGCCCTTTGGATGCGCCGCAAGAGGCCACACACCACGCCACACGGTTGGGGAAAACCGCCCTCGTAGCCTTCACCTGTAACACGCAGCATGGCGCTGGTAGCTCGGTCGGGTTGGGCTCCAGACTTTGACTCCAGTGCTGAGTCTCTCAGCTCCTGACACAGGTCAGCGAGTTCCACACCTGGATGATCACCTGTAAATAAGTCACCCCCATCACCTGTCCAAGTGTGGCGAGAGAGAGTTTTCCACGAGCGGACTGCTTCAGCCTGTAAATGTGTGGACGGTACCTGTTTAATGTCTCACCGGCACCTTTGCCCAGGAACAGGATGTTAGAGGAGCGTTTCAGCCATTCCCCCATGTTTTACCTCTGCTCACGTGTCCACAAAATAATCAGTGAGTGAATCTGAGTGAAACGATCCAGCTGTCACACTGTATTATATTAGTGGAACAACTGAGAATGAGAGAATTATTCATTCATGTTTCGTCTTACTTAGGAATATTTTTAATGCTTCCTTAGCGCTTTGTTTTAAGTTAGTGATTATTAGTTTGATTGCTCAGGCCTGTCTTTTGAGATTGGCTGTGTGTTGCGTGTTGATTGGTTGATATTGGCTGTGTGTTGCGTGTTGATTGGTTGATATTGGCTGTGTGTTGCATGTTGATTGGTTGATCTTGGTTGAGAAGGGGTAGAGGAAAGAAAAAAGCTGTAGCCATGTTTGTGAGACGTTACGAAAGAAAGAACTCGTTTGTGTTCCACACCCACACTACCCACAATCCCACTCAGAGTATTCCGTCCAATCAGCAGCCTAGTCAGTTACACTAAACTCCGGAGGAGCAGTAGTGAACTTGGGATGGGAAAATCGAGGTATAATTTCACACACACATACCCGTCCCCCCCCTCCCCCCACACACAAGAACGTTCTCAGTATTCAGTCACATATTAGATGATGGCTCAACATAGCTCAGGTACTTCAGGTAGGCAGATTGATCATTGACAAGCTCTCACATGTCTGGATCCTGCACCTGAGCTCTTACACTCAGCTATTCCGCTCTTCAGACCGAAGTTAATCATTCTGGCTCCAAAAGGCCGTCGTCAGCCGCCGGTGCCTTCAGAAAGCACCTGGTTCTGAAGAGCACATTGAGCACACCGTCTCTGTCTCTTTCTCTTCTCCCTTCACAGTTTGTTTACATGCATAGTTACTAAAATTACCAGAGAGACCCGAAATCATCCAGTTTCCTGCGCAGACGTCCCTGGCGTTACTTCAGACGGATTTAAGCGCCGAGGATCCGCAGGTATTTAAATGGAAATGGGCTCAGAATGGAAATGTTTCTTGCAGATGGCGCACAGGCAGCCAACTACCTGAGAGGATTTTTTGTCCGATGAAAAGACACAGTTGTTTGTTCCTTTCTTCTCCTTCTTCTTTCGGGGGTGGGCGGGGGGGGGAGGGGGGGAGGGGGGTGAGGTGAGTCTTCCATGCACGGTTAATTTCAGAGGTCTTGTAAACACATCCCCGGGTTGATGTTATCAATGTTGATGTTAGCAAATAGTACGGGCTGATCTCCCCCTCGCTGTTTATCTCCGCGAGCACGCACCCACCTGCTAAGAGGTGTCACACTTTAATGGAATTGTTCGAATCTCCCTGGCGCGTTGCTAAGAGACAACGTGAGCACAAGCGCCGGCGGAACGCAGAGCGGATTTCTGCCGCCGAAACGATGATTAGAGGCACCGTCGGGGTTCGACCGCGCCGCTACGCAGCCGCGCCAGACGGCGCAAACCCGGAAATGCCGCTAGGCAGAAACGGCACCTTGGAGTTTTCATTATTGCATCACCGTAGTGGACGTTCAGAGGGAAAAGCTGCACGGAGGAATGTGTGGAGGAAGTGACATGTCAGGATGGATGCCTGCTCTGTGTTATATCCCGCCTGGCCCACAGGTCAATCCTCCTGCCGCCTCGCCTGTGGGGAGCGGAGCGGAAGGTGTTGTACCATTCGGATTCCGCTGGCTCCTTCACGCCGGCGACGGAAGGAATCGCCGCTTGTTATATTAGGCTGTCTGCGTTTTGTGTCTCTCGCCAGCATGTCCGGGATTGATGGCGGAGGGCGGACTGCGGGCGAGCATCGGATCCCGCCGATCCTGCCCGCGACGGGACCCTCTCCCAGCACGAAGCTGCAAAGGGCCTCCACAGAACGCTGCTCCGGACCTGGGAACCGCTGGAGACGACTCGCCTGGGGGTCCGATCGGGAAACGCCGGAGGGGCCTTTCACTGGCGCAATTATCGGGCCGCTCTCTCCGGGTGCCAGATCAATCCGGACCTTTTAGCGCGAGACCCCAGCGTGGGATGCTGTGCCACCACAGAGCCTTACAGAGGAGAGGGCAGTTGAAGTCAGGCTGTCATGGGGAGGGGCACTGGTCCCCGCCGCCTCCGTAACGGGGGCCAAGATAGTCGAAAGGTCCGGAGACCGCGCGAGGATGCGCGAGGATGCGCGAGGATGCATGCGGAGCGCAAGAGTGGTGCGTCTCGCAGCGAGCGTCTCTGATGAGGCTGAGGCACAGGGTTAAGTGTCCTCCCTCTTCCTCTCCAGGACTTATCCCAAGTCCAGATCAGAGCAGTGAACTCAGTCTAAACCAAGCAGCACCACGAAGTGCATGTAGTTATTACATTAGGAGTGGTTGACGTGAGCGCACACACTCCCACGCGCACACAGAGTGCAGCCTGCTGGAACATCCGGACGGTAAAGGGCACGCTTAATCGCTGAAATGTGTCACACTTAAAGTCGGGCAAGTTTGTCCGTGACTCGAAGCGTCGAAGGCCGTTGAAGCGTGACGTTATCAGCCTCAGGGGGCAGGAGACACGCAGGTAGCCGCCTTCCTGAGAAGCTGAGAGAACACTGTTGAGGTGGGAGAATGTTAGCAGACAGAGGGAGAGTGCTTAGAGAGAGAGAGAGAGAGAGAGAGAGAGAGAGAGAGAGAGAGAGAGAAAAAGGGAAAAACTTGAAAGAGAGACTCCCCAGAGGTACGGTGACTCAGCAAGAATGGTTAACAGGAAACTGAGGTTGAGTAACCTTGACCGCTGCATATCACACTGCGGCTGGCCACACACTGCAGGGGGATAGAGAGAAGTGAGCTAGCACACACACACACACACACACACACACACACTGCGTGGTTTCACAACAACAGCACACCATGGGAGCGGGCATGGCAGGGCAGGGCGAGGCCCCAAAACCACAACTGCACAAGCAGTTCCAGGGCAGAGGTCAGAGGTCAGGTTGTTCTGGAGTCTGCGGGAAACCCACACTCTCATGGTGGTGGTTTGTTTGGATTAGGAATGGAAATATCCAGCAAGTATGCAAAACAATGCCAAATTGATTTTTGCCAGAGTTGTGTATGGTATGATATTCATGTATTTAATGATCTGTGTGCATGCAGTAGTACTGGAAAGGGGCAAAGCCCTCCCAAGACGCCAACCTCAATCTTCAAGAACACCAGCCATAAATCAGTCAAAACAATATTACCTCAGTCCTGCCTCCAGGTCCCGGTTAGCAACCTTCTCATTAACGTCCTTGAGGTGAAATTCTCACTGCTGCTAATACCTCCCATCCCACCCCTGTATCAGAATCATCTGGCTTAACTTTGAAAGTTGCCTTCTATATTTTTAATAAACAAAATTAAGCATTTTAGCAATGATCATGCAAGTCCCTGTTCAAAGACGAATGGTCCCAGAACTCTGCAACAGCAGAGGCTGCTCTGAGTAATTACACAGCAGTAATGATGTCGAGTTCTTTAAGGCACTTCTGTGTACATCTGGCTGGTGGCCCAGACAGGTTGATTCCTGACTCAAACCTCCCCCACAGAAATGTCCTTACTGCCAGATCCCAGCGACAGAGCCAGCAGCCGGGTTTCATCCGAGTACAGTACCCACACACACTCACACACACCCACACACACTCACACACACCCACACAGACAAACACACACACAAACACATATGAAATGCATCCAGAACATGATTACCTTCTATTACACCGTCCACTCTTGCTACTCAATCTATGATACTGAGGTACTGCATATGTGTGTGTGTGTGTGTGTGTGTGTGTGTGTGGGGAGGGCCGCTCTATCCCAAAGTTTCCTACAATTCACATCGCCACAACTTCAGACTCATTTCATGTCCCTTTTCTGTATGGCCGGTAAAAGCACACTTGCGGCTCATGGTGTTGTGATTAGGGACGCCAGCCTCCGTGACCCCAGGTGGCAGACTGTGGGGCAGGTCAAGGGCTCTCCCTCAGTCCAAAGATCCTAATTACCCTCCAACGGGCAGAGATGCGGGCGTGGTGGCGTGGGGAGCGGGCCGAAGTCATTAGCGTGGCGGGGGAGAGGCCGGCAGCACCCTAATTAAAGCACCACCCGAGGCCTGGGCCAGTAACGCACACTGCCTTCGCTCTCCACGCACCCGCACCGCCGCTGGTACCACGTCTACACCACCCTCCCCACCCTAAACCCCACCCAGGCCGCTCCGCCCCCAGTGGAGCGGGGTTAGGGACTGGCGTGGGCATGATTATCCACTCTCTGAGGAAGGCAGAGAGGAAGGATGGGAGGAGGAGGATGGTCTCGGTGGGTGAGGAAGATCCACCTTCCTGCATCTCCTGTATATTTGTGTGAAACTCAGAGGTTAAAAGAGAGACGTGTCCTCGTAAAAAAAAAACGTCATGTCAAGTGTTGCACGTCATGTCCAATGTTTTCGGTACAGTAAATATAGACATGGACCCTGTACGTACGCTAATATCTCAAGTAATGTATGAAATGTATGATATCCTTCAGATATTTATCTGTGTCTCACAGGAGATACGAATGTGTGTGTGTGTGTGTGTTTGGGTGGGGGGGGCATTGTATCTGAACAAAATGTGCACGGCGTTACAGCTGGAGCGTACGGTAGCTGCGCACGGATCCTCGAGCCGTCTGCTCGGTGCGCGCTGTGTTTACAGAGACTCAGCGGTGTAAATAATGGCGACCTGTCTGCTTCAACTCCACATCTACCTGTTCGCGGAGCTCTCGCAGGACCTCGGCTCTCCCTCCTCTCACGCTCACCAATAACCTTTAATATTTCATACCCACACTCCGATCTGTGCTGAGAGACTCCACAGAGAGATGCAGCGCGAGGGAGGAAGAAAGCGAGCTATTCGCTCTTCTTTTTCGCCCAGGATTATTTTCGTACCTGTTCAAACGCGCTGGCGTTAAATTATTCAGCACGTTGCCCTCCTCGCGCCTGCTCTTACCTCAGCACAAGGGGTGGAGTGGGGGGGGGGGCGCACCTACAAGCGCCGACAAAAAGGGACACACCGAGGAAAAGGGAGTCCGCCTCGGGGGAAGATAAAACACGGAGAAAACGAGCACGCCGCTTCTCGTCCAAACCTGAGCCCTAGGTTGCATCATTTATAATGCATGAAGCGCGCACTCACCGAAATGGATCATGGAAAAGTTGGACGTGTATCCCACGCAGACATAACCTGATATGACAAGGTTCTGAACCTATTACTAATGCAGGCCGTTATATTTAGAAGAGATTTAAAAATGCACCGGCAGGAAAGGCTTTTCCAGACTCCCAGAGTTCTAGATTCATGGACAGTCCATGAAAATCTTGTAACCCAAAACTTTTTGTAAATGAAAATGCTCCATTGCGGAGATCGTCGGTTTTCTATGTTTGAAACGAAGTAATCGGTAGCAGCCATTTCTAGGTGAGGGTACGGGGTCAGAAAAGGAAAGTAAGTTCTATTTTGAAATGTATGTCGCATTTTAAACCACCTTCTCCCTCGTGGTACCACTGACAGGAAATGTGTAACGCTGTTATAGAAGTCTGAAACGTGGAAGGTCCAACAGCAGGCGTTTAGCTAACACCTCGAAGAAGATGCTGAACTAGGTTTTTCTTTTTCTTTTTTCTTTCTTTTTTTCAAATGTGCATTACTTCTCTCTCGGTGAACAACTGTAAGTGTCCTAACAGCTAATAAGAAGTGGCTCTCTAATGAATATAGGGAATCCTCTTCAGATTAACATAATCAAGGGAGAGAGAGAGAGAAGAGGAGGGACAGAGAGATGAAAGTTTATCAAAGAAGTACATACTCAGAAATTATTCCTATCTCCCTCTCTGATCTCACGTATCTTTGAGTTTGCATCCTAATTTAATCTTAAACGAGGCGAACTTTTGCGGGCGCGTCCTTTAACGCTCGCTGCCATGATGAAGTCTTCAGTCGTTCATTTTAGCTCCATGTTTCACTGACTGTACCGGTAGAGACATTCTGACCACCATGGCCGGAAAAACAATGATCCGTATAAAAGGTGTATGCTAGTGACGCATCCTGTCCAAAACCGCCCTTGAGCTGTTTTCCTGCCAGGCAGAACTATTTAGACTAAATATCCTAGACCTTTAGAATTCCCAGACAGTAATACTCAATGTTTTAGATGCCCAGAGTATTCAGCGCATGACACAGGAATTTGAGAACTTCTTAGCTGAGCTCGGAGATTGCGATGCTTTTTGGCATGATGTCATCATAAACTGGAGTTACAAAGATGACATCTTGGCATCTACTGGTATTAGGGTCAAGACCCCTAGTAGGGGTCCTAACTAGAAGGGTTATGGTAACCTGTCCAAAAAGGAAACTGGTATGATAAAGGAAGACATTAGAGATACCAGAATAAAGATACCAGCAGAAGTCTTTTTCTTTAAGGTCGTATGTTTTATATTCACTCTTAATTAATGCAACTTGACTTTCTGTTACACAATTATTAAAATGCCATTCATAATTGAATTATCTAACAAAAACAAGTTTTAAAGCAGAATTAAAGCCTGTGGAAATGTAATCAGGGTTGTGTGGAGAGGTCAAGCTTTGGAAACACGTTTGGAAAAAAAAAAACAATGTTGTTGCTAAAAGATCTGCTGGCTTTTTATCTTTTTTTCTATCTACTTTTTTTCCTGCTGAATAAACCTTGAGATCCAATACATGATTCATCACTTGGGTGTGGGGGCTTTTGCAGAGATCATCTTAAACCCTCCGCAAGCTTAAACAAACCAAGTTTATGTCGTTTTCTTAACCAAATGAGAAGAAGACCCCAGCAGGTTCATTAAAGACCTTAAAGGCCCAGCTGGACTGTGGTCCCATGGACCTCACTGGTCTCACTGGTCCCATGGACCTCACTGGTCAAAACTTGCAAACACAAAAGAACGAAACATGAAGCGGTAAAAATCGATCTCAGCTGTGAGAAGCCAGCGCGTCTACTCAGCCTCCTACACACCCACGTACATGCGTGTTCGCTCTCTTTATCTTTCCTGTGCCACAGTAAGGCATGTACTGCTCCCATTGCAACCACTACCCCCTCCCCACACACACACACACACACACACACACACACAGTAGTACGAGGGCCTTTCTGCATCAGAAGGGTTTCTGTGCTACCTCTCGGCATAATTTAATTACAGGGGATCAGACACGCCGATCGGCTTTGTGCCGGACACCACAACACACTCCATGCGTACCCGCAACACAGTGTGTCCAATTCCTGCTGTTTGGGACCCTCTAGCCCTCAGTTTTAAGCTGGAGTCGACACACACATGCACACACACATGCACACGCACATTCACACAGCCTACTCTAATTTGCTTGAATGAGAGGGATTTATGAACTGATAATAAGAAAGAGAGAGAGAGAGACTGAAAGGACCGCAGGCAAGAAGAGGGGAGGATGGAGAGAGTGAGAGAATGAGGAAGAGATTGAGAGAGAGAGAGAGAGAGAGAGAGTGAAAGGAGGGAGAATGAGAGAGTGAAGGTATGAGAGAGGGAAAGAGAGAGTGTGTGAGATAGAAAGAATAAGAAAGGGAGAGAGAAAGGAGGAGGGAAAGAGAGAGGGAGAAAGAAAAAAAAGACAGCACCTGAAGCGAGTGCAATTTTTTATTAATTCCCGCCTAAAACGATGCATTCAGGACTTAAACTGCTGCGCAAATGACAAGAAGAATTACGTGATTCCTGTTCCCCAAGTGTGTGTGTGTGTGTGTGTGTGTTAGCATTGTGTTTCAACCATAACTATAAGTGCCCTAACGAGCTTAGTGTCATTTCTGTTCTCATTAGCTGTATGTTCCTGGCCCACGTATGTGCCGCTCTTTTAAAGAAAGGCCTGGTCCTGGAATGGCAGTGGTAAACACAAGGCTAGATGTAGGGCAGGTGCTACATGGGGTACAAAACATTCGGCCCTTGGGGGGTTTTAAGGGTAGGAGCTCTAGGGAGTAGAATATTCTGTTTTGCAAATTTTTTTTCTTTATTAAAAAATGCTTCACAAACTCTGATGCATTAATTTCCCAGATTACAATATTGGTTTAAATTTTTTTTTATGTCTTAATTGATTCATCAAATCCATTAAAGAGATGTATTATCACACTTAATGTAATTTGTGTCTTTTATTATGTAAGAGGTATTATAAGAGCCTTCTCACAGGAAAATTTGCAGACAGGTGGGAGTTGCCTGAGTAGAGCTTGTTTGCATATCATTTGCATGTGGAGCCTGCAGGTTTTAACTCCACCTCAGATACAAAGTCAGTCTGCTTAGGTGAATTAGCATGAACCCAACACCCCGCCCCCTGCCCCCACCACATCCTTCTGATCTGCATGGTGAAGTGTCGTGTATGTCAGACAAATACTTCAGACAGAAAAATGCCACCATACCTGTCTCAATTTCACAGAGACATCAGCTTCAAGTGAGTGGTTGTATTCTCCTTTATACATCACACTCTCTCTCTCTCTCTCTCTCTCTCTCTCTCTCTCTCTCTCTCATAATGGTCCATCTGAAGCACATTTGAACTCATAGACACACACATTAGAGCCAATTTGCACCAGTCTGCCAGGCTTGAGAGAAGCTTCTATCTAAAAGCCTGTTAAAGAGAAAACGTCTGGTTGGGGATGGAGGGGGTGGAGGGGGGGGTGGGGGTGGGGTGGACTGACTTAAGATTGGACCTGAAACACTGTAACATTTCTGGTACTTTCTGGCACCTACAGGAAGCCCACCTAAACGAACAGGAAGTTCTCTGGGTGAGACCACCCACTCCAGGAGACCAGGTGAGGGGATGCACACAGCTAAACAATGAACAATTAGTTAATACCCTCTTCAAAGATGCACCTTCTTCAGGTAGGGTGATGATACAAAGCAGGGCCCTTTTAGTGCCAGGAAAAGGAAAAGTGAGAGAGAGGGAGAGAGAGAGAGAGAGAGAGAGAGAGAGAGAGAAAGAGAGAGAGAAAACCCAAATAATCTGTATTTTATGTACAGCGCTTCCCTGGTAATTAAAACTGTTTTATGCATGAGTATGAATGCAAAACATCTCAGTGACAACACAGATATGGAAATGTAATTCTCTAAATCTGTGGGGATAACGGTTAGTCGAAGGTGGTTTCAGGGATATGTGTATGTCTGAGAGGCAGAAAAGGATTTTTGTATTTTATTTTTTTAATCGAGCTAGGGTCTCCGTTAGCAGTTACATGTGGTCCAGAGCTTGAGCTGACACTGCTCTGAGCTCATGACCCAAATGCTTGTGAGGGACCAAAATTCCCAAAACAGAGTTTGAGTACGATTATTCTGTAAGGCAACTCATGAGTTTAAACACAATTTATTTCCCTGAACAGACTTTAAATGACAAATTGTTAGCTACTGACAACTTGTAATGCCTACACACATAATTCCATGCGATTAACCATTAACACAACACACACACACACAAAACACACACACACACACACACACACACAGATGTTCACTTATGGAGAAACCTTTGGAGGAAGGTGCGCACCGTTAATGTTGTCCTAAGGCGTGCGCCGAGTTTTATGCAACGGATTAATTCCTGATTGCACGGCTTACAAATAAACAGCCGTCTGTGATTCTGCTACCTGCGCGCTGGTTTAATCCGCCTACCGCATCGCTGCACGTTCTAGTTCAGAGAGCTGTATGTGGAATTACTACCTAATCTACGTTTGTGTCCAGACAACACCATGGAAGGCCATCTTTACGTAAAGAAAATGTTATTTTTACACACACCCGGCCACTGTAAACGAGTAGGCGTTGGAAGTTAACGGACTGAATGTCTTTTTCAAAGACTAGACTTTTTAATGCATGTCTTGTCCATTTTTTTATTAATTATTAAATTATGGGCTGCAATACCAAAATATAACAGACCGCTCTCTGAGTTGCAGGCAGTGGTGGAAGTTAACCGGACTGAAAAGTGTCGTTTTACAAAGACTAGACCTTTTTTGAGTTAATGCATGTCTTGTCCATTTTTTTAGCCCTAACTTGAAATTAAAGTACAGATACCCAAGGTAAAAGACGTTACTCTGAGTACAAGTAGAAGTCCTCCCATTAGTCCTCTACTTGAGTTAAAGTACAGATACCCAAGGTAAAACGTTACTCCAGTACAAGTAGAAGTCCTCCCTTTAGTCCTCTACTTGAGTTAAAGTACAGATACCCAAGGTAAAACGTTACTCCAGTACAAGTAGAAGTCCTCCCTTTAGTCCTCTACTTGAGTTAAAGTACAGATACCCAAGGTAAAACGTTACTCCAGTACAAGTAGAAGTCCTCCCTTTAGTCCTCTACTTGAGTTAAAGTACAGATACCCAAGGTAAAACGTTACTCCAGTACAAGTAGAAGTCCTCCCTTTAGCCCCTCTACTTGAGTTAAAGTACAGACACCCAAGGTAAAACGTTACTCCAGTACAAGTAGAAGTCCTCCCTTTAGCCCTCTACTTGAGTTAAAAGTACAGATACCCAAGGTAAAACGTTACTCCAGTACAAGTAGAAGTCCTCCCTTTAGTCCTCTACTTGAGTTAAAGTACAGATACCCAAGGTAAAACGTTACTCCAGTACAAGTAGAAGTCCTCCCTTTAGTCCTCCTTGAGTTAAAGTAGATCCTCTACTTGAGTTAAAGTACAGATACCCAAAACGGTAAAACGTTACTCCAGTACAAGTAGAAGTCCTCCCCCTTTAGTCCTCTACTTGAGTTAAAGTACAGATACCCAAGGTAAAACGTTACTCCAGTACAAGTAGAAGTCCTCCCTTTAGTCCTCTACTTGAGTTAAAGTACAGATACCCAAGGTAAAACGTTACTCCAGTACAAGTAGAAGTCCTCCCTTTAGTCCTCTACTTGAGTTAAAGTACAGATACCCAAGGTAAAACGTTACTCCAGTACAAGTAGAAGTCCTCCCTTTAGTCCTCTACTTGAGTTAAAGTACAGATACCCAAGGTAAAACGTTACTCCAGTACAAGTAGAAGTCCTCCCTTTAGTCCTCTACTTGAGTTAAAGTACAGATACCCAAGGTAAAACGTTACTCCAGTACAAGTAGAAGTCCTCCCTTTAGCCCTCTACTTGAGTTAAAGTACAGATACCCATGGTAAAACGTTACTCCAGTACAAGTAGAAGTCCTCCCTTTAGTCCTCTACTTGAGTTAAAGTACAGATACCCAAGGTAAAACGTTACTCCAGTACAAGTAGAAGTCCTCCCTTTAGTCCTCTACTTGAGTTAAAGTACAGATACCCAAGGTAAAACGTTACTCCAGTACAAGTAGAAGTCCTCCCTTTAGTCCTCTACTTGAGTTAAAGTACAGATACCCAAGGTAAAACGTTACTCCAGTACAAGTAGAAGTCCTCCCTTTAGTCCTCTACTTGAGTTAAAGTACAGATACCCAAGGTAAAACGTTACTCCAGTACAAGTAGAAGTCCTCCCTTTAGTCCTCTACTTGAGTTAAAGTACAGATACCCAAGGTAAAACGTTACAAGTAGAAGTCCCCTTTAGTACAAGTAGAAGTCCTCCCTTTAGTCCTCTACTTGAGTTAAAGTACAGATACCCAAGGTAAAAAGTACGTTACTCCAGTACAAGTAGAAGTCCTCCCTTTAGTCCTCTACTTGAGTTAAAGTACAGATACCCAGTACAAGTCCTCCCTTTAAAGTTAAAGTACAGATACCCAAGGTAAAACGTTACTCCAGTACAAGTAGAAGTCCTCCCTTTAGTCCTCTACTTGAGTTAAAGTACAGATACCCAAGGTAAAACGTTACTCCAGTACAAGTAGAAGTCCTCCCTTTAGTCCTCCTCTACTTGAGTACAAAGTACAGATACCCAAGGTAAAACGTTACTCCAGTACAAGTAGAAGTCCTCCCTTTAGTCCTCTACTTGAGTTAAAGTACAGATACCCAAGGTAAAACGTTACTCCAGTACAAGTAGAAGTCCTCCCTTTAGTCCTCTACTTGAGTTAAAGTACAGATACCCATGGTAAAACGTTACTCCAGTACAAGTAGAAGTCCTCCCTTTAGTCCTCTACTTGAGTTAAAGTACAGATACCCATGGTAAAACGTTACTCCAGTACAAGTAGAAGTCCTCCCTTTAGCCCTCTACTTGAGTTAAAGTACAAAAGTACAAAAGTATTGGTCTTCAAATGCACTTAAGTATTGAAAGTAAAGTTCTGCTCTGCATGTTAAACCTGTCAAAATAGAACTTGTTTTCTAATGTAAAGTTCTATGTTCGAAAGTTTATTATTTCACAATATCAACGCATTTAGTTAGCTGGAAGCTCCAAATACTATGAACTATTGTAAAACAAATAACTAGCTAGCTAGCTAACTTAGCTAGCTAAAATCTAAAGGCAGTTTTCGGTTGTGTACTAGCATTAGCATACTTAGCTAGCTAGTTAGATAACTAACAGTATATACAATGCTAACGTCGGACTTATTTTAACATACACAAAGAAACGGTTTGCTGCAAGATATTCTTAGATATTCTCACTAAGGTAAATGACCTGTAGACCCATGAAAATATCTTACCTCTACGTGTTTCCTTCGACCGGATGGGGAATTCTTATAAGAACATATCTGATGGGACTGAGAGGGGCAGAGCATGTTTGGTTTGTGGTCCAGTTACAGTTTCTTCGCCATGTTTATGTGCGGATCTGTTCTCCCCAAACTTTACGCTGCTGCGTTTCCGTTGAACCGAACCCTGATTGGTGCGCCTGACCTTGAAATGTAGTGGAGTTAAAGTAAAAAGTTACAAAAATGGAAATATTTGAGTAAAGTATTACTTAAGTATATTAACGAATTACATTTACTTTGTTACTGTCCACCACTGGTTGCAGGTTGTGTTTAAATCCAAAAGGAATCTCCTCCTTCCTGTATACAGACTCTCTCTCTCTCTCTCTCTCTCAAAGTCTGTATTTCTCTTTGCCTGTTCAGGACATTGAGGTTGATGGTGGGTGACAGGACTCAGGTCTGTGTTATGAGAGCAGACTGAACGCATGCAGGAGGGCATGGAGGTTGTGCTCCTTCAACACTAACATCAACACACCCACAATGCCCCACACCCAAGCCCCTCTCTTCCAGTACTGTCTCCTGCTCAGCTCTTAAACCAGATTTCCAGTCATGTGGAAGGGGTTTACACAGCCACACAATAGCCTAACCTGATTGGACGGGCTGAAATTGGGCAGGTAGATGAGAACAGGGGGCAGGGAGAGAGAGAGAGAGAGAGAGAGACAGTCATACAGACATACCCTGTACAGTTCATGCAGCCTCTTAGAGCTGCTGGATGTTCTGATGAGCTTAAAACAGCCACTCACCTCGTCTGCTCTGCACAGCTGTGTGTAGAATAATTACTCTCCCCACACTTCCGACTATCAGCTGAGCGAGGGATGAGTTTAGCATTCCTACTTTAGCGTCAGGACCAGGCGCAGCTAAAGCACGTGTAATAATTACAAGCCGAAAATACACTCCACCTGCGAATGGGTGTGTGTGCGTGCACATGTGTGTGTGTGTGTGTGTGTTTATGCGTGTGTGTGTGTGTGTGTGTGTGTGTGTGTGTGTGTGTGTGTGTGGTGCAGAATAGGTCCAGCTTAGATTAAAAATCATTCCTGATAGAATGAATTAGCGTAGGTTTGGTGGTGTGACACACACACACACACACACACATACACACACACACTCGCGCATACACAGCAGCAGAATCGCGATTTAAAGTGATTATGATGTCATTATGCAGCGCTGAGACTAATAGCACCCATCCAAACTTGTCTATCTCTTCACAGCCAAACACGGCAACCTCCCCATCATCCCTCTTTCCTTCCTCGTTATCTCTCGCGTTCTCTCCTCCTTTCACCAGGCTCTCTCGATAAAACCTGACATCCTCATTTTAATGGCATCATTTTCACATCACCAGGCAAGTGCCAAAAGGAGGAGGGGGGGGGGGGGGGCGATGGGGTTAAAAATTATCGCGGGGAAAAGCAGTCATATTTGTCAAATCTGTTTGCAGACTAATTTTCCAATATTGCAATATGAACATGTGCACGGGGCTGTGTGGAGGGGGAGGCACGGGGTATCGTTTATAAGGGCAGTTCATCTCCAGGCCAGGCAGGAGACTGTGTGTGTGTGTGTGTGTGTGTGTGTGTGTGTGTGTGTGTGTGCGTGCGTGCGTGCGTGCGTGCGTGCGTGCGTGTGTGTGTGTGTGTGTGTGTGTGTGTGTGTGCGCGCAGGTGACAGAGCATGATGGAGGTCCGCGTTGTCATAATGGCCATCCTGTTCTTCCAAGAGATAATGACAGGACTGTAATATCGGGGCTGAAGAATTTCTCTTTAACTCTGCATTATTCCCCTGCTGCCATCACTTTCTCTGGCATGGAACAGAGAGAGAGAGAGAGAGAGAGAGAGAGAGAGAGATGAGTCAAGGCAATAGAGGAGTGTGGGAGTGTGTAGGTTCAGCTGTCTGATCACCTGGACTCTGGCAGACAGCAGGGAGAGAGTTTACTTTGGCTCCAACTCACAGTCTTTGATCTCACAAAGAGAGAGAGAGCGAGAGAGAGAGAGAGAACAGGCATGTCTCCACTATTAGAAGTATGTTGCCCCTCCTAATTAAGATAAACATGTTCCTGAGGAGTAGCGAAGCTCCCCTTGTAGCCCATTTGTAAAAACATCCAGGGCCCAAGAACACACACATACACACACACACACACACACACGCACGCACACACACACACACACACACACACACACACACACACACAAAACAACAAAACTCATATCAGTGGACTCAGAAAGCACTTGAAAAGTGGACTTAAGTATTATATCTAGTCTGAATGGAGTCTGGTAAGAAGCTTCCAGTCCGATCAGATCATAGCATCAGTGTCAATTAAGATAAAGACTCATGCTTAATACATTTTCATTCATTATACAGAATCATCAGCATTATTCAGGTCCATCTGTATAATTGCACATACAGTCTAATCATCATACCGAACCATCCACAAAAACCAAGGGCAAGAGATAGATGTTCCTTATTTTGATGTGCCATTTAACGTCATTGAAGGGCTGTTCCGATTGGCCTAATGGATGGACTCTGGTGGGCGGAGTCGAGCAGGAGATACGGCCCCTCCCCCTTTCTTCATGATACCTGCACCAGCTCACATGCCCGTCAGGCACCTGGCTCATGCCTCATAGGCACTAGCAGCACACTGTAGCCTTCACACTGTGAG
>JAGXOD010001402.1:3170000-3172500 GCA_020368025.1 Brachyhypopomus occidentalis | reverse complement strand
AATTGTAACTTTTATTAATACACATGCAGAAATCACTGTAGACTATGTGGAACAGAAGGAAAACCAAATGTGTATGAGTCAAAGCACACACACACCCGGAAACACCGCAGAAAGTGCAGAACACACGCACACGGCAGCGTCCCACAGTCTGTAAGCCCCATCTTTATTGGCCTTGGACCACACTCTAGACGTCTAGCTCAACACTCCCAAGGAAAATCTGTAGAAATTATTTTAATGATGTGACACTACTGCAGCTACCAAACAGAGCAGATCAAAACACACAAATCTCACACTTTTGGACAGTCTTGGAGCCTGGGGGGGTTGTGCGCTGGGTGGGACGCGTATTTTGTTATGTGTCTCTCCAAACCACACCGCGATAAAAGGGAGAGCGTGCAGACTCTTGGGAGTCCAGGGGCACAGCCCTGATCCCAGGTCAGCCACGCTAGGAACGGAGAGCGTTCTAGAATCGTCCTGCTGGAAGCATGCACGTGTTCTAGAACCATTCTAGAATGTCAGACTCAGAACCGTAACAGGCCTGTTCGAACAAAACTTCGGATCGGTTTCTTATGTATTCTTATGTATGCTGTTTCATTAGTATTGTGAAAGAATAATCCTGTTAGACGTACAGTACAACAGTTCTGAAGTTCTGGGAAGAGCATACATGAATTGCCTTGTAAGGAGAACAGTGCAACTATCACAGTAGAATTGTCCTGGCCGCAGGGTGCAGAAGAGGGGGGTTATGGGTGTTAGGAACACAGGCGTGGATGCTACCCAGCGGGGCGAGGAACAAGCTAACCGCCACAGCCCTGTTATGCGTTGCCGTGTTCGTGCAGTAAATTATTCATCAGAACATCCCTGCCACGCCATTCCCTCTCAACAGTGTTTGATGCTGAGAACAGGCCGAGCCGGTCTGCACTCCGATAAGCACGATACCCACCGACCTAACTGTAACCTTAATGGAGCGCGATCTCTCTTGACGGAGAGAGAGAGACAGAGGGACAGAAGGAAAGAAAGAAAGAAAGAAAGGCAGAAAGAGGGAGGGAGGGAGGGAGGGACAGAGAGGTGAAGAAGAATGAGAAGAGTCAAAAAGAAGTTAAACAAGGAGAGACATCAAGAGAGAAAGGAAGAGAGAAAGAGAGAGAGAGAGAGCACAGTAACTCACCAGAACAAATGCCACACACAGCAGAGAAACAGGAATGACGGAACATGCAGGGAGGGAGGGAGGGAGGGAGGAAGGGAGAGAGGGAGGGAGGAAGGGAATGCCTGACCACAGACGAGTCGTTGAGGTGGCGCCGTGACGCCTGGGTGGGGCGTTGGGTTCTGATGTTGCCAGCTCCGCATTACTGGAGCGTCAGCTTTAACGGGCCGGGCCCAGAGGGGCCCTCTCCTCCACTCGTATGGAGCGGCAGGCGTACCTGGGTAGACACAGCTCATGAGAACCAAGAAGGAGAAACAGTTAGGCCAGCCGGACCTGACCGCACCGGGTCCAGGAAGCAAAGGGCTCCGGGAGTAACTTAGCGTCATGATCTCCAAGAGCAGAGCTGGGCATTCCTGCTGTGGGCCATGGAGATCATCAGGTGTACTAGTATGCAGTGGATGTCATACAGAGGGAGAGAGAAAGAGAAAGAGAGAGAGGCCGGTATGTGTGTGTGTGTGTGTGTGTGTGAACAAAACAGGGGGAGAAGCAAAGTGTCTTGGCCAGTGTTAGGAGATGAGTGTTAGGAACAGCCTCCCTGGACCTGGATGCACTGAGTGATGACGAGGAGGGGTTGTGTGGAAGCAGAGCACGTTCAGCGAGTTCTCGTGAGAAAGTGTGCGGGGGTGTGAGAGAGACAGGGCCTGCTCACTCTTGGGCTCACATCACCTGGAGTCCGGGGTCCCGCTGCAGGGCCAGAGAGCAGCTCCAGACCTCTTCCGGTTGTGGAAAGGTCTGGACACAGAGGAGCCACTCAGAGGCCAGGTGGCTTTTGAGTGAAACGAGCTGCTCTTTGTTACGCTCTCTGTTACACTGTTAGCCTGTTAGCAAAGCAGACAGTGGCCTGTTAGCAAAGACGACTGTGGCCTGTTAGCAAAGCCAACTGTTAGCCTGTTAGCAAAGCAGGCTGTGGCCTGTTAGCAAAGCCGACTGTGGCCTGTTAGCAAAGCCGACTGTGGCCTGTTAGCAAAGCCGACTGTTAGCCTGTTAGCAAAGCAGGCTGTGGCCTGTTAGCAAAGCCGACTGTGGCCTGTTAGCAAAGCCGACTGTGGCCTGTTAGCAAAGCCGACTGTTAGCCTGTTAGCAAAGCAGAGTGTGGCCTGTTAGCAAAGCAGACTGTGGCCTGTTAGCAAAGCAGACTGTGGCCTGTTAGCAAAGCAGAGTGTGGCCTGTTAGTAAAAATGGACTGTATTCTGTTAGTGAAATGGACTGTGGCCTGTTATCAAAATGGAGTGTCAGCACAGCCCCCTTTAGATTTACTGCATGTCTTCTCGCTCCCAAAACAAAATTCACTGTTTGCTACTG
>JAGXOD010001402.1:3145000-3165000 GCA_020368025.1 Brachyhypopomus occidentalis | reverse complement strand
ATACTAGAAATTACTTCAGTGCTAGAAATGGGATCACTGCTAGAAACGGTATCAACTGTAGAAATGGTATCAGGCTTGATTGCAAACAAATGTAAATGTGAATTGTAACCTAGTTTTCCCTTTTTGCATTTATAAGTGCTTCACACAGCTCTGTCATATGATCGTGGTGACTTCAGAGTTTTGATTTGATGTGTGCGTGTGTGTGCGTGTGTGTGTGTGTGTGTAAGGTGATCCACTGACAGGTACAGAGAAGAGCGTATTAGAAAAGAGACGTTCACGTCATGAATACGGCGGCGGAGTGATTAAATATTTACAGCATCAGATTTCTCTCTGCGTGTCACTTCCTGCAGAACAGCGCGGAGCGGAGACGCACAGCCCTGTTACAGTATGGCAGCGTGCCATTCACGTGAGTGAGCGCACGTGCGCACGTGCCGGCGCGCTGTCGCAGTAATGTAAAGACCTGCAGATCGCTAAACAATGAGCAATAAATATTGATGACGGCAAGCCCGTGCAGCGCCCCATACTCAAGCCTGTGCAGCGCCCCGCACTCAAGCCCGGCTCACTGTTGCATCTGTTCCCACGTCACCCGAACGCCTGTACGCGTGAGAGAAACAAACAGCGCAAAAGACGTTTGTCCGTTTGTCCGTCTTGTGGGGCCGTTCGGGAGGGAGTCACCTGAGAAACGTGACACGGGCAACGTGCGCCTTTTAACGTTCTGATGTTCGCAATGTTGTCTTCACCATGAGCAGACAGAAAAAAAAAAGAGAGTTCGGTACAGTTTACAGACGTAAGCCAGTGTCACAGTTCTAAGCCACGTGTGTTTGGTACAGCTTATATTTGTAATCCAGTGTCACGTGTCACAGTTCTAAGCCACGTGTGTTTGGTACAGCTTATAGATGTAATCCAGTGTCACGTGTCACAGTTCTAAGCCACGTGTGTTTGGTACAGTTTATAGATGTAATCCAGTGTCACGTGTCACAGTTCTAAGCCACGTGTGTTTGGTACAGTTTACAGATGTAATCCAGTGTCACGTGTCACAGTTCTAAGCCACGTGTGTTTGGTATAGTTTACAGATGTATGCCAGCGTCACGTGTCACAGTTCTAAGCCACGTGTGATTGGTACGGGTTACAGACGTAAGGCACGTGTCACAGTTATAAGCCATGTGTGTTTGCCTTAGGACTGTATAAGGAAGCTACAACCCCCCCTTGTTTCACTGGCAGCCAATAAATTGCCCGGCCGATTCAGGTGAGGGCGTTTTAGCCGTAATCAGGCCGGAATGAACGGCTTCATAAATCCTGGGGTCTCACAGCGCAGCAGAAAACACAGCCAGAACCGCAGCCCTGCACACTGACTAATGCTCACCTACCGCTGTGAAATACGCCTGAACCACGGACAACACCCAGGATAAATAGGGAGGGAGAGAGAGAGGGAGAGAGAGAGAGAGAGATTTGCATGTGCCTGCACACAGCAACATCAGTCCGTACAGAAAAAGCACAAAATGCCAAGCTGTGATTGGTTAAAAACAAAATCTTCGACGACACAGGTTGTTCCTATATAAACACTTTATAGTAAGGCAGCGGTGACAGTTGTAACGCGGGTGGCGTCCAGGCGGCGGGTGGTGTCCAGGCGGCGGATGGTGTCCAGGCGGTAGGTGGTGTCCAGGCGGTAGGTGGTGTCCAGGCGGCGGGTGGTGTCCAGGCGGTAGGTGGTGTCCAGGCGGCGGGTGGTGTCCATGCGGCAGGTGGTGTCCATGCGGCGGGTGGTGTCCCACTGCGGAAGCCAACTTCATCACATTATTCCAATATAAATCAAAAGTCATCAAGGGAGGAAAAGGAAACACATACACACACATGAAATGCAAACAGTAAATCCAAAAATCAAAACTCAGCATCCCTTTCTCTAAGTGCAGCGCTGTCATAAAAGCATTTCCATCGATGAATGGGCCAGCAGAAAGGTCAATAGTTAATTAAATAATCTATCACCTCCGGACTGTGCAGAGAAATGGACTGGGGGTGGAGGGGGGGTTGCCACTCCACACTCAATCAATTGCACCAGCATTGAAAGGTCAGCTAGGGCTTTATGATAAGTCACCTGCTTGATGTTTACTTTGAAAGTAAACTAGCTGACTGCTACTGGACAACAGCAACACTCACATGCATGTTCGCACCCCCATGGCCCCGCCCACAGGCCCCGCCCCCTAGCACCTCCCCAACCCCTCTCCCTGTCTCCCCAGCTCGAGCGATAGGCTGACATTACGGAGAGGCCCGTCCTCTCCCTGCGTCTGCTACGCGGAGAATCACCGCGGCGTTGTCCGCGCGTCGTTAGACTTGCTTCGCCATGCGTTACAGCGCTACGCGGCCACTGTATCAATTATAAATGAGCTGGGTGTTACTTGGGCTGATCTTGCGTTATGATCTAATTTCTTCATTTGTGTAATCCCAGCCAGAGAGAGAGAGACACACAAGGAAGGTACGAGCGCCAAACAAAGGCAGGATGGCAATTTCAACAGATGCTTCTAAGAAAACAATAATTATGCAAATAAGTCTCAGAATAATCACTACGGTATCCATTATTTATTAGCCATATTTCTGTTTTAAATTAGCTATGAGGTAAATAAAATTGTATTTCTTTCCTTCGCCCCAAGTATGCATATAGGACATTTACTTTTTAAATGATTGTGGTAATTTCAGAGTGACTGTGGGTTTGAATTACAATTGCTACTGATTCAGCTCATAAGAAATTGGAATTTTAGGAGGGATTTATATACAAATATATTTGAATGCTTTTCCATTTCTTTTAAGTGCTTTTTCACAATTAACTGAAGCCGGCGTTTGCACAATTTTCCACCAAATATTAGCTTTTATGACTCGTGTGGGGACTTTGGTAATGTCCAGCAGAGCGGGGAAAATGCCCGTGTCCTCACGCGCAGGCCTCGTAGGCCTAGGTTGCTAAACTCACTGTATCTCGGGTACAAGCCTCGCGACCGCTGGCACATGAACACATTTTAGAAAAAAATGTGGGCAAAGTTATTCACATTGTTAGAAACCCAGGAATTCGACCCACTCCGCGTCAGTATATCATCCGTCCAGCCGTCCGGAACCAGGCAGTCATTTTACGGTCCTTTATACATCCAACCAATCACGACGTGCGGCGGTCTTTGTTCCGGTTTCCTTGGCACTTGTGGCACGGGGGTCAATCATCAGCTACGACCACGAGCGGAAGGCCGAGAACATTTCTCATCTTCCGGTGTCCATACCCGCGAGCTGCCCCGTGGCCGTCTCTCGTGCGCTTCGTCTTATTGCTGCTCGTTTTATGAGCAACCGTGTGTGTGGGTGTGGGTGTGTGTGTGTGTGTGTGTGTGTGTGGCTGGATATTTCACGCTTCGTAATTTGCACCTTATAGAGAATGCAAATACAAAATAGTTATACGCGTTAAACATTGTCGTCTGTTTCCCCCCATATCGTTTTAAAGGCCGCATGTTTGAGTTGTGTGTGAATCGGGCAAGTTTTCCTACATGTTTCCTCAGGCCCGAGGAAACTGTAGCGGTTGGCTATCCTCTTCTCTCCGGTCCCCGCTTGGAGTTTGTTGTTGTTATGATGGCCGTCCTCGTCACGATAGTTAGTGCCACTTCCTCGTCACCCCTCCCAGCAAGGCTGTCAAAATAAAGTCTTCCTGTGGCTCTCCGCGCCTGCCAACGCCCGCTGCCGGTTGTGGGTGCTAGGGAAGGGCTGGCGTATTCGATCGGTCACGGCGATCGGAACAATCATCAGTTTAACGCGAGGGTCCGGGAGGCCGTCTCCGCGTCCTGACAGCGCTGAACCGGCGTTCCGCTTCTCGAGACCCTTCCGTCTGACACGCTCTGTCTTAACCGCGTAAAAATAGTTTGATGAGACAGAAGTTCGTGTGTGTGTGTGTGTGTGTGATGAAGCTCTGTTTGCCGCTTCAGCTCATCTACAATATTGGATCATGCCTGTCAGCGTGTCAGTGTTTTGGATCTGAGAGAGACGCGAGCAGAAACAGCCAAGTTTAGAACGTCGGACTCCTGTCTCTCAGCATCCACGGCCTAATCAGAATAACAGGATAATGCCATTAGCACACACGCGCGCGCGCGCTAGCACGCGCGGAACAGTCCCACCTCGTTATTTGCCGCATTTATTCTTTATTCTGATCATGCATAGCATAACTCAGAGACCAAACAGTGTGCACATTTTCGTTAAACCCTGTTCTCGACGGTGAAACGGATAATATAAAACAACCTACTCATATTTGCAACTGAACAGGGAAGGAAAACGTAGTCAAGCCCCTCTAAGTACATGATTAGCAGTGCTTTAATTGGTTATGATTTAAAAGGTTCATCTGAAATTGTTTATTGGTATTTTCTGACGTCGAGTAGATTTCAAATATTCTTATTTTGGTCAAATCTTATTCTCAGGGCATCAAGTCATTCCTGAGTTGATTAGTACCTCTTGTTGTGCAAAACAACGCTGCTTAAGAGTAACCGATAGTGTTTGCATCCTTGGGTGTGTGCAGTGCGTGTAAAGAATGATTCGAAGTCTCCCAGTCCGCGTTTCACCGACCCCTCCCGTGGTCCGAATAACTTCGAGTGAAGTTTCATTCTCCGCTCGAGTGACATTTGTTGTAGATTAGAGCAGAGTTGGGTTCCCACGCGGCCCCGCGCGCCACCGAGGGAATAAAATAAGAAACAAAAAAGCGCAGGCAGCCCAACGTGACCACACCGGATCGCTTCCCACATCACACGGACATGTTGCTCTGCACCGTTATTACCCGGGCCTTTTTCGTCTGCCAGCGTTCAAATACACAACTGGATTCAATGCGCGAGCACGTCAACAAGGGTTCCCTAGATTATGGGGGTGTGTGGAAAATATTTTGCGGCCCATCTCTCTCTCTCTCTCTCTCTCTGCTCTTCTATCTCTGCCTGTGTGTCTCTGTGCTATAATTTTTTTTTAAAATACCAACACCGGATTTAAAAACGACAGAAAGATAAAGTGGGTCCACATGTTTTCTGGGAAGAAATGAAAAGAAAAAAAAAGAAGCCCTGTCACACCTACCTGCAGATCTCCCTTCGGCCTCTCTCCATCCTTCTCTCTCTCTCTCTCTCTCTCTCTCTCTCTCTCTCTCTCTCTGGAAGTGTGGTTGAATTGAGACTTGAATTGGCCAAGAGCTGTGGGGACAGGGGGATAAATGCCTCCTCCGTGGTCAGGGAGCTTGAAGAAGCCTCAGGTAGACGTGGTTCGCTTTAATAAAAGGGATAGAATTTCCATTTGCTCGGGACATTCTTAATGTATTGTTCTTACCGGGCAGACAGTGTGAATGAGTCAAGAGCCAAAGAATACACTTTATAGACACAAATAATCGTAAATTGGGAATGTCACCTTTAAGCTCAGGCATTTTTATTATTGTTAGTGGAGCTGCAGAAAGGCTGATGTTTTATTCTCCTGGGTATGTTGGGTTCCTGCTCAGAGAGAGAGAGAGGAGGGGTGAGGGGGACAGAGAGATAGAGGGAGGGACAGAGGGAGAGAGAGAGGGGTGAGAGGGACAGAGAGAGAGAGAGGGAGGGACAACGAGAGAGAGAGGGAGGGACAGAGGGAGAAAGAGAGAAAGGGAGAGGGAGAGAGAGAGAGAGAAGGAGGGGGACGTGGATAGATAGTGGCGGGTTTCCCATACCTCTTAGAGATTGATAGCAGATGGTTGGCTCTAAAATAAACCTATCCATTACCATCTCAGGCTCTTCTGTACCACATGTGTTTACTGCTGTCTGAATCTTCACACTAACATCACTACAGCCATGCCTCTGGTGGAGCCTGTCACACACACACACACACACACACCAGTTCAGGTGTAAGCCCTTTCATATATGAGCGTCCTTCTCCGGTTAGCAAAGAAGACTTTGACCTTTGACACCTTTGAGCGTCACACAGGTAAGCTGTCGTCCAGCTATGCCTGAGCCCCGGAGTGACCCCTCACCCTGCGGCAGCCGTTAACACACACAGCTCAGTCCATTACATCGACCCCTTTCCCCCCCCCCTCGCAGTGTGTACCGACAGAGCAGGGCCGCCTTAGCACAACAGGCAAAGCAAACATTCATATATTCAAATTAGATTTGAAACACTTGACTGGTTCCGAGGGAGTCAGAAGGCCTGTTTACTGGCTCTGTTTTAGTGTGTGTGTGTGTGTGTGTGTCGGTGCAAATTAACTGGGCCTTGTGTTTTTGACTCAACATTAATTGTGAGGAATAATATTGGGGACGTATGACACGTTTCATTCTGCATTCTGTATTCTAATAAGTGAAGGCAAGCTCTCAGAGAAACAGCAAGCTTATTAACAGAAAGATAGGTAGCACCGGAGACAGATAGATTTAAACCGCAATATACCTAATCCTGAATATATTACCCATTTGCATGCAAAATGTTATGTACAATTTGAATAATAATTGAAATATGTAAATGACAGCATGTGGCAGTAATCACTGCTGATTTGGAAAGGTAACAGAAGAAGGAATATGTGATCTTTCAAAGTTGAGAAATGTGATGGCAGTATGCGTAGTCAGGACTGCGGGATGATGAGGGGTCAGGACTCCGGCAGGGCTGAGAACCGTGTGATGGATGACAGCGACAAGTAGAAACGAAGAAAAGCTTTAGCGTGTATGTTTTTCATTAGGCAGCGTGTGCTGCCTATTATTACCAGAGCAGGAAGGCAAGACAAGGGTTCTCTAACCTTCGAGATAATCGTGGCCTGTTCAGGACTATTGAGACAAGCATACGGGAGTGTGTGTTCAGGACTATTGACGCAGGCATACGGGAGTGTGTGTTCAGGACTATTGACGCAGGCATACGGGAGTGTTTGTTCAGGACTATTGACGCAGGCATACGGGAGTGTGTGTTCAGGACTTTATGCAGGGCAGGTTTCCTTTCACTGAAGTGAGACGTGAGTGAAACAAGGCAAACAAACCACAAGAAACTTACGGTTTGTTTTCAGATGAATGTAAAAGATGAAGCATAATAGTTTTAACTGATGCTTTTAAACACGTGACACTTTAAACACACAAACCCAACGTGTCACCACATTTTTTTGTTTCTACACTACACGGTCACCTTCCATTGTGTCTGTTGCATCTGCTCGGCTGTGCTAAAGAGGAAGAGGAAGTGACATCAGCTGAGTGGTATTCAGCTGGTGAACCGTGGGTGACTCATAAACAAAGATATAGCTACATCTTTTAGTCTGGCACAAACATCTGTCGGTGTGTGTGTATGTCCATGTGTGTGTGTCCAAGTGTGTATATCTGTGTGTTTCTGTCTGTGTGTGTATCTGACAGAGACCTCAGGGTGCAGGTGGGATCTATCTTTCTGTCAGCTGTGATTCCCTTCTATAACCAAACCCAACATCTGTCCACAGATTATAGATTATGGTGGGATTAATAAACCGCATTCCTACACACACACTTTGCTGAACTAAATCTGTGACAGAAATATTAAGCTTTAGAGATGCATTCACAAAGTACACACACACACACACACACACACACAGACAGAGAGATAGACAGATAGATAAATCTTCATTCTCCATTGATCCTGGAAACAGTATTACAGTAGCAGATATCGGACGTCCATACATAGGAGAAAAATAAAGCATAATAGACTCACGTAGAGGAGTGTAAATGTATTTTGTAGAGAGTGGGTGTGGCTTGGGTTTGAGGGGGTGGGGTTTAGGTAATAGATCCTTTAAAGACCTGCGGTCCTCTGAGGTCTCATTACACAGCCACACATGCAGGTCGCAGCCGTTAATCAGGACTCCTGCTGTAGGAGTCAACCGCTGACCCCGCATCATCAGACCAGTGCTAGTCACGCAGCAAAGGGCAAAGGGCAAAGGAGAGGCACATCTTAACCTAATACCATGGGCTCAATACCTGTTTACAAGCATGTGTGTGTGTGTGTGTCCCTTGGTGTTAGTGCATTTGAGTTTGTATGGAGAATTTTGATTGGCTTAAAATGTCCAGAACCTGAAGCCTGAACTCTTCACTGGGATTCTGAGCTCAATGCGTATTGCACGCACACACAAACACACACACACACACACACACACACACACACAGGCCCAGGTTTGTCTCTGGTCTCAGGACCGGTGTCTCTCTCCCTCTTAGTTTCTTGCTCCCACGTGTACTGTTCTCCTCTCTCTCTCTCTCTCTCTCTCTCTCCTTATCGCTCTCCTTCTCCGTCTTTCAGTTCTTCCTCTCCAGATCAAAAACAAGCCTCCATTAAGAACAAAATGCCTCAAAATGCAATTAAGCCAGTGACCCAGATTTACAGTGAGGTCCATATCATAACCCTAACGGTCCCTGCTGCCATCCCCATCTCCTGCACACGGATGATAAGCAGAGAGAGAGAGAGAGAGAGAGAGAGAAGGAGAGAGGGAGAGAGAGAAGGAGAGAGGGAGAGAGGAAGGGAGGGAAAAGCAGGAAAGCAGGTTTCACCCTCGAAAGACTCAAACAATTAATCTCTTTGATATGGAGCTCTTTGATTTAGCAACACTGCTACATGCACTAATACTTGTGGGAGAAACGAGATAGAGAGAGAGAGAGAGAGAGAGGGAGAGAGAGAGGGAGAGAGGGAGAGAGGGGAGAGAGAGAGAGGGGGAGGGAGAGAGGGAGAGAGGGAGAGGGAGAGAGAGGAGAGAGAGAGAGAGAGAGAGAGAGAGAGAGAGAGAGAGAGAGAGAGGAGAGAGAGAGAGAGAGAGAGAGAGAGAGAGAGAGAGAGAGAGAGAGAGAGAGAGAGAGAGAGAGAGGGAGAGAGAGAGAGCGAGCAAGCCTACCTTAGTGAAGCATATGTATAAAACAAAGGCCAGCTCAAGTTCAACAGTGATCGGCTGAATAACTGTGTGGAGTTGGAAATGAATTTATTTGTGTGGATGGAAACAAAAGGTGGTGTGTGTGTGTGTGTGTGTGTGTGTGTGTGTGTGTGTGTGTGTGTGTTGGGTTTGATTTGTGTACTGCTGGTTTTTATGTTGCTTTGCATGAAGCAGTGAGTCAACATTTGTTTAGCTGCTGCATGCGCTCTGTAGATTTCCTGATCAACATTTCCAACATGTGGGCTGACATTTATTGAAAGTTCTCGTGCCAATTATGGCTTGTCCTCGGGAGAAAAAAAAATAGCTCCTCTTCCTCATTTAGACTGATACCAGTGAAGACGCTTCCAATGTTTCCAGCGTTGTAATCCAGCGGGCCGAAGGGAGCGTACTCAGCCGAGGTGCTGCTCTTCCCTGCAGAAACTACACCTGGGGGGAAACCTGGGAAAGGAACGAGTGAAGGTCAGCATCTCCAGCACGGAGCAGAGGAGAGAGTCTCCGGACAGATGTGTGTGTGTGTGTGTGTGTGTGTGAGAGAGAGAGAGAGAGAGAGCATTCCTGCAGTTCACCCACATCCTGTTTGAGCAGTGTATCACCACCACAGGACTCAGTGCCAAATTCATCCTAGGTAACAGTGAGATAGGCTGATCTCCAGGCAACAGACCGAGAAGAAGGGCAGAATGTTGAATGTATGGAACTTTTTCTCTCCCTCTCTCTCTCCCTCTCTCTCTGTCCCTCTCTCTCTCCTTCTCTCGCTCCCTCTCTCTCTAACTGAGCAGCTGTTCTCTCTCAGGTCTATTCAGAAGTGAGCCAGAGGCTTGGTGCATCCTCTATCACGGTTCTCCGTGCTGGGTTTGGCTGTCGTGCTGCGAGCTGAGGAGGAGACCCAGCAAGTTCTCTCATGCTCTCCCGTGTAACATCTGGGTGATGTAACTCACCAACGATCTGCAAGAACTGCACATCTGTCTTATTATGTGCTCTAGTTTCATCCTGATTTATCTTGTAGGTTCTCCGTTAAGCCATGACTTGGTGTCATGACACACTCTTCTTCTTAAGTCACTCCTGGATCCAGCTGAAGGTGTTTAATATAAGCTGGCTGAACAGAAGGCAGCTCGGAACGTTCCAGACTCCTGTCGAAATGCTTCGAGCAGTCCTAGCTGCTGGATGAAGCTGTCGGCTCTGCTTCCCGGCCTGATCACCCAGATTCCCAGGCCGCACCTGCAGCTGAGGGGTGTCCCTAACAGCCAGAAAGAAAGAACGGTAAACGAGACATAAATGAGCTTCTGATCATCCCCAAATATCTACTCTGGGATGACCAGCATAATGGACAATGGCCAGCATGAAGCGCAGTCTCAGAAGTCCAGTTGTGTGACGGCTCTGAGGTCCTGTGTCGGGTCGGGCACTATACAGCGGTGAGCCTGAGAGGAATGTGTGTGTGTGTGTGTGTGTGTGTGTGTGTGTGTGAGATGTTGAGTGATGTTGAGAGTTCAGTGCCAGTGTCAGTGAGAGGTGAGCCAGTCAAAGGCTCTTCACAATCTCATCTCCAGGGAGGTCAGGCCACGCACACCTCCACTTCCTGCTCCCTCTCTCTCTCGCTCTCTCTCTCTCTCTCTCTCCCTCTTTCTCTCTCAATGTTTCACCTCTCTTCTCTTCAGCCAAAACACTACTTTTAGAGTGCCATCAGCTCCTTTTAGACATTGCTCTCTCTCTGTCACACACACACACACACACACACATACACTTCACCTCTCCTTCCCTCCTTTGTGGCCATCCATGGGGAGGGAGAGGTGAGATCATCATCTCTGCTCAGAAAGCTGTCTCCCTGCTCAGGGCCGGACCCCAACATGCCCCACTCTTACCTCTTAAACCAGACAAAATGCAGTTGGAGAGCCGCGAGGTCCCCAGGCCCCCTATCCGCGTCCCGCCCCCCGACGCCAGAGACCTATCGTCCCGTCCCTGACCCCAGTACAGCCTACTAAACCTCTTCCCTTACCGTTATCTATTTGTATTATTTAGAGATTTCGGGTTAACGTGTGGTTGTAATTCAAAATCCACAATTCAAGCAATTAATTTCACTGCACCACATTTACGTACGAAGCAAAAGTTCGGCATCAGAAATCAAATGAAATCTGCAAAACATGTGCACAGAAGGTACAGAGAAGATAGTGTTCCCCTCCATAAAAGCCTCATGTCTCTCTAGCAAACAAATATATTTATTAAATAAATGTCTAATTAATCGAAATTATCATGCTGAGATGACTTGTCTGTCATTTCGAATCATCTGTGTTTAATCCAGGCGGGATAATTATTTTAGTGTTATCGGGATCGGTTGATTGCACATGACAACGACGTTGCAACTGCACAGACAGTTTGCTCTGCTTTCTTCCCCAAATCCCCTCCAGTGAGGAACACACACACACACACACACACACACAGACAAACACGTGTGTGTACATCAATTAATGCACACACTTAAAATGCAGAACCTTTTTAAACATGTAACTTCGCTGATTATTCCTTTTTGTTTGTTTATTTGTTTATAAAGAATTTTTAATTATCTTTAACACAATGGTGAGGCTGCAATTATATCCTTCAAAGTAAATAATTACAGTAGTCTGACAATTTTGCCGTTTGCTCCTTGAAACCTGACAGTGTCCACTGTGTGCACGCGCACACGGACTAACGGGGGGGTCGTGTGTCTGCCTCCTCTACGTCGGGCCTGCAGGCTTGTGCAGGGCACACACAGAGGGTGAACCGAGCCGACGTGTCTAGCTCGTGTCTAGACGTGCGTGTGCAACGACGTGCGTGTGCAACGACAGGCCAGAGGTCAGAACTGCGTGTGGGCATGAAGCCGTTTCAGGAGGGGAAAGACTGAGGGAATAATGAAGCTCTCGGTTCTGTGCTTTACGTTCTTGGAGGTAAAACAGGTGTCTCCTGATCCATTGTGCTGCACGGACTCAGGACCCTCAGGAACCAGAGGAATCTCCCCGTCATGTTTCACCCAGCAGAGTAGCAAAAATGAAATGCTACAACTTAAACTTCGTTATGTAAAGCAGACGTGCGGAATAGATCCGGAGCTCCTGAAAGTCCGGTAAAGTTCCCTCTGTTTATTCCTTCCACACAATGACAGACCACCGTGTTACGTTACAGTGTTCAGGGGTAGAGGCGCCGGACTGCAGCCAGCTTTTCTTTTTCTTTTTGTAGGGTGTAATTGTCATAAATCAGCTCGGGTGGAGGGCCGCCACGTGGCCTAATGCTTGGTGATGGCTCTGAATTATGTAAATGTATAAACGTTATGCCTTGCTTGAAGTTATTAAGGCATGAATCAAGGCTGCGTTTGAGGAGGTGGCGTCTGAGAGTTTCCTTTTCTAATACCTACCTCAGAGAGTCTAACTCAACACAGCTGTTCCTGGCAGAGAGAGCGAGAGACAAAGACAGACAGAGAGAGAGAGAGAAGGAGAGAGAGATTAAGAGAGATGTGGCCAGTTCAGAACCGTGCTGCTTAAAACTCATGCGGTCCTTCAAAACTCTCTGAGATTTAGGCAGACCGTAATAATTTAGGGCGAATTATTCTGGCAGATAAATTTCATCTGACGTTCGGATCACAGTAATTCTGCTGGTCGGTGTGAAGCGTACCGCAAAGACCGGTTCGTTTTTCACCTTTGAAGGCATTTTTGACACAACCTTTGGCCCACATACTGTAACATGCTTTCATTTAAATCATCTGTCCCTGACATTTGATTGGTGGATTGGTGTGATTTTCTTTTATCTCACATATTGTAATTAGGGTAGTCTTTGTTGAGGGAGAAATAATGAATTTATGGGTGATGCGTAGGCCAATACAGCCTTTGGCTACAAGAGAGTGAAGGACTAATGCTGATCCCAGGTCAGGATTTGGACAAGGCTGTGGAATTTGAGTTGAATCTGAGCTGAATCAGAAACCAAGCTGAATCTGAGTTTGAGCTAAGTCTGAACTGAGTTGAATCTGAGTTTGAGCTGAATCTGAGTCCGAGTTGAACCTGACTTTGAGCTGAATCAGAGTTTGAGCTGAATCAGCGTTTGAGCTGAATCCAGTACAGTACCATCCGTGCCAGTGAGCAGGAGCCTCAAGGTGCCTCATGACTTCAGTGGGAAAGCAGGTCAGACACATCAGTTGAGGACATGGCAAATATGTGTGTATGTGTGTGTGTGTGCGCGCGTGTGTGTGTGTGTGTGTGTGTGGCATCAGTTCCTCACCATGTGTAAAATATTAATACAACATGGATAACATTACCGGCTGCTCAATGCACCAACATCAGTCTCTCCTCCAGCTCAAATATTCATGTCGACTCTCTTGCCTGCATTCACCCCCCCCACACACACACACACGCACACACACGCAAACACACACGCACACCTCCGTTTTGAGAACAGCCGCCCTGTCTCTCTCCCACACACACCAACGCTTTTGTGTTTAGTCAACATACTCAAAAAGTGCACTTTTGTCAAACAACTCAATTTGGCCCAACAAATGTCTTCATGTCCAACTGCTTGATGTGTTTCAAACAATTCCCAAATAAAGTGAAAACTGGCTCTTTTTTAACTTAATTGTCTATTTTATTGCTATATAATGTCAGTACTAAAGGCAGGGCGAGAACACACACCCTCGTTAGCCTGCTAATGGGCTGTTATATGGTCAAGCCAAATAAAACTAAGGGGGAACTGAACTTTGTGTAAGAAAGAACACAGAACATTGGTCATTTTACCAAGTGCTTTTATCTTGAGCAGTGATGACTACAGCAGTCCACAGCAAGCTTTGGTCTGTTACGAGGTAGATGCACGCTCGCGAAGAGAAACCCCAGTAATAGACACATCTGTCTGAACAAACGGTCCGCCAGCCCTACTACAGCAAGGCTGCACGCACGCGGAACGTAAGCCACGGCCGGCTAATCATCTCATACACTATTTATGATCACAGAACAAGGGGGCGAGCAGAGAGAGTTCGAGTGAGAGAGAGAGAGAGAGAGAGAGAGAGAGAGAGAGAGACTGAAATAATAATAACAAACAAATCACGGCAACCACGGATTTCCTTCTGTTTTTTTTCTGTTCACTGTTTACTTACCGTGCAGTACAGATGCAATGAAATTAATAAAAAAGCTAATCATTTATATATTTTCTTCGATTTTATCTGCTGTTTTTAAATTCTAACAAAAATCAAACAGAATTTCCAAGTGCGTGTTTTTAGTACAGCAAATACGCTGTGCTTTTTGCGTAAAATAAACATTTTGACAGCGCAGACAGGATTGCATGGCAGACAGACGTCGGCCGGGTGACGGGGGTTGGTGATTTCTTAGAGTTGATTTAGGCGAAGGTGAAAACGAGGCAGAAGGTGCGGGCAAGCCGACGCTCGCTCGCTCGCGTTTAAAACTTCACACGGCATAGCAAATTCCGCGCTGCTGGCGTACAGTTATAATTAACAAAGTTTATTCTGCGTAATTACTGTGATTGGTGAGTCGCTCGATTTGCATCTCTTATCACATTCAGCCATCTCCATGATGCGGTATAAATTAAAGTGTTCGCGGGGGAGAGCGCGCGGTAAGTCACGTGATCCGGGCCCCGGCGCGTTTCAGCCATTAGTGTAGCAGGTAAGAGAAATAGCGTGAATATTTCACATGTCTCGCAGGAGAACTTTCAAAGCGGCGGACGGCACATCTGAAAAGAACTGGGTTTGCTTGGCGTTAGACGTTGATTAGTTTCTTTGGGCTTCACTTCCACTTCTAACTTCTAACGTTCTCCTTTCTGTAGTCAGACCCGGGCACCGGGTAGCACTGGCCACGAGAGAGAGAGAGAGAGAGCTTCGGTTGTGTGGTATGCAGGCAGCTTTGCTGAAGCACTGGAGAATCCCGCATGTATCAGCCCTAGTTTTACGTTCACTTTCATCTCAGCGCATCTTCACCTCACTGGACCAGTGACAATAATTCTACTCCACACGTCGCAACTGGCGCGAGGGTCAGGCTACACATGGCTAGAGCTAAACGTGACAATGTCATAAAAATGTATCTGCAGCTCAGCTATATTACACAAAATTAGCAAAGGTTAGCCTGCAATAATTCTGATTGTTTGCTACATTATTGAAAAAAAAACTGTCAAATGAAAACAAACTCTTGTATTTGGTGTCACTTCAACCCCAGAAAGAAATCTGAGCCATTTTGATTTGGTCTACAACTACAACAGTCTCTTTACCACTGTCATTAAAATACTGCCACTACAATAGTCCTTTTACCACTGTCATGAAAACTGAGCCACAGTGATGCGCGAGTGCGGCTGCAGCGATGGATGGTGTTTCATAACTTATTCCTGTGGGCCTAAGATCAGGATGGACAATGCTGAAAGACTCCATAAAGAAAGAGAAACAGAGAGAGATAATGTTCTAAGAGGAAGAGATGGAGGTCAGAACAGTGGGAGAGCAAGAGCAAGAAAGATGGAGAGAGAGGAAGAGAGAGATAGAGGGAAAGGGCATTTGAAAGTGAGCGGGAGAGAGATTGAGAGAGGGAGGAATGTGTGAGGCCATGGGAATGTGGTGTGTTAGAACTCTGCAGAGAGAGTTTGGCTGTGTTTAAAACATTCCTTGTTCCAACAGACCCTCAAACCCAACAAACTCTTACTGCTATCTGTACACCTATCAGAGAGCTGGTCCTGAGAAATACACACACACACACACTTAATTATTTATTTGCGTTTGGAGTAAATCTGGGTCACCACCCCCCAACCCCCTTCTGCCCCTCCCCATTTTAGCCCCTCCTCCCCTTTAGCCCCTCCCTCCCCCTCTACTCCTTCCTCTCCTCTCACTCTTTGTCTATTACCTCTCTATACAATTTTCTGCCTGAGTTAAAATCTACCAACATTTGGGTTCAGTACATTTGAATACCACGGCAATGGTTGTAGCAGTTTCTGGGATCCAGGAGAGGGAGATGGCCTGTCAGACCATCAAGGCCAGAAAGGGTCCGCCTCCTGATTGTACTGCTACAACAATGAGGCTGATTAATTTCAAATGAAGCTACACGCGATTTTATGGACGTAACCAGCCACGTAGTCCAGCCCCTTTTCATATGCAAATATGCTCTGATTTGATTAATACAATTATGTAAATCAAAATATCTTCGTACAGTGCATGCAATGCATTTGAATACATTTGCAGCATGCATTTTTTTGTGTGTGCATTATCATACAGCAAGAATAAACGGGTGTCACACTGCAAGTCCTTCGGAATTATGTAAGGATCTCATGTATTACCATATGCATAGGCGTGTTGGGTGAGGAATTCATCGGCTTTCGTATCTCGGAGACTTTTAGCAATGCGACACACTGACCCCGGGTCAGCTCTACAAGCTATAACTCCCACCCGTACACGAGGCACTGCCCACGCCCGACCGGCAGCGCCGCTCCGTATTCATAACTGCGGAAAACGTGGCGTTTCGGCGGAACTGACGGAGGGTCCGCGTGCAGAAGGAGCTGGGAACGTTTCTGATCGGCAGCGCTGATATCATCGCTTCGCCAAATTAAACATTTTGTCCCCAGACGCCGCTGTGATTTATTTATGACTGAAATACAACACTGCCCGCGATTATTTTTTTTCATCATTATAAATATGCTAATTTGGGCAAATCTGAGGTGACACACGAGAAGGGTGAATGAAAAGGCGAAAGGGTTTAGGTGGGGAAAACACAGCGTCACTCAGGGCCGCTACATTCAGAACGCTCAAACTAAACGGGATAAATAGGGCTGCTACTCTGTACAAACAGAAACTTAATTAACAAAGTGTTAATTGAAAACAAGGTCTATAATTGTTGTATTACCAGCATAAACACCATTCTTCTCAAACATTATTAATGTGTTTTTTGTTGCACCTATTAGAGATTCTTGTCTCTAAGTTAATTTCATTATGCTAATAAGTTCTCATCCTAACAGAACCTAGGCTTTGATCCATGTTAATTGTCGTGATCTTCAAAGACAAAGTCACCACTTACTTTAAACGAATTTTACATTTTTTAAGGAATCTTATGGAAATGAGGAGGATGTAATTAAATTTGTATGATGTGTCTCGCTATTTCTAAGAGGATGAAGTCGGTGCTGCCGAGGTTTGGCTTCAACATTTTACTGTGAAGAAACAGAGAGAGACAGAAAGAGAGAGATACAGAGAGAGATAGACAGAGAGAGAGAAAGAGAGAGAGAGAGAGGAAAAGGTTCAGATGCAAAAGATTAAAGAAACTGTGAATCCGAGCCCTAATTTGTACTGATAAACTTTAGTCTTTAATATGCTCTTTTGTGTTCACAGCATGAAATCATTGCAGGAGGAACTTTAATCTCCACCCCTCTCTCTCCTCATCACTTTTAACCTTATTCTACTCCTCCGTTTCCTGTGAGCCCGTGACATGCTAGATGCTTCCGATAATATGTGTGAACCTGGAGAAATGGAAAACAAGCCCTTCAGACAGCGAAGGAAAGACGAAGAAAGACGGAGAGGCTAGAACTGAGAGGGGTGAAAGAAACTCGAAAAATCTATAATCACACTAACTAGGTGAACGGGAGGTCTGAAAGACGAAGTTGACTTTAAGTTGCTGGAAAAATGTTGAAGGCGCAAAAGTGTTTTCTTCTGGATCTAAGGTTTTGTGGTTCTAATAAGCCTTCTGTGTGCGTGTACATGAATGTGTGTGTCAGCGTGAGAGAGTGCGTGTGTGAGAAAGAGAGAGAGACAAAGTGTGTGTGTGTGTGTGTGTGTACATGCATGTGTGTGTCAGCGTGAGAGAGTGCGTGTGTGAGAAAGAGAGAGAGACAAAGTGTGTGTGTGTGTGTGTGTACATGAATGTGTGTGTCAGCGTGAGAGAGTGCGTGTGTGAGAAAGAGAGAGAGACAAAGTGTGTGTGTGTGTGTGTGTGTGTACATGCATGTGTGTGTCAGCGAGAGAGAGTTCGTGTGTGAGAAAGAGAGAGAGACAAAGTGTGTGTGTGTGTGTGTGTGTGTACATGCATGTGTGTGTCAGCGAGAGAGAGTGCGTGTGTGAGAAAGAGAGAGAGACAAAGTGTGTGTGTGTGTGTGTGTGAGGGAGCTTTGGGAGTGCCCTGTTCTTGGCTCGGACTCCTTCAAGCTTAATTGCACCCTGATGGCTCCTGATTCTGGCAGTCTGGCCTGGACTCATTTCCTTACATTTCCTTATCTACCTAATGTCAAAAATGTAACTATTACTCACCACGGCCATGTTGCTGTGCCTGATAGCTGCGATTGTGGCGTGCGATTGTGGCGTGCGATTGTGGCGTGCGATAGCCGCGGGAACAGTGGCTCCCATCCCCCCCGGCGTAATCGCATCCGCCGCGTCAGCCTCCACGCGGGACCTCAACGGCAGCGTTAGCGGCAGAGTGCGAGGACGAATCAGACGAATCAGACTCCGGACCAGCTGATACGCCATCGCCAGCCTGGCGCGTGCTACGTGATCCCTGCTGCACGGGCGTGCGGTGCGTTTGAAACGAGTTAACTTAAGGAGAATCATAACAGCAGCCGTTGCATATTTTATGGGGATATGTATCGCCTTGGTCTTGTGTGTGTTCAGACTGCACTTCACATAGAGACTAATCAATGTGTGGGTTTGACCCTCGGTGTTTTGTGTTAGAGCAGTGATATTGTGAGCTCAGTGTGTGTGTGTGTGTGTGTGTGTGTGTGTGTGAGACAGAGTGATAGGTGCATGGGTGAATGGGGCTAAATGGTCTTTACCTTTTGATTCCGTATTCGACATATAAAGCCTCTTACACATACAGTCCAAATCCCCCAAAAGCTTAAACCACATGCCAGATGTACCCAGGTATGGCTGTTTGTGTGTGTTTGTGTTTGTGTATGCATGCGTGCTTGTGTGTGTGTGTGTGTGATAGTGAACATGTGCTTAAATGTTATATATTGCATGACGTGTCAGTCAGAGCTGAGTGTTTTAGTGTGTTGTTATAGTCTAGGAGTGAAGGGGTGTGGTGTATGAGTGTGTGTGTGTGTGTGTGTGAGTGAGTAATAAAAGGAGAGAGAGTGAGATCTGAGAACTCATTGCTGATTGGGTATCAAACAGCCTGGCAGTAGTGGTTGCAGTGTCGGCTACGGTCCAGAGGCGGCTACACACACACACACACACACACACACACACACACATTCATAAAGAGGACTTAGACACCGCCACACGACCTTCTGAAGAGTGTTTCACATGCCCTCACACATGCTTTCTGCTGTCCCCTTGATGTCCAGTGTGATATGTTCTTCGCTCGTGTGTGTAGATGTTCTGGTCAGACATGACAGTGGACAGAGCTCGTCCACTCCCATCACGTCTCTGCTCCAGGCTCGGAAAGGGAGGGTCTAGTTTTCATCTTCGCTCTTTTGACCTTGAAAATGAACTCAAACTTCCTTTTTCATTTGTGAGTGCGTGTGGACGTGAAGAGAGGATGTGAAGGAGACGTGTGTGTGTGTGTGTGTGTGTGTGTGCGCGCGTGTGTGTGTGTTAAAGAGAAATGGAGAGAGTACAAAATGGGTTGGTGGAGTAGCAGAATATCTCCTTTCTGTCAGAGATACAAAGCAGTGACATGTTTTACTCCAGCAAACGGACTCGGTGAACACGATCTCTCCACAGAAGCCAGCAGCTATGTGAAGCGCTCCTTCCTTAAACACACACACACACACACACAGAGGGGACCAGAGTGTGTGGCTCGCGTGTGGCAGGTGAGTAGAAGCATCATCCTTTTTACTGTGAAAAAATTCACACACAAGAACCTTTATCGCCTACATTTCTAAATCTAACCCTAAATTAGCCATTTTCTACCCTAAAAAGAAAAGATACAATCTAATAAATCTCTTTTTTTTTCTTGAAAAAGGGCGAATTCCTCTTCACAGAGGATATAAGTTCATGTCCCTGTCAGAGAGATCCTGATGCCCGTAGCACTTTACACACACATGCTTCAGCGTCCCAACTCTTACTGTAATGTATATTAAAAACTGCCTCTCCTGTGCTTTGGCAGTATTGCACTATAATCATGCAAATGAAGCCGTTTTGAGCTGATTGAAGTGAATTGAACTGACGTGAATGGCAGCGATGATGAATTAAGTAACCTAGGCCATTTATAATATTACACTGATA
>JAGXOD010001402.1:3087500-3137500 GCA_020368025.1 Brachyhypopomus occidentalis | reverse complement strand
TTCTCCCCCATCTCTCTCTCTCTCTCTCTCTCTCTCTCTTCCCCTGGAATCTAATAGGATCATTCTCATTCTGCTGAAGTCATTCTGCAGTTACAGAATCACCATCTGTGTGTGTGTTAACCTGAGCCTGTGGAGAGCTGTGCTAGGCTAGGTGTGCTGGCGCCTCTAATGACTCTTAATCTTTTCTTTAATTAAATCGTGCAGCCAACCTGAAAAATCTATCTTAATGCAAATGAGCAGGCCCCTTATTGGCATTTGCTTACCATAATGCACTAATAAGGTTAATTTAATAAAAAATCTGTTCCAGTTTTTCAGAGATAATTGTATGTTTTCTTGATCCATTTTGTGCAGAGAGATGTTTGTTTGTGGGGATTGCCAATAGGGGGTGGGAAAGCTGTGTGTGTGTGTGTGTCTGTGTGTGTGTGTGTGTGTGTGTGTGTCTGTGTCTGTGTGTATGTGTGTATGTCACTTCTGGGCGTGAGTCAGCCATGAAAAATAAAATTTGGGGGAGTGAAAATCTATCTGATGCACACAAGTGCTGTGTTACCCCCACCCCAAACACCACCCCCCACCTCCACCCACCACATTGTTTCAACGGTTTTCATTAAAGAAAAAAACAGCACGAAAAAAAAGACAAATCTCTGTAGGGCTTGTTTATTCGGTCACTCATGACTGAGCAAAGTTTATACACCAGAAATAAAAAATCACCTGAAAAAAAAAATACCAGTCCAGAAACATCACGGAAATATCCGGAAAGACTCTACCAGAAGGCCTTTCGGTTGGGCGGTCTGACCTAGGATCTGCTGTGATTGGCCAAAATGACTAAAAACAGAGATGCATGCTGATTCTAGCTCAGCTCGGTGGTTATATAGTGACAGGCCTGCAGGGGAAAGTTTCCTGCCTCACTGTGTTTCAGCAGCCAGCTCTCTGTGGTATATCACACCTTGTATAAACATGACAAATGCGTTGCTTATTCTATATTATTTTTATGAATAATTTAGTGGTGTCTTGGCTAAGGTGTGGACTAATATGAAAGTGTTCAATTATTCATTTGCCACGCAGCACTCCGGTTTGGCCACGTGGTGATTGGTGGGGGGTGGGGGGGGTAAACAGACGCGGGCACATTTTAACGAGGAGAAAGTTTCCTTCTGCTTATAGTAACAAGAGGCTGGTCCAGAATGCACATTGATAAGGCCCACAAAGCACATCGTCAGTCTGCTAAGGCCTCCGAGGCCTCGACGTTGCGGCGGGAACGCTGTAGGTGGACGTAAGTTCTCCCGCACTCAAACAGTTGGGCGTGATGCCCGATCTTTGTTCATTACTGCAAGGCAGTAGCGCTGCTGCTTTAGAGGCTTCAAGTCGTTCAAGCCGGCTCACCAGAGAGAGGTTGATTCATTTCCCATTCATCCACTGCATGCTTCTGGGCGAAAGGGAATGCGTTGCGGAACATTGCTATGAATTCAGACAAAAGCTTCATCCAGAAAGTGTAGAATCCGAAGACAGACGTAGCAATTCTGCACCGTCTTGTGGGAGCTTCTACGTTTCTGTAAAGCGACCTGTTGTTCTGATTGTACGTACATTACCACGTTGCTGTTATGGAGTAACTACACCCTTAATTCCCGCGTTATGTCATGAATTCGTGTACAAGAGTACAAGAGCTGGATAAAAGTGATCCAAAGATATGTAGAGGTGTAGTTCACAAAGATAAAAATCTGCGTGTCTTTGAACATGGACTGCCAGAGCTTGGGAACGACATTTGGGTCAGAGGTCAAACTTTGTGCAGATTTACGTGGTCCTCTGCAGTCACAGCTAACACGCGTTCTCACTAGGTGGTCCCTAGCTGAAGGGCGTTGAGTATATGGGGTTGTTGAACCCCTCCCAGTGATGACACAGTGATGACACCTCTCCCAGGCGGTAAACGCATATCAGAACGTTTCTGTGGAAGCGATGAAACGAATCGCTGGAGAAGCTCGCTCTTGTGTGATCTCAGCATCCCTCAGACCCTTAAACATCCTCTGGAGATGCTACGTTTGCTCAGAGAAGTTGGTGGGGTGGGGAGATGAAGAGAGAAGGGTAACGAACAAACACAAAAAAACTGAAATGTTTGCGTGTGGAAGCCGGCAGCTCGGTTGCCTCAGCTGGGCTGATCCTGTGCACACGGCGTGATTTACTCTCCCCAGGAGTGCACACGGCGTGATTTACTCTCCCCAGGAGTGCACACGGCATGATTTACTCTCCCCAGGAGTGCACACGGTGTGATTTACTCTCCCCAGGAATGTGCACACAGTGTGATTTACTCTCCCCAGGAGTGTGCACACAGTGTGATTTACTCTCCCCAGGAGTGTGCACACAGTGTGATTTACTCTCCCCAGGAGTGCACACGGCATGATTTACTCTCCCCAGGAGTGCACACGGTGTGATTTACTCTCCCCAGGAGTGCACACGGCGTGATTTACTCTCCCCAGGAGTGTGCACACAGTGTGATTTACTCTCCCCAGGAGTGCACACGGTGTGATTTACTCTCCCCAGGAGTGCACACGGCGTGATTTACTCTCCCCCAGGAGTGTGCACATGGCTTGATTTACTCTCCCCTGTGAGTGTGCAGTGGTGTGATTTACTCATCCTTGGGAGTGTTCACATGGTGTGATTTACTCTCCCCTGTGAGTGTGCAGTGGTGTGATTTACTCACCCTTGGGAGTGTTCACATGGTGTGATTTACTCTCCCCCTGGAGTGTGCACACGGCGTGATTTACTCTCCTCCTGGAGTGTGCACACAGGGTGATTTACTCTCTCTCGGGAGTGTGCACAGGACCTGATTACTCTCCGCTCCAATCTCCTGAAACGACTGCCTCGTCTTCACTATGCTGTCCAAGTTTCGCCTGTTTATACAAACTCTGCCGTGCGTTTCCTACAGCCCAATGTAAATCTCACATGTTCTAAAAAGAGACAAAGACAACAAAGAGAAAAATAAAACTGGGGAAAGAAAACAAATATGGCCGTCTGTCAATGTCACCTTAATGGAGATGTACTGACAACACACGATGGGTGTTCATAAACAAACCCAAGATAGGAAGGAAGTGCTTTGCGAAGCTTTTGGTAGGGATGGTGGTAGAGGTGGTGTTAGAGATGGTGTTAGAGATGGTGGTGGTGGAGATGGTGATAGAGGTGGTGCTATAGATGGTGTTAGAGATGGTGGTGGTGGAGATGGTGGTAGAGGTGGTGGTAGAGATGGTGGTGGTGGAGATGGTGGTAGAGGTGGTGCTAGAGATGGTGGTAGAGATGGTGGTGGTAGAGATGGTGGTAGAGATGGTGGTAGAGATGGTGGTGGTGGAGATGGTGGTAGAGATGGTGGTGGTGGAGATGGTGGTAGAGATGGTGGTAGAGATGGTGGTGGTAGAGATGGTGGTAGAGATGGTGGTGGTGGAGACTGTGGTAGAGGTGGTGTTGGAGATGGAGGTAGAGATGGTGTGTGGGAATGGTGGAGGGTGTTGTATTAACACTCCACGGCCCCAGCAGTGGGTTGCCGCTCTAACGACATGAAGTAGGCGTGTAATCCGGAGGTTTAGACAAGGCTGCTCAGCAGGACTTGTGACGAGAAAATATCCAGAACTGTGTAGACTGAGAGAGACCCATTCATCAGACTCCTCAAACACCCACCCACCCACCCACCCACACACACACACACATGCACACACACACACACACATTTACTTATAGCTTGGGAACTTTCTATAGTACTAAGACATGAAGCAACATAGTGTCCATATGCCTAACAATTGTTAAAGCGTGGACCCTAGTAATACAAGACATATTACTAACCTTGTAATACAACAGATTAAGAACTCCGGAGCCATTTGGGGAGTATCTGCTGAGTCTCTCTCACACTCTAATCTTTCTGACATATGTCCCCTCCCCCTCCATCTTTTTTCTCCTCTCTCTCTTGGGTTGGAGTAATTTGTCAGTATGGCACAAAATGCAGTTAGTAGATTATGATTTTGACTTCACATCTGTTTATAGCACACATTCCATATGTAAAAAATGTTCCTGCTAAGAGGCAGACGATGATCAGAAACCCAGGAGGAATAGATCCGATCTGCCTGCTTTAAAAATACATTCCAGACATTCCAAACCCATTATGATGTCATAATACAGTCGATCCCAATGGTGATATGTCAACAAACTCAGTGGATTCCAGTTGTCTCCTGGCCACCTGTACAGGCTCACAGCCACTGGAACCTAGATGCTTAGAGAACTTGTGTCTCCCTGCAGTGTGTTTCACAAACCACCTGGAATTGAATGATGGGAAGTGTAGTCCAGCCAGACAGCTCTTTAGTGAGAGGCCAGCCTTTGCCTTCAGGGTATATGGGAATGACACCATGATTGAAGACGTGAGGTCAATTGTTTGTTACACAGAACTCAGTCATTCATTTCCAGTATTTGTCAGGCATTCTGTGCCAGAACAACATATACATGTTTATTAGTAGAGAATATGTACAAGTTAAGTTAAGTCAAGCCACATTGTCAATTGTGATTTTCACCCCAATCGAAATTTGTCCTCCGCATTTACCCATCTGTGCAGTCAGAACACACACACACACACACACACACACACACACACACACTAGTGATAACTAGGGGGCTGTGGTGCACACGTGCCCAGAGCGGTGGGCAGCCCTAGCCCGGCGCCCGGGGAGCAGTTGGGGTTAGGTGCCTTGCTCAAGGGCACCTCAGTCATGGCCTCAGGCCTGGGAATCGAACCCACGACCCTCCGGTCACAAGACTGGTTCCCTAACCACCAGACCATGACTGCCCCTACAAGAATCAAACCCAAGAACCAAACCCAGGAATCAAACCAGGAATCAAATCAGGAATCAAACCCAGGAATCAAACCAGGAATCAAATCAGGAATCAAACCCAGGAATCAAACCAGGAATCAAATCAGGAATCAAACCCAGGAATCAAACCTATGACCTTTGTATTGTTGATTTGTGTGCAGGCAGTACTCAGTTTATTTAATAAAGCCTCCCTGATTATCCCTCAGAAGAAAGGTAATGCAAAAAGGACTAGCTGCACACGGGGCTTCATGTCAGAAAGCATGACTACTGACTACTGACCTGTAATGGAAGGCATGTAAGGTCAGTAGGACCATCAATGCTTTTTTTTTCCATCACTTTTATATCTCATATATTCTTCTGTTAGACTGATGGTGTTTATGGGCGTCTGACCATCACTTCAGTTCAGTGAAACCCTGGATGACATACGGCTCCCAAAATATGTAATGGTTTGGCATCAGTAAGGTGTCCAAAAATAGAGTTTAATGGATGTGGGGTGACGCACTTAGCCTCAGAGCCTGGAATTCTGTAGATTTGAATGTGAGCATTATCTGATGGAAATAAAATAGAAGTCTGTGCTTACGGGCACAAGTGTGTGTGTGTGTGTGTGTGTGTGTGAAGAATAGGGGAATGTTAATTATAGAGTCAGTTCATTGACCTCAATATCAAAGCCTTCTGAAGGTATGTAAAGAAGTGCTGAGCAGAGACACTAAACGAAAGGATTACATTTAAGCTACTCACATTGGAGTAGAAATATGGGATATTGTAACTGCTATAGGCCTATGTGAGTATGGGCATGCACAGATATGCATGTGTGTGTGTGTGTGTGTGCGTGTGTGTGTGTGTGTGAGTGTGGAGTTTGCTGAATGGTCGTGGGTTAAGTGTTCATTAATTCGATTAGGTCAGCCTGGCGGGCCGTGGATGGGATTAGAGTTGTAAGCGCTGGCGTCTGAAAGCCTCGTGCACCTTGGTGAATGCTCCACCCGCTCCGAGCTGCCACACAGGCGGGGCACACACAGCCTACATGCCTACCTGGCATTTTGTACCCGCCAGTCCACCGACTAATCTCTGGTAATGGGGGGGGGGGTAGATTTGTGCGCTGACACAGCCCTCCTGTGGCTCCTGTACAATACTCACCTCTCTTCTTAACCTCCCTCTCTCACACACATCTGCTCCATGCCTTTGTACTTCTCCCATTACCGTTTTGGAAAGCAGGTCGTGTGTGTGTGTGTGTGTGTGTGTTTGTGCGCATGTGTGTGTTTGTGCATGTGTGTGTGTGTGTGTGTGTTTGTGCACATGTGTGTGTGTGCACATGTGTGTGTGTGTGTTTGTGCACATGTGTGTGTGTGCACATGTGTGTGTGTGTGTGTGTGTGTGTGTGTGTGTGTGTGTGTGTGTGCACATGGGACCTGGCAGCAGGCGGTTCATGTCAGCCATGCAGCACAGCAACAGCATGTCAGCGTCGCTACGACAACCGTTCTCCCGACGCCCGAAAAAGACATCCGTCAGTGTCTCGTTTGGCGTGTGACTCCAGCAGGGGGATTCGCTGCTCGCGAGCCTCCACAAGCCTAATCAAAAATCTACTAGTGGGGGCAGAAGTGCAGGGGGAGCAGCACAGGACTGAGAGGAGCTCCATCACACTACTGAGGGAGGGAGGGATGGAGGGAGGGATGGAGGGTGAAAAGAGAGAGAGAGAGAGAGAGAGAGAGAGAGAGGGAGGGAGGTGAGTCCACTGGGACACAAAGTAAGACTGATTCCAGTGTTTGATTTCTCAAATATCCACTTCTCTCTCTCCTTCTCTCTCTCTCTCTCGCTCTCTTTTCACCCCTTCACTCATTCTCTTGCTCTCTCTTCTCTAACGGTGAATAAAATTGTCTGCCGCGGTGAGTTAGGTGAGGAAGCCGGTAGCGTCACCTTAGAGGAGTTGAGATGATCGCACCTCCCGCTAATGAGACGCCCCGACTCCGAAATAGCAGCGTGCGCCCCTGCCATCCGAATTACTCATTCACAGCGAACTCGCAGCGTGCGTTATGGGTGAGCACAGAGACGGGCGGCCGGGGGTCACGCAAACGAGGCGTCCGGAGGACTGAGGACAGGGACAAGGGGACAAAGCAGTCGTGAGTGTCCAGCGACGCCCCACAGCTCCACCACAGCTCCACCACACAAGCACTTTGTGTCCCCTGCGTGCGTGCACGTGGTGTGTGTGTGTGTGTGTGTGTGTGTGTGTGTGTGTGTGTGTGAGTGCGCGTGGTGTGTGTTGGTGTGCAAACACCTGGGTCGTACAGGCTCCGGTGTGTGTGACAGCAGAGCAGACGAGAGCGAGAGAGTGTTTTATTCCCCTCCGTCCTGCTGGAATACCTGGGATTAGCATTCACGTGCGTAATCTTCTTAGGACGAGTGCAGAGCAGGACATGAGCACAGTGGTAACAGGTGTTCCAGCATTAGCATCTATTGCAAAAGCTTATGTGTGTGACATTGAATCGAGCACATATACACACACACACACACACACACACGCACGCACACACACACACACACACACACGCATGTTTGCAGTATCCTGTAGCAGGGTGAAGAGTGTGATCATTAGCAGGTATTACTCCTTGTGTAAGCAGTGTGTGTGCAATTTGGCAGTGCTTTGCTGTCTCAGGTCCTCTAACGAGAGGATGAAAAGTGGAGGAAGGGCGGAGGAAGGGCGGAGGACGGGTGGAGGACGGGTGGTTAGGGCGCTGGTGCACCCAATATGTGACACATTAAACTGGCTGTATTAGACAGGCGTCTCCCTGTTTTAACAGGATTTCTCATTTACACGTACTCCTACGTACCCCCCCCCCCCCCCCCGACTGTGTGTGAGCATGTGTGGGCCAGTGCCTGCACCTGTACATGTGTGTGTGTGTGTGTGCCTCATTCTACCCCTAAATTTACTCTCCCACTAAACCCACCCAGACTCCCCCACTAAACCCACCCAGACCCTCCTACTAAACCCACCCAGACTCCCCCACTAAACCCACCTAGACCCTCCTACTAAACCAACCCAGGCCCTCCCACTAAACCCACCCAGACCCTCCCACTAAACCCACCCAGACCCTCCCACTAAACCCACCCAGACCCTCCTACTAAACCCACCCAGACTCCCCCACTAAACCCACCCAGACCCTCCCACTAAACCCACCCAGACTCCCCCACTAAACCCACCCAGACCCTCCCACTAAACCCACCCAGACCCTCCTACTAAACCCACCCAGACTCCCCCACTAAACACACCCAGACTCCCCCACTAAACCCACCCAGACCCTCCTACTAAACCCACCCAGACCCTCCCACTAAACCCACCCAGACTCCCCCACTAAACCCACCCAGACTCCCCCACTAAACCCACCCAGACCCTCCCACTAAACCCACCCAGACTCCCCCACTAAACCCACCCAGACCCTCCTACTAAACCCACCCAGACCCTCCCACTAAACCCACCCAGACCCTCCTACTAAACCCACCCAGACCCTCCCACTAAACCCACCCAGACTCCCCCACTAAACCCGCCCAGACTCCCCCACTAAACCCACCCAGACTCCCCCACTAAACCCATCCAGACCCTCCTACTAAACCTGCTGCACAGTGCTTGTACAATGATGACTAGTGAAGTTGTACAGGAGAGTGAAATCAATCAATTTACTCTGATCTGGAAGCTTCACAAGTCCTTAAAGCGAAAGAGAGAGTGAGATAGAGAAAAGGGGGGGGGGGGTGATGACTGTGGGAGTGGAGGAAAGGGGTAATACTGTAGGGGGTAATACTGTAGGGGGTAATATTGTAGGGGGTAATACTGTAGGGGGTAATACTGTAGGGGGTAATACTGTATGTGTTGATCAGGTAAGAGGCTCCACTTAAGGGCCAGACACAGACTAATGCAACTCTAATAGAAATGCCACTGGCAATGAGCCTAATTGTCACGGTCTGCCCCGCCCCCCTGTCATTCTCATGCCCGTTTGTTTTTTGTAGCCATGTGCGTCTTAGCCCCGGCCCGTGTTTTGTATTCCCTGCCCCTCGTCATGTCTTTCAGGTGTTTCATGTTAGTTCTGTTCTATTTATACCCTCTGTTTGGTCTTTCATGTTGCTGGTTGTTTTGTCTTCAGCCCCTGTCGCCTCGCTGTTATATTACGTTGTCTAAAACCGTTGTAGTGTTTCTGTCATAGTGTTTGGTCTCTAAGTGTGCACTCTGTTTAAAGCTTCGTGTATGTTTCCAGGTCTCTTTTCGTGTTTGAGTTAAACTAGTGTTTCTTTGTTTCATTATGTCACTGAGTGTTGGATATGTTTCGTGGTACTAGTAAGTCTCACAATAAATCTCGCTCATCTCAGCGCTTGTGTCCGTCAAGTAAACGCACGCCTCGCAAGGCGTTACATAACAACCAGCCCCCTAAGGACACAGCGAGAGAGCGAGACTCCGTGAGTTCCGCCGCTGTAACGAGATGGTGGCTGCTCCCTGCAGTTCACATCTCCGGTGTTACAGCGAACAAACCGAGACAAGAAATCCCCTGGCGCTGTGGGTACAGCGGGTTCACAACAGGATAGGCAAGCTATTTTAGACATTTTTCGCTTAGTTGCCTATTGCCATGAGAACCCGGAGGAGCGCCATGATCCTGCCCGTTTTGGTGACCGCTACAGGGAGGGGCAACCTGTAGCGCAAGACGGGTCAGAGGAGTGAATGTGCAGGTGGTCTGTACAACAACACTCGGCGTGCTCTTAAAAAAGCACTGTGAGCTCCCGATACCTCGAGTAGGTCGGAGCATGCGCAATAAGAGCCGCCGAGGAGACCCTGTACCTGCATGTTCCTCCAGGATTTCTGAGGCTCCAGTGGTGGGTTTGATCAGCACCACCACCTCGGCAGGCCCCCCTCTGGCAGGTGATGCGCCAAAGGATTTTTGGGGGGTAGTACCCGAGTGTACGAGGCCCAGGAGAGGCCAGCCCGAGTGCACGAGGCCCAGGAGAGGCCAGCCCGAGTGCACGAGGCCCAGGAGAGGCCAGCCCGAGTGCACGAGGCCCAGGAGAGGCCAGCCCGAGTGCACGAGGCCCAGGAGAGGCCAGCTAGCGCCCCAGAGGCCAAGGAGAGGCCTATGAGCGTCACGACGGCCCAGGAGGGGCCTGTGAGCGTCACGACGGCCCAGGAGGGGCCTGTGAGCGTCACGACGGCCCAGGAGGGGCCTTCCACGTCTGCTGAGACCCAGGAGGGGCCTTCCACGCCTGCTGAGACCCAGGAGGGGCCTTCCACGCCTGCTGAGACCCAGGAGGGGCCTTCCACGCCTGCTGAGACCCACGGGGGGTCTCCCACGCCTGCTGAGACCCACGGGGGGTCTCCCACGCCTGCTGAGACCCAGAGGGGGTCTTCCACGCCTGCTGAGACCCAGGAGGGGTCTTCCACGCCTGCTGAGACCCAGGAGGGGTCTTTCACGCTTCCTGAGACCCACGGGGGTCTTCCACGTTTCCTGAGACCCACGGGGGTCTTCCACGTTCCTGAGACCCACGGGGGGTCTTCCACGCTTCCTGAGACCCACGGGGGTCTTCCACGCCTCCTGAGACCCACGGGGGTCTTCCACGTTTCCTGAGACCCACGGGGGTCTTTCAAGTCGCCGGACTTTACGCCCGGGGTACCACTGGCCTGCCGCGGGCTGGACGCCCCCAAGAGCGCCTCCTGTGGGCCCGGGTCCGCCTATGCGCCCTGCTGCGCCGTGGGCCCCCGCCCATCCCTCCCTGTTTTCGGTCTCCTGTCTCTCCCTGTTTCCCGCCCTCCCCGCCTCGTATATGGGTTCTGTTTTGTCGTTTTTGCCTTCTGTAGTTCCTGGTTTTGTCTTTGCTCGTGTTATGGTGTCTGTTTCGGTTCCTGTGTTTGTTCCTGTGTCTGTTCCGTTTTTGTCTGCTCCCGTGCCTGTCTCGGTGTCTGTCCCGGTGTCTGTCCCTGTGTTTGTGCCAGTCCCCTGTCGGTTGCCTGGTCTGTTTTAGGTCTTTGTCTTCCTCGTCCTCCTGTTGTGCTTCCTTCTGGTCGTCGCCGCCCTTCTTGTGTTGTTGCTCCTCCCTCCGTGTCAGCCTGTTCGTCGTCCCTCAGTCCTGTGTCTCTGCCTGTTCTGAGTTTGTTCCCCGTCCGTCCTGCACTTCCGTGTCTGTCCCTGGCTTTCCTTTGGTCTCGCCCTGTCCCGGATTTTTCTCTTGGTTCTCCTTCCCTTCCGTTGTCGTCTGTCTCTGGTTCGTGTCCGTTGGCTGTCCCTGGTGTGGTTTTTTCTCGTGTTGTGTAGCCCGTTTCTGTGTCGTTTTTGCCTGTGCCGCTGCCTGTGTCTGTTTCTGTTTCTGTTTAGGTTCCTGTGTTTGTGCCGGTTCTCCTGGCGCTTGCCTGGTCTGTGTTGGGTTTTCGTTTCCGTTGTTTTCTGTTTTCTGTGTTTGGTTGATGTTTTTTTTTGGCGCGATCCTGGGGATGCGCCTTTGGGGGGTGTCACGGTCTGCCCCGCCTCCTGTCATTCTCATGCCCGTTTGTTTTTGTAGCCATGTGCGTCTTAGCCCCGCCCGTGTTTTGTATTCCCTGCCCCTCGTCATGTCTTTCAGGTGTTTCATGTTAGTTCTGTTCTATTTATACCCTCTGTTTGGTCTTTCATGTTGCTGGTTGTTTTGTCTTCAGCCCCTGTCGCCTCGCTGTTATATTACGTTGTCTAAAACCGTTGTAGTGTTTCTGTCATAGTGTTTGGTCTCTAAGTGTGCACTCTGTTTATAGCTTCGTGTATGTTTCCAGGTCTCTTTTCGTGTTTGAGTTAAACTAGTGTTTCTTTTTGTTTCATTATGTCACTGAGTGTTGGATATGTTTCTGTGTACTAGTAAGTCTCACAATAAATCTCGCTCATCTCAGCGCTTGTGTCCGTCATAAACGCGCACGCCGCAAGGCGTTACACTAATACTTATGCAGAGGTCTAACCACAGACCACTATAAATATATATGCCTTCTTGCATATTCCAGTCAACACTTCTTGTGCTCCATGGTGTCTCCATGACATCCTTGTTTGTCGAGTGATGAAGTCCTTGGTTGTCAAGTGATCTTATGGTTGGCGCTGACACTTCTGGTTGAGCCTTCTCCAGCTCATCCTGTCTAATGCAGTAACACAGGAGTCTGTCGTCACTGTCCTGAGGAGATGGCAAAAACCTGTCGACGGGACCCAAAAGGGTTTACCGCCATGCTATAAGTTTGGACGTTTGTCCAACGCACCCAATGGTGTCTCTAGGAACGTCTGAGGTCTTGGAAGTCTCCTAGGTACCTTCTTGGACATGTCCCTAGTAGTAGGGTAGAGTTAAGGGTTGTTACCAAGTTCCCACCAGGTTAGATGTGTTCGAAGTAATTGTAATGTGTCAGGAGTAACAAAATATCCTGCCACTCTAAAATAATTCATCTGCCATTTTATTTGCTCATTTGCAGTATCATTCAACTGATACAGGTTTAAAAAATGTAAAAATGTAAAGCAAAAAAATGTAGGCCTGCAGAAAAGTGTAAAGTTACAAATCCTTACTTTGCACTATTTCTGACTGCATTTGTATGCACTGAGACTTGCTGTGATAAGCTCTCTCTCTCTCTCTCTCTCTCTCTCTCTGTCAGCAAACTCAGCCTGCCTATGAGTCTTTCAGAGCAGTACTCTGTTGAGCAGTTTCCAGTGGATCAAAGCAAAGGTCTGTACTTAACCAGTACAGGTAAATAGGTCATTTTCATTTGGATTATGAGGGGTTTTGATATACGTATAGGCGTTGTCGTGACGGCTGTACGTACTGTGTTAGCTCAAGTGGTTATCTGAACATTGATGAGACAGGTATACAGGTAACAGTGTGAGCCTCATCTGAGTACTGAGTTGGTGCATTGGCGGTGACCACAGGAGAGGGGGGGTTCTGCGTAGTGGTGAAGGTACCTTCTCCAAAGTAGTAACCTCGTGGGCTCAACTTTACAATCCCAGAGAACATCTTTTCAAACTGAAAGCAGTAATCCAGGAAACCACTGTTCCATCACTGTTCCACCACTGTTCCATCACTGTTCCACTGTTCCACCACTGTTCCATCACTGTTCCACCACTGTTCCATCACTGTTCTACCACTGTTCCATCACTGTTCCACCTCTGTTCCATCACTGTTCCACTGTTCCACCACTGTTCCATCACTGTTCTACCACTGTTCCATCACTGTTCCACCACTGTTCCATCACTGTTCCACCACTGTTCCACCGGCCTATGGCGACTGAATCCAGTATTGAGCAGAAGAAAGTACAGTGTTTGCCATAGGTCCACTAGAGACAGGCCTGAGACTGGCTCTTCAGGGCAGGAGACCCACTGTCCCCTCTTCGATCTCCCGTGTTGTCCTCTCCACAGCAGTGGAACAGGCCTGCCCTGATCAATAAACCTGATTAAATGGCACATCTCCCCAAGTGATCAATATCATATGCTGCATGTGTATATCTGGGGCTGCAAATGGTCTCCCAGCACCCAGAATGCAGTGTGTCTTATCTACATACTCCCCTCTGTAGTGCACTCACAGCCTGCCAACACTTCATACTGAGGGTCACAAAACAACAGACAGGGTGTCAGTGTTCTGCGTCTACAGACGTACAGAGCAAGAGCCAAAACTCAATATCTAAAAAAAAAAATCTAAAAGCTTAAAAAAAACAGAAGATATTTATTCTAAAAATATAACATTTTATCTTCTTTGGTATTCTTAGACTGTTTTCTTATAGTACATATCCTCAAAATGTTATATATGCTCAAAAAGTTAGCTTTTCTTTCACATCATTAACCTTAAAATCATTTGCATTTGTAATGGATTCAAAGATGTAATAAATAAATAAACAAAATGCATAAAACAATTAATAGCTTTGCAAGTGGTTCCGAAAAAATCTTTGAAAATTGACCAAAATAGATCAATAAATTGTGGTGAACCGAAATAACCATAAATGTCATTAAATAAATTTAAATATTAAATGTTATTAAGTTTGTTGGATATATCACGTATCTGGTCACTGAATCCTGGAGAAATCCTCGGTATGGTGTAACAGGATTGAGGTTTGCAAACACAGGCCATACTCAGCCAGTCAATAGTGCTACTGCATAATCATCGATTGGCGTTCGTGGCAGCGGGAGACGGAAGGCGGCCGTTCGGGCGAGTTATTGTCCGCGCGGCGGCGAGGCACACCGAGCAACGTCCCAGACAGCAGGCCACGGAAGACAGATGAGAAAGGATTCACACGGACAAGCCTGCAGTTTGTCTTACCTGAGAGTGCCGAGGCTTAATGTAGGACATCGATACAGAAAGACGAGACAGACGAGAGAGAGAGAGAGAGAGATGGATTAAGTGCAGAATCAGGGTCAAATTAATCATCTGACAGCGTCCGTTACTCCTGGGGCGTGTTACGCTGTTGCCTCTCTCCCTCCCTCCCTCTCCCCACGCAGGGTTCAGGCTCCCGCCACAGACGTCGTCTTGCTGTGTTTTTCCACTCAGACCTCACTAGTTGCTTTCACACGTGCAGTAACTCACTTCTCTGTCCTTATGATGGGCCTGACTGGAGAGATGCTGCTTGGTTAGAAGTATCTCTGTGTCAGAGCTGAGACAGACAGACACACACACACACACACACACACACAGACAGACCTCTGACACATAGACTTCGTCTCGCTCTCTCCCCTGACACAAGGGTTCCTCTTTGCGAACAGACACGCATTGATGTGCATTATGAGAGCGTCACTATCTGCGCTAACATCTGGAACGGTCTGAACAAGAGTGCACTGTCCGTGCGTTCACGCCGCCTTTGTGCCGTCGAACACACACCTTCCATTGGCCCCCAGAAACACCCCCCCCCCCCCCCCTCCGCCCTGAACCCCCCCAACAAACACCAGTGATTCGATTGAGCCCAGACGCAGATGTGCCATGACTGGCGCTCACCTGAGGGCATAAATTTCGCCTCCGACTCTGTTTCCGCCCTCCCGCCTCCACAGCCGAGGGGTCGCTGGCGATCGGGCGTCGTCGTGGGAGCAGGTGTTCGATCCACGAGTACGATGGTGGCATCCTCGGATGATTGGAGGTGTGCGAGGGCTCGTTATTAAGCATCCTTAGACACTCCCACGCTGCACCATCCTTTGGTGTGGACCTGCTCACCCAATTGATTTAGCCCACTGCTCCTCCATGAACGTGTTGGGGTCGCTACCTCGGCGACGGCGGCCATGGTGACTGCAGCCACGTGTCCGGCACAATTTGCGATAAACGATTGTGGATTCAACGATTCTTGAGTCAATATCATATCTGACATACAAGTACCAATAGGAGTAAACATTTGGATTGGGCTGCATCGTTGGTGGGTGTGTATTCCCTGTAGTGGATGGCTCCGTGCACTGAGGTGAAGAGAGTAGAGCTCTTCATTTGAGATTGTTCCACTTGTGTGTGTGTGTGTGTGTCTGTGTGTGTGTAGCTCTTAGCAAAATGATTTTTGCTTGGTTTTGATTTAATGTTGCATAAAAATAATTTGGAGACCATTCTGCACTGTGTAGAAAATCAGACTGGGTCAACTGTGAAGAAGAAAAAGCATTAGGACCTGAGACGGTAGCTCTAGGATCTGAGACGGTAGCTCTAGGACCTGAGCCAGTAGCTCTAGGATCTGAGACGGTAGCTCTAGGACCTGAGACGGTAGCTCTAGGACCTGAGCCAGTAGCTCTAGGATCTGAGACGGTAGCTCTAGGATCTGAGACGGTAGCTCTAGGACCTGAGACGGTAGCTCTATGACCTGAGACAGTAGCTCTAGGATCTGAGACGGTAACTCTAGGACCTGAGACGGTAGCTCTAGGACCTGAGACAGTAGCTCTAGGGCGTGAGGTGGTAGTTCTAGGATCTGAGACAGTAGCTCTAGGATCTGAGACAGTAGCTCTAGGACCTGAGGTGGTAGTTCTAGGACCTGAGAGTAGCTCTAGGATCTGAGACTGTAGCTCTAGGACCTGAGACAGTAGCTCTAGGATCTGAGACAGTAGCTCTAGGACCTGAGACAGTAGCTCTAGGACCTGAGAGTAGCTCTAGGATCTGAGACTGTAGCTCTATGACCTGAGACGGTAGCTCTAGGACCTGAGACAGTAGCTCTAGGATCTGAGGTGGTAGTTCTAGGATCTGAGACAGTAGCTCTAGGACCTGAGACAGTAGCTCTAGGATCTGAGACAGTAGCTCTAGGATCTGAGACATTAGCTCTAGGACCTGAGGTGGTAGTTCTAGGACCTGCTTCATCCATGTTACACACCTAACATGATGCAAAAATGTGAAATATTTAGATGTGACGTTTTTGCCTTAAAACTATACACACACTGGTCGTGAACAGAGAGTGGATAAAATTCTCTCACATTTTCACCATCCAAAAAATTGCATTTTGTGTGGAAGATACCCTCATCATACACACGCTCAGATTAATTTACTCTTGTTCGAATAGATCGCATGATGAAAACACGTTTGGCGTGTAATGGCCTTTACCCTGATCGGCTTCCACTTCAGTTCAGCTCATTTCAACTTCCCCTTGGTGACTCGGAAGTGTACATGACCATCAACACATGCATGGGCACACCATGAGGGCACAGTCCTTAACATGACAGTTAGGCCCTCCCCCAAGGGGCCCTAGAAAAGGGCAAGTCAACTAGGGCATGTTAGAACATGTGATATGGAACGCAGCCCAAAGAGAGAGAGAACGGTAGTCAGACTCTTTAGTGTTGTCCATCACAGGTCAAGATAAAACGCACCCACGCTAACATCTTAGACAGTCTTGTAACCCACAGCTCATTCCTTTCTTAACGAATCTGAACGCTAAGCAGGTCGTGAAGGTCGCTGTGGTCTTTAGATGCTCTGAGCCTAACGAGTTGTGATGACTGTCCTGGGTGGAGAGTCCTGTAGCCATGACCAGGACAGTTTATTAAAGTGATTCGTAGCCCGCCTGGATAACAGTGTCTGCCTCTGTAAGCACAACACAGACCGCGCAGAAGACACCTCGACCGCGCGTCTTGGATTAGCCAATCTGCTTCAGAGAAATGAAAACGTGGGGGGCACAAAACACAAAAGAGGCAGTTAAAGCGTCCAGGGTGCGGGGAGGTGTAGGGAGGTGTGGGGAGGTGTGGGGAGGTGTGTGTGTGTGTGGGGGGGGGGGGGGTGTATACCCGTTTCAGTTCAAACGGCTCAGTTTCACAGAGATGGATGAGCCCATCATAAAATCACGGACTATGAATTCCCAAATGAAATATCACTCCGACAGGTTCGCTGTTTAAGAGCTGTTTGATTCGCTGTTTAAGAGCTGTTTGATTCGCTGTTTAAGAGCTGTTTGATTCGCTGTTTAAGAGGGACAGTTTTTCAAACCCTCTTCACAGGGAGGCCTTTTCAACCAATCCCTCGTACTGTCAGCAAAGAAAGTCTTTTCTTTACTCAAACCTTTATTTTGAAAGCAGGAGGAAATGCAGATTTATCAGAATATTTCGGGTCAATTTGCTTCATAATCTGTAAAAGAGGCCTGATGCCATTGTGCGCTTAAATTAACACTCAGTGCAGACAGGATGTGAGCCGTGCCCTGTGTCAGCGTACAGGAAGTGAGGCGAACATGAAAGGCCCCGGTCACTCCTCCAGTTAGCAAGAGAGAGAGAGAGAGAGAGAGAGAGAGAGAGAGAGAGAGAGAGAGAGAGAGAAAGTGAGAGAGAATCAGACAGAGAGAGAGGGGGAGAAAGAATCAGAAATAGGTAGAGAGAGAAACAGACAGAGAGAAAGAGAATCAGAGAGAGAGAAACAGAGAGATAGTCTCTTTGCTAATTTCGTATATAAATGAGGCCACCGGCTGATTATTCACATTTTGAACATTAGCATATCACAAGATGAGATCTTTTTTATTTTTGTTTAATTAAAGATTTGATACATCTGTTTATCCATTTGTATTGGGATGCTATATCTATATTGATTTCATTATTTGATATTGCTGTTATATTTTACATTGTTAGCAAATTAAAAGAATCAGCCTTCCTTGAACAGCGAATAGTTGTAGCCTGCTAAATATTGTAACGACTAAACAATAACCTTTTGTGGTAACACTATGATGACATGGGTGCTGTTACAGTTCACGTAACCCTTTATCAGTGTGTAACATACTCAGCTGGAATGTGTAACAACATAGTGATACTCTATACTCATTCCTACTCTCTCTTTCATTATGCAAGTATTGTGTATTGTTACTCCTTACACAGTAGTAGTATACTGGGAATGTAAAGGCTGGTGTAAACTGGTGCTAGCCCAATAGAAAATCACAAAAATATATATATATAAATTTAAAATATGTCTGAGTTTGTGGTCAGAGAACTGATAGATATATAAAATAAACATCAACCAACCAATACAAACATAGTCATGTGACACACACACACACACACACACACACACACACACACACACCTGCGCATACACTGCATACACTTCCCAGTCCGTGTCTCATACTGCCAGCTCCTCACGCGTTCCAGTAACGGCAGTGCGCGACGGAGGATGCTGTCCCCCCGACCCTTCCCCGCGCTGAGCCAGATCGCCTCACACACACACACACACACACACACACACCCTCGCAGGAGCACGGGGCAGCAGACGGGCCGTCAGCGCGTCAGCGGTGAGCTGACAGGCTTTTCTTTTTCCTTTTTTGTGTCTAAACTTGAGGGAATCCAAAACACATAGCACAAATCAAACACTCAGGCTTAATGTTTGTCCAGAGAACACAAGGTTGCCAGAGAATAACTCAATCCCACAAAGTAAACCACAGAGAGAAAGAGAGGATTCTAGTACAGTCGGTGTTATAGAACTGACTGCATCGCCTGAAAACAATGTTCAAAATGTGAGCAGAACAAATTTAATAGGAAACGGGTGGTTTTGTAGTTCGTACTAGTACTGTACACACTACCGGGATGTAACCAGTCGGTTTTAAATGGTAACTATATAGTATTTCAGTATGGCTATAGATTTCTATTTTAACTGTCCATCTGAGTAACTGTGTTGTGAATTACAGCAGATTTGGCTATTATAAGAATTTCCTGTGTTTTTGCTGCTGGTCATAAAACGAACGGGCTTTTTTTTCGGCTTTGCGCGGGCGGTGGCACCTGTGACCGGCGGAGGACAGATGTCGCCATATTGGGCCGATGCACTCGAGTGGTTTTAATGTGGTGAGGTAATGCGAGGAGAAACCGTTAAACACAGTCGGTTCGTCTCCCGCAGAGCGGTCTGCCTGTAGAAGCTGGCTAAACGCCACTCGTCTCCCGACTGCCACGGTCACACCGCCGTCAGAAACACGCATCACCACGCCGGCCCGGCCTCGCGGAACACGGACCGTCGCGGTGTTTTATGAGACGACGTTACGGCGCCACATTGGTCGGAGCGCGTTTAAGCCACGTCTGACGACCGCGTTGAAGTGCCTCGTCTTCGGTCTAGTGATCTAACATTTAACCGAACACCTACGCCGCATCCAGTACAGGTTAAACATCAGCCACGATTGGTCAGTCTGATTTAAAGCGATCAAATATCTGATTTAGAAATGATTTAGTTGAGTGTGAGTTTTATGTGGTGAACTGTGCTTTATCTAGTAGGGCGGCGTTGAACTGAGCGCTCCTCCGAACTGATAACACTCCTGGCGAAAGAAATGTTTTCTTTCTTTTCTTTTTTTTTTTTTTCTCCAAAATTATTATTTGAGAGTTTGAGTTGTGCGTGCGTTTGTGTGTGTGTGTGTGTGTGTGTGTGTGTGTGTGACCCTGTGGGATCCTCTCCCTGGCCAGCTGGCTGGTGTCCAGGCCTCTGGGTCTGGTACATTCTCGCGGCTGAGGGAGCGGGAAGCTGGCTGGCTAATCGCGCGCATGCCGGCGCGGCTGGACGGCCCCCAGCTAAAGCTAGGAGCAGGAGCAGGACCTCCACGGAGCCAGGGTCTCCGCGCGTCCCCCGTGTGGGCTGATCGCCCCTCCCTGCGCTGCCCCTACTGCCCCCCCCCTGCCCCCCCCTGCTCGGGCTGAGCCGTAATTACCACAGCCAGGCCGAGCGAGCGGATCAGCCGCGATGCACCATAAACCCTGCCGAGTTAAAAAAGGAAAAGAAATGTAAAATAACATTTTACAGCGGTTCAATAAAACGACACTCGTGCAGACGCGCTGAGGGGGGACAGGACAGTGCCGCTAGGAGTGTCTCGTACTTAGATGTTCGTTCTGAACACTGTGAACGTCCCTGTCGGTGCACCGGGTCTCACCTGTCATCTTCCACCGAATCAACCACTCTGAAGATGATTTACCTTCATGGACTCACATCTGCCAGACACTCTTGTCCAGAAGAAGTTACAGAGGAAGGTTTGTGTTACTGCGTAGGCCTGCTGGGACTCACTGGGTCTCACTGGGTCTCACTGGGTCTCACTGGGACCCTGGCACTAATCATATCTGTCCTGATGATACCTGTCCTGCCCCACTACGTCCCAACCTCCTAACACACACAGGGAGGAGGGCGTGGCTTGCATGTATTATATCTCACACAGAGAGTTTTGATTGGCAGTGATTGGCTGTCCGTTGTGGACAGGCCCTTCTGGGAGAACATGAGACTCTGACCGGCGTCTGTGATGGGGTCCTTTGGCGCTTCAGAATCCACAGGAGATGAAAGGGATAGAGGTAGAGAGAGAGAGAGAGTAAGAAGGGAGGCATAACTACATTAGCATTGTTTCTAGCGCAAACATCCCAGGAATGACCACGACACACGCACACACAAACATACTGTACACAGAGTATGTACCCACATTAAAGACACAGCGTGCGTGTGTGTGTGTGTGCACGAGGGCTAAACACCCTGTGGCTTGGGTGGAACAGGGGCAGGTCCCCCATAGGACGGGTCCCATCTGCCTCCCTCTGGGTGGAAAGTGGAGGACACACAGCTCACAGCCCGAATGTAATGACCCAACCTGCTCGTACCCTGAGCGCCGTGGAGGAGACGTGTGGGGAGGGGAGGGGAGGGGAAGGGGGAGGGTAGGAGAGGGGAGGGGGTGGAAGAGAGGGGAGGGGAGGGGTGTGGGTAGCATTCTGGGGGCTATTTAGCATTCTGAGCTGTGGAATATGGCTAGTCCATATTATATATCCAGGAATGGGTGTGGGTGGCTGGTTTCTGGGTGGCTAGTCTAGGGGTGGATAGTCTGGGGGTGTCTAGTCTGGGGGTGGCTGGTCTGGGGGTGGCTAGTCTGGGGGTGGCTGGTCTGGAGTGGCTAGTCTGGGGGTGGCTGGTCTGGGGTTCTGGGGTGGCTAGTCTGTGGGTGGCTGGTCTGGGGTTCTGGGGTGGCTAGTCTGTGGGTGGCTAGTCTGGGGGTGGATAGTCTGGGGCTGGTTGGTCTGGGGGTGTCTAGTCTGGGGGTGGCTAGTCTGGGTCCTCCTGACCTGACACCTGCTGTCTCCTGACACACTACCACACTCAGGGAGACAAGGAGTGCACAGTAAAGACACTAATGGTGCTTCACAGCAGGGGTGGGCGAGAGAGAGAGAGAGAAGGAGAGAGAAAGAAATAGAGAGAGGAGAGGGAAAGAGAGAGAGAAAGATCAATCACCATTCAGGAGTGTTTTTATGGTGCAGGAGCCACATGGAGATTTAAAAATAGATTAGACCGTTTCTCACAACTGTATCGCAAATGTAAACATTGCACAGCATTAATTAGGCTGCAGTGTAATTACAGCATTTACAGAGGAGATGCTGGTCAGCAGAACGATGCCACGTATCCTCGTTAGGGAGAGAACACCTGAGTACACACACACACACACACACGCACGCACACAACACCATGAACACACACACACACCTACACAATCAGTACTGTGGTCATCACATGCTCGGTACACATGGTGCATGGCCCCCAGTGTGTGGGAGTATTCATCTCCCCTTCATGCTGTACATGAGCCATCTTGTGCTCCCAGTCTTTCAGACGCCTGTATCCTCATCTCCCTTTACTCTGCGCTGTGTGTGTGTGTGTGTGTGTGTGTGTGTCTTTTCTCTACACAGCTGTGATGTACCAGAAGCACAGTGGTGTCTTTCTCTAATTGACAAAGGCATGTTTGTACCTCCCCATCTCCACGGCCCTCCTTCACGCCAGAACATTCTGTGTGTGTGTGTGTGTGTGTGTGTGTGTGAGTGTGCTGTGTTTTCCAGCTCTGGGACGTGTGTGTGTGTGTGTGTGTTCCCTGGGCGAAGCGAGGCTAAATGAAGATATTTGTTTCCACTCAGGTAGTGCCGGCACGTGTGCGCACAGCCCTCTGTCAGAGCAGGAGACAATTAGCCCACACCTGCGCCGGCAGATTGTACTTGCAGAGTGCGCTCACCCCCTCCCCCCACGCTGCCATCTGTCCGGGGTAAGGTAGCACACAGGTCTCCATGCTCAGCCAAACCAGGCAGAGAGGCAGACAGCGAGAGACACGGAGGGAGAGAGAGAGGGATGGATGGGTGGAGAGGTGGAGAGTGTGAGTGGTTGAAGGAGAGAGAGAGAGAGAGAGAGAGGCAGTGGTAGAGTAAGAGAAAAATTAGAAAAGAAAGGAAGCAAGACAGACGAGTCACGTGACAGATGAACGTGATGGAAGGCCACGTTTCTGTGTGTGTGATCAGTTATGTATCATAGCGAACACTGGTCTCACGTTTAGAACTGAAGTAAGGGGACGACTGTAAGAACTAAACAAACATGCACTCACACACACACACACACACACCACACACCAACACACATGGCACTCTCTCTGTCTCTCTCTCTCACACACACACACACACCAACACACATGGCACTCTCTCTGTCTCTCTCTCTCACACACACACACACACACAGCTACCTGAGCATTACCCTTTCTTACTCCTGACACCTTCTTCTCAGACCCATCTGTGCGACTGACATGCGTATACACACACTGGATTAGAGAGCGAGAGAGATGGAGATTGTGAAATATAAACTGTGACCACTGGATCAGTGTGAATGAACGTGTGTTTCTGTACACTTGCCTTCTGACTGATCTTAATGTGTTAAATATTCAGATTTCAGTATGAGAGAGGGAGAGAGAGGGAGAGAGAGAGGGAGAGAGAGAGAGAGAGAGGGAGAGACAGGGTTGACTTCATTTATTATCTCACTTGCCTGAACCTTATCTCCTGTTTAAGGGATTCAGGTTGCCTGGGCAGACAAGCAGAAGAAGGCTCCAGGCACAGATATCTGCTGTTCTTTGAACAGATTTACACACACACACACAAATAGGCACAGAGCATGTAAAAACTGGAACACTTACACACTACAGTGTAAGAAGAACACACACACACACTCCCCCTCTCTGTGCAGGCCCCCTGGTGTTCCTCTTTCATCCGGCACTCAGCACAGCTGCTCACCTTACAGCCGCCAGTGTTTGGGTCGGACCCCCCAGCTCTAGCTCTCTCTGCGGCCCGCGCGCGGTGAGCCTCTCTGGGGCAGCAGCTCTCCTCTGCCTCCCTCTCTGCCCTGGAACTCCTGCGAGGGCCCACAGTGTATGCGTTCACACACACACACACACACACACAAGCACACGTAGCCTCACACAGGTACTGTAGCACATGCATTATTCAGCAGGTCATAGGATGTGCGCGCACACACACACACACACACACACAAGCACACGTAGCCTCACACAGGTACTGTAGCACATGCATTATTCAGCAGGTCATAGGATGTGCGCGCACACACACACACAGACACACACACACAGGACTACAGCTGTGCCTGTATGTGGTCTGTGTGGTCAATGTTAGCTCTCATCTCCCTCTGTGTAGTTTAGCAAAACAACCTCAGAGAGAGAGATAGAAACGGAGATAGACAAAAAGAGCTAGAGAAAGCCAGACAGAGAGAGAGAGAGAGAGGGAGGGAGAGAGAGAGAGAGAGCATGAACATGGTGCGAGGCAGGAAGATGTCGTCCCAGCGTCCTGTCGTCCTGACGTCCCAGCGTCCTGTCGTCCCGTCATGACCACTCACTGCCTCACCTTCCCCTGGGCGAGGGGGCGACAACATGAAACTCTCATTCTTGTCTATGCTCTTCTGAGGAGAATACTGAAACTCTCATTCTTTTCTGAACTGTTCTCTATATGTACTGAATACTGAAACTGAGTCTTTTCTCAGTATTTTTTTTCTTTTAGGAAAATACTGAAACTCTTCCAAGTCTATTAGCTCTGAGTTTTTTCCCATTTTTAGGAGAACGCTGAAACCTCCAAGTCTATATGCTTTTGTCTATTAGTTCTGAAACTAATTTTTTCTATTAATAGATAAAAACAGAAAAAAATAAACTTGTTTTCCTTTTAGTAGAATCCTGAAACTCTTCCAACTCTATTAGTTCAATTTCTTCCCTTTTAGGAGAATACTAAAACTCTTCCATGTCTATTCCTTCCAAAATTCTTTTTCTCTCTTAGGAAAACCGAAACTGAAACTCCGACTGAAACCGAAACTCTCACTGTTCTCCGTGTTTTTCTCTGTGAGGATCTTGAACTTCAGTACTTCAGTGGCGAGAGATACCGAACGGCATCACACACATACTCGAACTCGTGGACACGGAGCGTGGCGCTTTGATTGCATGGCTTCCTCACAGACTTTGTTCGTTTCACCGTACTGAGGCTGGGCGCCATGTTGTAGAAGAAAGCAGACAGCAAGCCAAGAGTCTTAAACCCAACAAGCACAGCCCACGCTAGCGCATCTGGCATGGTGACAGCTATCCGCCGTGTTAAGGTGTCGCAGTTTGGCTCCGTCAGGTTAAGAGTAAAAAAAAAAAAAAACAAGGTTGATGACGACTCGCCTCAAGTCCTGAAAATCATAACGCAAGTGTTAAGCATTGCTGTATTTCCTGTGTCATTTTAATTAGACGCGCAAAACAGCAATCGTGCTGAAGAACGTGGACAGGCTGCATCCAGAACTCTGGGCTGGTCCCTTCCATACAGCTGAGCAGTGATTTGTTACCATATCGATTCTATGCTCACCCAACAGCAATACACTTCTACATAATATACTGTACACTATATTTTCAATCTATCTTGTTAGAGAAATATAGGTTTGAGGATTCATTAAGTTGTATTCCGCAGTGATTTGGCCTAATTATCACACCAAAAAAAAAAAGTATGTTTATAGCCTTTTTGTTTTTCTTCCATAATTACTATGTAGAATCCCAGATGACGTGTAGTGAAGCATGAACAATTAAAGAAAAATAAATAAACAGATAAATATATAAAGGCCTAGGTGGCCATTTAGAGCCTGACTTGGGGGAGAGCTTTTGGAGATCTGCACCTGGCAATCGGCGGAGGTCACAGACAAAGACGCAGGCAGAGGTGTGAAGAGACGCAGGAGCAGGCCTGCCAAACGGAGGAACGCAACTCTCCGGTCTCATCCTTCACTTCACACCTTCACGTACACAGGGAAGACGGGAGGAGAGGAGAGGTGGAGAGAGAGAGAGGCGGAGAGAGAGAGAGAAGGAAAGAGTTCCTAATTGGACTGGGAGAATGTATCGTGTACTCTAAATATAGCGGCGCGCTAACGGATGGAACAGACGGATTTTAGTCGAGGCAAGATGTATGTGTGTATTGTGTATAGGAAAGCCCGAAGTTGTGCACTTTGTAAGAGTATTATTTTGAGGATTGCTCTGTAAAGGTGGGGGGGGGGGCGGGCGTGTGTTGTTTGTGAGCGTGTGAAAGGTTTGAAGCCACGCTGTTCCTCAGCGAGGTCGTGGCTAAAGGATCGCGTTGTAGGCTTGCAAGGGTTTTAAAGATGGTGTTGCTGTGAACATATAAGGCGGTTAGACCCCCAGTGTCTGGCTTTGTACTGCACATCGCGGACGCCTGAAAACTCCGCTTCCTTCCAGCAGACCCGTGAAGGACGGCAGAAAAAGCCTTTCCTCGCTCCGCGCTACAAAGACGGACTTAGCGGCTTAGGGGGACTATTGATTTTCTTGAAGTCAAACAAGCCACGGAGACTTCCATACCTACGTGAAGTTTTCTCTCTCTCTCTCTCCCTCCCTCTCCCTCCCTCTACCTTGGCTAAAGTCTCTACCTTCAGATGTGAGCCTCGCATTCTCCCGCAGAGCGCTACTTTGAAACGCTGCGATCTGACGCTCGCTCTGGGCGCCCGAAACACTTTGAAGAGTCTATTTACCCATTAAAAAGGAGAGAAATAAAAATCAATCGCGACAGGCAAGAGGGGAGACAGAGGCTCCCAAACTGAAGGAAAGCTCGCACAAAGACCACCTCCATCAACTCGCACATCTCGCTCGGCTGTAGCCAAGCTGGTCTGCTTTGGTTCGTCGAAATCCCACAGCAACCACGGCGTGTACTCCGTATGGCCGTCAGACGGTTCTCACCACGCATGCGCATGCGCATGCGACGGAGCAAACTTCCCAACACACAATCATATTGTGTTCTCTTAAAGTTCGTGATATTGGTTAAAATGTGTTCTGCTGACAGTTAGAAGTTAGAAATGTGTGGTTCTTTGTGGTCCTTTCTCCAAAACTGTAGGTCAGAGGAATTTGAGGAATGGTTTAGTCCTGTGTAGACTCCCAAGGCCTGTGAGAAATCGAGCATTATATTCATACCAGGTACACCTTCCCTCAGTCTTTAGTGTCATGCTGACTAACCCACATATGATATTCATATTTGTTTTTTTGCAAAGATTTGGAGATCTGTCATAAAGAACAGACCCCGCCACGTTACACGGCCACGTAACAGTCTGCTGTGTGGTTGACGAGGAACTTACGATGAACTGAAGATGTGTGTGGGGTGTTGTCTGGAGCTGTGCAGACTGCGTGTGGATTGGTCACTAGTAGGTGCTTGGGGGTGGTGGGAGTTGAAGGAAGTTTCTTTTCAAACATAGTAAACTGATGCATTAAATGTGTCATAAAAGTCAGAGTCTCTCTCTCTGTCTCTCTCTTTCTCTCTTTCTGTCTCTCTCTCTCTCTCTCTCTCTCTCTCTCTCTCTCTCTCTCTCTCTCTCTGTGGGATTGGAGCCTGATGTGAATTCCTCGTGAATGAATAAACGTCTGTTTGGGCTCATGGCTCATGACAGAACGGACTGACGGGAGACGCTACATTTAGCCGCGGCGCTAACGGACCTCTTGTACTACCACCAGCGAAAAATCCCTTCATGTCTTTAGCCAAGCCGAAATTTCCCATCTCTCTTCGGAAATGGGCGCCATCGGTCCCAGGAGGAGGATTTAGGAAAGTCAGTCACTTTTTGTAAGGAAAGGGATTTAAAGTAGTAAAGAATGCTGCTGATTTGTTGGTAAATAAGTAAACACATAAACTGTCCTATAGGACCATGTCACAGCAGAGACAGACGCTGTCGACAGATAAACTGCAACGTTCACTCAAGACATTTGTGTCTCCATGCATATTCTGCCCTAATGAGCACTGCTCTAATCATTAGTGTGTGTGTGTGTGTGTGTGTGTGTGTGCCCCTGCCAATGCTTGAGTGCCAACATAGTGTCATGGGGGACCTCCACCACTGCTAAACAGGCTTGAGTCTCTCCAAAAACTACCAAAGCATCAAAGCCATGCCCAGGGAGAGAGAGAGAGAGAGAAAGAGAAAGAGAGGAAAGAAAGAAAGAAAGAGGATGAGGAGGAGGAAGAAGAAGTTACATGCCGAGGGTGTTGGAAGCAGTGAGAGGACGAAAGAAACTTTAGAGAAGCACGGTGTCCTGTTAGCCGCCGCAGATGAACTAACAGGTGGTGTGTGTGTGTGTGTGTGTGTGTTCATCCCGTGTGTGTGTGAGAGAGAGAGGGAGAGAGTTGGAATCGCGGATATGCGAGAGGCTGGCCAAGAGGTAGAGCCCAAAGCTGGGCGTCCCACAATGCACCCCTCCTCCCACGTATGATCACGCTCCAATCTGGCACTGTCCCTATCAACCACGCAGTCTGCAGATGTTGCCCACATCCTGCCTCCAACATGGCTGTTAGCTCCACCCATGCACCTCCACCTCCTCCTCTTCCTGCCGGGAATGGTGTGTGTGTGTGTGTGTGTGAGTGCTTGAAAGGGAAAGTCTGCATATGCATTTCAGAAAGAAAGAGAGAGACATTCACAGCATGACTGTAAAGAAAGTCTATAAGAGTGTGTATGTGTGTGTGGGTGTGTGTGGGTGTGTGTGTGAATCCTGTAAGAGTTTGTGTGTGTGTGTGCAGCATCTGAATCTTTATTCATTTTTCCTTTCATTTCTTTTTTCTCTCCCTCAGTTTTCTCACTCCTCAGTCCCAGACTCTCTCTCTCTCTCTCCCTCTCTCTCTCTCTCTCTCTCTCTCTCTCTCTCTCTCTCCTCCTCGTTACTTCGAGATGAACAATCGCTTGTGCAGGTGGCCTGATCCTCTTCTTCGTCCAACCGCGAGATTTCATTACCGAGCACGCTGCCGTGAATCACACACTCGCGCACACCCACAGACGCTCGCGCGTCGCCGTGGAGATGCCACGTGTGGGAGCGAGTGTCCACCTCCCCTGCCATGACTGGATAGGTGTCTGCAGGCGTCTCAGTTGCCTTCTATTTTGGCAGGACCTGCTGAATGTTAATGATCTCGTTCTGGATCTTAATTGCTAATTTCTTCGGTGCTCTCTTACCAAACCTGGAGACTATGTGTGTGCATGTTTGTGTTTGAGCCACCCCCCCCTCAACACCTCCCTCAAACACACACGAGCAGTCTAACACACACGACCACTTACTGTAAATCACCAAAGGGCTTCAGTTCTTTAAAATTGGATTAAAGTGTGTTCTCATACACAGTACTGTACAGTACACTACTGCTGTGTGATGTGCACATGACAGAGAAGGTTATAAGAGATAGAGAGAACGAGAGAGAGAGAGAGAGAGAGACAGACAGAGTTTTCTCCATTTGCCCCTTTATGGTCTGTGATTCTGTGATGTGTGTATATGTGTGTGTGTGCGTGCGTATTTGCGTATTCACACACGTGTGCGTGTGTGTGTGTGTGTGCATGCGTACGTGTGTGTTCACACATGTTTGGGTGTGTGTGTGTGTGTGTGTGCGTCTGTGTGTGCGTGCGTGTGTGTGTGTGTGTGTGTGTGAGAGAGGCAGGGCTAGAGAGGGGCCCGTCTGCTGTGTCTGGCTCAGGTTGTGGTCTCCGCTGCCAATGCTGGGTAGCGCTGGTATTATATTCCGTTTGAAAGCATTATGAAATGTGGCACGGCCACTGTGTGAGCTAATAACAAGAGGACGTTCTGCGCGCCACCTGCTCAGTGCGCTTAGGTAGGCCTGACGACGCAGGCGTTCAGGCGCCTGTTCCCCCGACGACTGTTAAACACATCCTCCCTCTCTCTCTCTCTCTCTCTGTCGCTCGCCCCCTCTCCCTCCCTCTCTGTTTTACACACACACAGACACACAGTACATCACACACCTGACAAAGCTAACAGGCATCCACATAAAACGCCGTCTGTCTGCTGTCCTGTCAGTCCTTCATTAATGAACAAATACAGAGAAGAGCCAGAGAGAGAGAGAGAGACCAGAGAGAGTGATAGGGAGAGAGAGAGAGGGAGAGAGAGAGAGAGAGGGAGAGAGAGAGTCAGAGAGAGAGAGACATTTACAAACCCTGGAGGATGTTTTTTTTTGTCTGGAGGGTGGCAGGTCTTTGTGTCTTCAAGGGATGTGGATAACAAGCATGTGTGTGTGTGTGTGTGTGTGTGTGTGCATGTCTGTCTGCGTGTGTTTTCACCAGGGAGACAGAATTCTAAGGGTAACAACAGAGCCCTGTCTTGCTGAGAGCGTTTAAAGGTTCCTTCGCTCATCCAGTCTGTTATCATCACGATAACCTTTGATTAGGAATAAATTAATTAGTTTTCGAATAAACAGACATTTCTTTCCCCCTGTCCATTCATTTGATATTGTTGGTCTTTGTAGTCTGAACTCCCTGCCTGTCGTTTGGGTCGGGAAGAGAGACGCCTGTGTTTAAGCAGCATTAGCGTCCTGTGTGCAACACCAAAGGTGCGTTTATCTGCACAGGTTCTGGGCACCAGCCGTTTCCAGTCCGGTTCAGAGAGCGCGGCGGATAATGACTCGGGCGGTAGCCGCTCCGCCCGCCGACGCCTCTGAAAGCAACGAGAGGCCTGATTAAGTTTCGGAGCTCAGGTTGAACGTCGGCGAGGTTCAAGAGAGCAAAGGCTCGATTAATGAGGAGGCTACGGCGACGCCCCTGCCTTTCCCACCTCACCTCGGCGCTGGATATTTCTGTCAGCCGATAATTACCATCATATGGCGGCGTCACCTCTGCGCGAGCTGACAGGAACGAGGGAGGCCAAGGAACGAAAGCTCGGAGCACCATCCTGTCACACCTGGTGTTGGATGGAGCAGAGGGCTCCGCTTTTTTTCTTCTTCTTCTTCTTCTTCCTTTCCTGTCATGTGTGTGTACGAGCGCAAGCGCGTGAGGCGAAGTTGATTAGTTGACGTGAGAGAGTATACGTGTAAAATCGGGATCTCGGTTAGGACACGGCACCGGGGTGAAGCGTGCGTTTGCCACACTGGCGTATTAAGACAGATAAGAGGTGTTGCTTGTAGCTGTCACTACAAATACATGAAGCATAAATGTTTTTAGATGTTTTAATCAAAATGTCATCATGGCCCCTTTTTGTTTCGTGGCTCGTTGGACTCATATTTCGTACATTTCCTCTGTTTTACCTTTCATTCAGTTCACAGGACATCGTTTACACACAGCTTTCTCTCTCTCTCTCTCTCTCTCTCTCACACACACACACACACACACATAATCACATACACATTGTGTAGTATGGTGCAAGTTGTAAAGTGTCAGGTTTGATTGGGGGTAAAACTGACTTCACACCAGTCTTGCCCCGCCCCCTGACCTCTGACCTCTGAAAGCACCTCTATTTCCTGCTTGACCAGTTTGCTCTGCCACAGTAGAGCTCTGTTAGTCCCTTAGTGCCTCTGACTGACCCACACACACACATACACACACACCCACACACACTCACCTCTGTCCTTGTCTTGTAGTTCAATCAATAATCTTTCTCTCCTGCTATATGTAGCATCAGGCAATCTCCCTGCTACCCTGGGTGTGACTGTTACAAGCAATCCAGAGGGAAAGAGACAGACAGAGAGACAGACAGAGAGACAGACAGAGAGAGAGACATCGACAGCAAAGGGGGAGTCAGTGATGCACCACAGTACATTAGTTCTGTGTATAACACTAGTATAACAGTGTATGTATGTGTAGATATATGGTGTATGTATACACATTACACTATATATACACCATACAGGGTTTTACACTGTATATAGTGCTGTTGACTCATCTGTGCTTGTGGGCATGTTAGTGCAGTTCTGTAAAAGCTATGGCAGCACAATATGATGTTATGACACCAGTAAAGCTCATTTAAATTGATAATTGATACAAAAAGAGAGACGGAGAGAAGGACAGAGAGAGAAAGAGGGAGAGAGAGAGAGAGAAAGAGGGAGAGAGAGAGAGAGGGAAAGGGGGAATGAGGGAGAAAGAGAGGGAGAGAGAATCATAATTCAACCCAACATTTAATGGTGCTTGTGTGTGTGTGTGTGTGTGTGTGTGTGCGCAGATGCAGGTGGGCACAGCCATATCAGGAGTCCCACAGGAAGCAGGTGCACAGGTCTTTATGGGCGTTCTGATATTGATGGGGGTGTGAGTGGCTCTGGTGGAGGGTGTTGGGGGGGGGGTGCAGTGATAAGCAAATCAGATGGCCTCCCAACACACCCCCTAATCAGACACGCATTCTCACCCCCCACCCACATCTCCGCCCACACACACGCTCTCTCTGCGTCTCTGGCCAGGTGGCTGTGGTTGGGTCATTATTGTCATTCATCACAGGTCCGCTCTCTTTACACAGAGAACACCTGGGCCCCCTACAGGTGATTTTTATTCAAGGGGTCCCAGCAAAGGGCCCCAACCTCCCTGCACGTCTATCTGCTGCGCTTTATAGCTCATGGGTGGAAGTCACCCATTTCTGTAGTGGTCTGATATTTTGAAGTGCTTAATCAAAGCGGGAAACTAAAGAACGATACAGATATGTGATGCTAATTAAGGCCAGTACCAGTTCTATGTATTTTATAGCATTGTTGATTGTATTAATTTGTAACAGTTTCTTCTGCCTTTCTCACTATGTCTGAAAGTCTGCTTGTGTGTGATTCCATTATGGTGTTCCAGAGCATTTAATCAACAAGCTCACACACACACACACACACACATACACACACACACACACACACACACGCACACACACTCAGCCTCCTGCCTGAATAGGGGATCATTCACCCTCTTAAAGCCTTAATCGGCCCATTAGATCCTCTGATTGTGTCAGGAGCTCTTGACAGACAGCAGGTTTGGTGTGTGTGTGTGTGTGTGTGTGTGTGTGATACCTGTAAGTATGTCATGGCTGGTTACTCTATCAGTGCTGTGAAAGCCTGGCAGTGAGCTCTCATCTGTCACACATATCATTTTACCTTTAGCCAGTGAGCACTGTGTGTGTGTGTGTGTGTGTGTGTTAGAGAGAGAGAGAAAAAGGCAGAGTAAAAGAGAAAGCGATCCAGCTCCCTCTTGTGAGCATAGTGTGTGTGTGTGTGTGTGTGAGAGAGAGAGAGAGAGAGAGATCACCTTACCTGTGGCCTTGTGTGTTGGTGAAGTTAATGTGTTCCTGAGAAGTGTGTGTGTGTGCGTGTGTGTGTGTGTGTGTGTAATCTGTAGTGTGCTCTGTTGGCAGGTAACAGAAGGATAATGATGCAGAATAACCACAGTACCTGAGACACAGAATGACATGGAATTCTCTCAGGCACAGTGTGTGTGCGTGTGTGTGTGTGGGGCATGAGTATCAGGTGCAGGGGCAGCAGGTGTGTGAGTGCTCCTCACTGATTCTCAGAGCCAGCTCTCTCTGAGCCCCACGGATCCAGCCATATACCTGCACAGTTTGTGTGTGTGTGTGTGTGTGTGTGTGTGACAGAGAGAGAGAGCAGGTGCATGAACAGTTGTGTTTAAGTCTCACCTGGCATGCTACCATTCCTAAAGTTCAAATCTGCACTTTATCTCTGATTAAGCTTGTGTCAGTATGATCCATTGTGTGTGTGTGTGTGTGTGTGTGTGAGAGAGAGAGAGCCAGAGAGAGACAGACAGACAGAGAGAGAGATGGAGAGAGAGAGAGAGAGAGAGAGGAGAGAGAGAGAGAGAGAGATAGACAGAGAGAGAGAGAGAGGACAGCTGCTCTTTTCCTTCTCATCTCCTCCCTGTATTGCTTAACTCAGTGGAAAAATGTTACATTTGCAGGGGATTGTGGGTCAGACCTGTGTTAGTCAAGGTGGACAGGAGGCAGAGTGGAGGTCTAATTTAACTCTTGTGTAGTATTGATCTGCTGCAGGCTTCTGGGAACACACCTCTCCTAGCCCCAAATGCACACACACACACACACACACATACACACACACACACACACACACACATCACACTGGCCCACTCAGTTAAAAAAGCAAAAGGGGGAAAGAGAGAGGGGAGAGAGGGAGAGAGAGGAGGAGAGAGGAGGAGAGAGAGGAGGAGAGAGGAGGAGAGAGGGGGAGAGGGGGAGAGAGGAGGAGAGAGGGGGGAGAGGAGGAAAGAGGAGGAGAGGGGGAGAGAGGAGGAGAGAGGGGGAGAGAGGAGGAGAGAGGGGGAGAGAGGGGGAGAGAGAGGAGGAGAGAGGAGGAGAGAGAGGAGAGAGGGGGAGAGAGGGGGGAGAGGAGGAGAGAGGGGGAGAGAGGAGGAGAGAGGGGGAGAGAGGAGAGAGGTGGAGAGGAGGAGAGAGGGGGGAGAGAGAGGAGGAGAGAGGAGGAGAGAGGGGGAGAGGAGGAGAGAGGGGAAGAGAGGGGGAGAGGAGGAGAGAGGGGGAGAGAGGGGGGAGAGGAGGAGAGAGGGGGAGAGAGAGGAGGAGAGAGGAGGAGAGAGGGGAGAGAGAGGGGGAGAGAGGGGGAGAGAGGGGAGAGAGAGGAGGAGAGAGAGGAGAGAGGGGAGGAGAGGAGAGAGGGGAGAGAGGAGAGAGGGGGAGAGGAGGAGAGAGGGGGAGAGAGGGGGAGGAGGAGGAGAGAGGGGGAGAGAGAGGAGGAGAGAGGAGGAGAGAGGGGGAGAGAGGGGAAGAGAGGGGGATATGTTCTGAATGCCCTGATCACTCCCCCTCTGTCATCCTGAGTGCTTCAGTTTTACACGTTTGCTGCAGTGTGATGGGACACCTTTAGAGATCAGCACTGGCTATAGCTGCGGCCTGAGAGACAGAGAGAGAGAGACAGAGAGAGAGACAGACAGAGAGAGAGACAGACAGAGAGAGGGGGAGTGAGAGAGATGGAGAGGAGTGAGATGGGGCGAGAGGGTGGGGTCACCTTACGTCTGCACGGCTGAATCAGCACGAAGACTAGCAGAGAGGTCAGAGCAGCTGGCCATGGGGCGGGGGGCGTGTCATGGGGCGGGGGGCGTGTCATGGGTTGGGGGAGGGAGTGTGTGATGAGGGTGGGTACCTACGATGAGAAAAATATGGATTCCTGTCTGCAAGACAAATTGATCTAAGATACGTGGGAGGCCCCGGGCCTCAGAGGAAAAGCAGCTAGCAAACAGTGCAGCGGACGGGGGTTGGGGTTGGGGCGGGGTTATACAGGGGAGGGGGCGGAGCCTCTGAAGCACATCAGAGAACTGCTAAAACAGGAGCGTGAAGGAACATCTAAAGACAATAAACACAGACAGCGACTCTCCGTATGAAATTTAATCTGCCATTATTTATTCATACAGATATGCAGCCATGCAAATGTGCACACACACACACACACACACACACACACACACTCCGACATTTGACGCTAAAAGCGATTTATACGCAGCTTTGATTCTGTTTGGCAGGTGCTGGGAGGCGCGTGCTGGAAACACCTCCCCACACAGGGCCTTATCCTCCGGCAGTAGGAACCATAAAGCAGCGGCTGCTGGTTCCAGGGGAAGTCAGAGCTCGGGACACCTGTTCCCGACAGCCGGACGGAGGGTGCGTTCGGGGAGGGATTACGGCGGGCGGCCCGGCGATGGCGCCAGCGTCCCGGTGAGGGGCGGGTAAAGGGGGCGGGGCCAGGGTCACAGGCTCTCTGTGTTGGGGTTAAACACTCGTTTTGGATGGCGGCGGGCACGCAGCGGAGCATGCTGGGAGCAGGTCTGGACGGGGGTGCGGCCCTCCACACGAGCTCACCTCACGCCACGGGCTTCCTGTTTCCAGGTTATGAGCACGTTTATAGCTGGCGTGGTTTCAGATCACACAGGCCCGTGTGTGTGTGTGTGTGTGTGTGTGTGTGTGTGTGTTACATAAAAGGCTCCCAGAGCCAAATCACAGGATTGTGTGTGACAGCAATGGAGGAGAGAGGATTGTGGATCCTACACAGTGACAAACACGTCTGTTTGGAGCCCAGATGAGGACATGTCTGTTGCACACACACACACACACACATACATGTATGTTTCTGTGCCTTCTCAGGACATGGGGTCATACAAATGTCACGTGTCAGTTATATATATGCAACTACCTATATGTTATTTTTTAAATCTATTAACAACATTAATGTCAGTAACAGCAAACAAAGGGTTTGCAGTTTCAGTTACAATGATGTCTATTAAAATACCTATTATTATTATTATTGTTATTATTATTATTATTATTATGTTGTTGTTGTTGGTGGTGGTGGTGGTGTTGTTGGTTGTTGTTAATGTTATTATTGTTATTAATAATAATAATAATAATAATAATAATTCCACACTTTTCAAAGGTTAGTGACTTTTACATTGTAGCCTTTAATTTACTCAATCTATACATTTTGAAATGTGTAATGTGCTGCCCCACTGACCCCTGCTGCAGCTCCACACAGATTGGGTTACACAGCGACCATCACACAATACCCAGCACAATGTGGGTGTGTGTGCTGGTGGAGGGTGTGGAGGGTGTGGAGGGTGTGGAGGGTGTGGAGGGTGTGGAGGGTGTGGAGGGTGTGGGTAAGTGTGTGTGCTGGTGGAGGGTGTGGAGGGTGTGGAGGGTGTGGAGGGTGGGGGGGGGGGGTGGAGGTGTGGGGTAAGTGTGTGTGCTGGTGGAGGGTGTGGAGGGTGTGGGTAAGTGTGTGTGCTGGTGGAGGGTGTGGGAGGGTGTGGAGGGTAAGTGTGTGTGCTGGTGGAGGGTGTGGAGGGTGTGGAGGGTGTGGGTAAGTGTGTGTGCTGGTGGAGGGTGTGGAGGGTGTGGAGGGTGTGGGGTGTGTGTGTGTGCTGGTGGAGGGTGTGGAGGGTGTGGGTAAGTGTGTGTGCTGGTGGAGGGTGTGGGAGGGTGTGGGTAAGTGTGTGCTGGTGGAGGGTGTGGAGGGTGTGGAGGGTGTGGAGGGTGTGGGTAAGTGTGTGTGCTGGTGGAGGGTGTGGGGGTGTGGAGGGTGTGGGGGTGGGTGTGTGTGCTGGTGGGAGGGTGTGGAGGGTGTGGAGGGTGTGGAGGGTGTGGGTAAGTGTGTGTGCTGGTGGAGGGTGTGGAGGGTGTGGAGGGTGTGGAGGGTGTGGAGGGTGTGGGTAAGTGTGTGTGTGCTGGTGGAGGGTGTGGAGGGTGTGGAGGGTGTGGAGGGTGTGGGTAAGTGTGTGTGCTGGTGGAGGGTGTGGAGGGTGTGGAGGGTGTGGAGGGTGTGGGTAAGTGTGTGTGCTGGTGGAGGGTGTGGAGGGTGTGGAGGGTGTGGAGGGTGTGGGTAAGTGTGTGTGCTGGTGGAGGGTGTGGAGGGGTGGGTGTGGGTGGAGGGTGTGGAGGGTGTGGAGGGTGTGGAGGGTGTGGGGTGGGGTGGAGGGGTGGAGGGTGTGGAGGGTGTGGAGGGTGTGGGTAAGTGTGTGTGCTGGTGGAGGGTGTGGAGGGTGTGGAGGGTGTGGAGGGTGTGGGTAAGTGTGTGTGCTGGGAGGGTGTGGGTGTGGAGGGTGTGGGTAAGTGTGTGTGCTGGTGGAGGGTGTGGGTAAGTGTGTGTGCTGGGGCGTAGGCGTGTGTGTTGGAGTATAGGGTAAGGGGATGTGGGTATTTGTGTGTTGGGGTATGTGTGTGCGTGTGCGTGTGCGTGTGCGCGTGCGCGTGCGCGCATGTGTGTGTGTGTGTGTGTGTGTGTGTGTGTGTGTGCGTGCGCGTGCGTGTGTGCGTGTGTGCGCGTGCATGTGTGCGCGTGTGCGTGTGCGTGTGTGTGTGTGTGTGTGTGTGTATGCTCCAACAGCAGCTACCATGTGTTGTGTCTTGCCGTATCACAGCCAAAGGTTAGTGACAGCCTTTCTAAACAACCACAGCAAACAAACACAGCCTCATCTGTCATGTGCTCGTGGGCCGGTCTCACTCGGCTTGTCCGAGGGATCCGGACCGACCCCGTTCGCCATGTAATCCACAAGCGTAATCTATCAGTGTGTGATTTCTGAGGGAGTCGGAGGTAATAACTTGGGGAGTGTGTGTTTGGGGCATGTCGCTGCGCCCGAGTGCTGGCACTGGCCCATCGATCTGGCTGGAGACAACTCATTCAGCCGGCCTGACATCAGCTGATGGAGAGGACCACACGCCTACGGCCACTCGGCCGATACTGCACTCCAGACACACTGTCGCATGCTCACAGGGTCTATTGATCTCCGCTGGATGGACAGGGGGAGAGGAACACACTCACATGTGCTCGCACACACACACACACACACACACACGGTCATTTCTCTTCCTCTCTCAACAAGGCCCTTGCCGCAGTCAGACAGAACAAATCAAGGAGTCATCAGTCACGGGGGCTTCTAGTGCAGTGATATCTGCAAATGCAAATAGGGAGTGTGTGCGTGTGTGCATGTGAGTGTGTGTGTGTGTGTGTGTGTGTTATGCATGTGAGTGTGTGTGTTTGTGTGTGCATGTGCCAATCTTATTAGTTGTCTTCTAAACGCACCTGCTCCATACGTACTTTTCCACTTCACTGCACACAGGCTGCTCACCTCTGCTGTAACGCACCCTGGAGCGACACAGAGCACCCTGGAGTGACACAGAGCACCCTGGAGTGACACAGAGCACCCTGGGGTGGGACAGAACACAGTGGCGTGGGACGGAATGCTCGCTCTCTGACACTGGTCTTTACCCTGCACTACTCTGATTGGACACTGGTCTTTACCCTGCACTACTCTGATTGGACACTGGTCTTTACCCTGCACTACTCTGATTGGACACTGGTCTTTACCCTGCACTACTCTGATTGGACACTGGTCTTTACCCTGCACTACTCTGATCCTCCTCCTGGTCTACCTGCTGCACTGATGAGTGGAACTGTGCTAGAATTCATGCGTCCATCATGCTGTGGTTTTGCATTTAGTCCCTGCCTATTCTCCAACAATAAAGCTGATGTGGTGGAGCCCGAAGCCATGGGCAGGGCCATGGGTGGGACCATGGGCGTGGTTATGGGCGGGGCCGGGGCGGAGCTAACAGCAGCACTCACCACCCCTGAGCCCTGGGACCTGGGTTTCCTGCTCGATCACATTTTCCTTAAGAATGGTGAACATGGTCATGTCTCTAAGGCTGTGGTTATGGCTGTGGTTATGGCTGTGGTTATGGCTGTGGTTATGACTCCAAGGCTGTGGTTATGGTTATGGTTATGACTGTGGTTATGGCTGTGGTTATGACTGTGGTTATGACTCCAAGGCTGTGGTTATGGTTATGGTTATGACTGTGGTTATGGCTGTGGTTATGACTGTGGTTATGACTCCAAGGCTATGGTTATGGTTATGACTGTGGTTATGACTCCAAGGCTGTGGTTATGGCTGTGGTTATGTCTCCAAGGCTGTGGTTATGGCTGTGGTTATGACTCCAAGGCTGTGGTTATGGCTGTGGTTATGACTGTGGTTATGACTCCAAGGCTGTGGTTATGGTTATGGCTGTGGTCATGTCTCCAAGGCTGTGGTTATGGCTGTGGTTATGTCTCCAAGGCTGTGGTTATGGCTGTGGTTATGTCTCCAAGCTGTGGTTATGGCTGTGGTTATGGCTGTGGTTATGTCTCCAAGGCTGTGGTTATGGTTATGGTTATGGCTGTGGTTATGGCTGTGGTTATGTCTCCAAGGCTGTGGTTATGGTTATGGCTGTGGTTATGTCTCCAAGGCTGTGGTTATGGTTATGACTGTGGTTATGACTCCAATGACTCCAAGGCTGTGGTTATGGTTATGGCTGTGGTTATGGCTGTGGTTATGGCTGTGGTTATGGTTATGGCTGTGTGGTTATGGCTGTGGTTATGGCTGTGGTTATGTCTGTGGTTATGGCTGTGGTTATGGTTATGACTGTGGTTATGACTGTGGTTATGACTCCAAGGCTGTGGTTATGGTTATGGCTGTGGTTATGTCTCTGTGGTTATGTCTCCAAGGCTGTGGTTATGGTTATGGCTGTGGTTATGGCTGTGGTTATGACTGTGGTTATGACTCCAAGGCTGTGGTTATGGCTGTGGTTATGGCTGTGGTTATGGCTGTGGTTATGTCTCCAAGGCTGTGGTTATGGCTGTGGTTATGGCTGTGGTTATGTCTCCAAGGCTGTGGTTATGGCTGTGGTTATGGCTGTGGTTATGACTGTGGTTATGTCTGTGGTTAGGCTGTGGTTATGGTTATGGCTGTGGTTATGGCTGTGGTTATGGCTGTGGTTATGACTCTGTGGTTATGGTTATGGCTGTGGTTATGGTTATGCTGTGGTTATGACTGTGGTTATGACTCCAAGGCTGTGGTTATGGTTATGGCTGTGGTTATGGCTGTGGTTATGGTTATGGCTGTGGTTATGATTTATGGCTGTGGTTATGGCTGTGGTTATGTCTCCAAGGCTGTGGTTATGGTTATGGCTGTGGTTATGTCTCCAAGGCTGTGGTTATGACTGTGGTTATGACTCCAAGGCTGTGGTTATGGTTATGGCTGTGGTTATGGCTGTGGTTATGGCTGTGGTTATGTCTGTGGTTATGACTCCAAGGCTGTGGTTATGGTTATGGTTATGACTGTGGTTATGACTGTGGTTATGACTCCAAGGCTGTGGTTATGGTTATGGCTGTGGTTATGGCTGTGGTTATGGCTGTGGCTGTGGTTATGTCTGTGGTTATGACTCCAAGGCTGTGGTTATGGTTATGGTTATGGCTGTGGTTATGACTGTGGTTATGACTCCAAGGCTGTGGTTATGGTTATGGTTATGACTGTGGTTATGACTGTGGTTATGACTCCAAGGCTGTGGTTATGGTTATGGCTGTGGTTATGGCTGTGGTTATGGCTGTGGTTATGACTGTGGTTATGACTCCAAGGCTGTGGTTATGGTTATGGCTGTGGTTATGACTCCAAGGCTGTGGTTATGGTTATGACTGTGGTTATGACTCCAAGGCTATGGTTATGGTTATGACTGTGGTTATGACTCCAAGGCTATGGTTATGGTTATGGCTGTGGTTATGGCTGTGGTTATGACTGTGGTTATGACTCCAAGGCTATGGTTATGGTTATGGATGTGGTCATGTCTCCAAGGCTGTGGTTATGGCTGTGGTTATGTCTCCAAGGCTGTGGTTATGGCTGTGGTTATGGCTGTGGTTATGTCTCCAAGGCTGTGGTTATGGCTGTGGTTATGTCTCCAAGGCTGTGGTTATGGCTGTGGTTATGTCTCCAAGGCTGTGGTTATGACTGTGGTTATGTCTCCAAGGCTGTGGTTATGGCTGTGGTTATGTCTCCAAGGCTGTGGTTATGGCTGTGGTTATGTCTCCAAGGCTGTGGTTATGGCTGTGGTTATGTCTCCAAGGCTGTGGTTATGGCTGTGGTTATGGCTGTGGTTATGTCTCCAAGGCTGTGGTTATGGCTGTGGTTATGTCTCCAAGGCTGTGGTTATGGCTGTGGTTATGTCTCCAAGGCTGTGGTTATGACTGTGGTTATGTCTCCAAGGCTGTGGTTATGGCTGTGGTTATGTCTCCAAGGCTGTGGTTATGGCTGTGGTTATGTCTCCAAGGCTGTGGTTATGGCTGTGGTTATGTCTCCAAGGCTGTGGTTATGACTGTGGTTATGTCTCCAAGGCTGTGGTTATGGCTGTGGTTATGTCTCCAAGGCTGTGGTTATGGCTGTGGTTATGACTCCAAGGCTGTGGTTATGGCTGTGGTTATGACTCCAAGGCTGTGGTTATGGCTGTGGTTATGACTCCAAGGCTGTGGTTATGGCTGTGGTTATGACTCCAAGGCTGTGGTTATGGCTGTGGTTATGCAAAAAGAATGAGACTCTCGGGTTTGTCCAAATCTCTTCTTCACACTGTTTGACAAGCTGAGCTTCATTCTTACTGTTCTTACAAAAGTGAAAAGTGGAAAGGATGAGAGAGAAGGGGAGAGAGTTGAGAGAGGGGTGGAGAGGGGAGAGGAGGGTGGAGGGGTGACAGGAGGGGTGGAGAGGGCGCGGAGGGGTGCAGCGGGGAGCGTGGATTTGTGAGGAGTTTTGTGCGATAGGCAAACGTTCGTTAAAGACCTCAGGGGTTGATCTCTTCTCCAACACCTGGCATCTGCTGCTACGTCAGTTAAAGCGCCTCACACCTGCTGGCACTCTGGTGTAACATGCTCACACACACGCGCACACACACCATTCTCAACATATGCATGCAAAACGCACACGTGCATCCTTAAAAGATTCACACCCTTTAAACACACAAATACACACACACACACACACACACACACACACACTCACACTCAAGTGCACATAGACAAGTTGACACGCTCATCTAGATATAGAAACAGAGAGAAAAACAGATATGGAGGACACGAGAGAGTCTGAGAATGAGTGCGCGAAAGAGAAGAGGAAGCGAAGGAGAAAAAAGAAAAGGAGAAAGAGAGAGAGAGAGAGAGTCACTCCAAGACCCTTCACCTGCCTAAATGAAATAAGCCAATTACAGCAGGAGTGTCTGTGAAGCCTGCAGCTTATTTAAAGTGGAGTTTCTACTTCAAAGAGCTCGAGGAGGTCCAGCAGAGCGAGAAGGAGGCGTGGGGAGAAATCTGTAAGGCAGTGGAGCTCGGAGGAGCTGGGAGGAGAGGAGGGGAGAGGAGGGTTGTTCAGGGGAACACGTCACCTCATCACGAACAAATCCCTGCTCCCTAATCCTGACACACTGCCAGCCATTAGCCAGCACACACACACATACACACAGGTAATAGGTATGATGAAATTAGCCTATATGTGTGTATGTTGGGGGGAGGGGGGTTGATGCATAAATTTGGTGTGTGTGTGTGTGTGTGTGTGTGTGTGACTCTGATTAGGACTCCGGCTGTCTCGCACACATAAACACAGCCCCTCTACTTGTTTTCAAAGTGGAGAAAAAAATTGATATTCCAGAAAATTCCACCAGTCTTCAAAAGCAGACAGGAGAGGATCAGACCCTGGTCTCCACACCGCGGCGTAGATCAGCTTCAGCGCCGTGCTGCTACAGCTGAAACAAACACCCAACACAATAAACATAATTAGACTTTTCTGAAAAATCAGCTTGCCGTGATTGTGTCAGACGCACAATCAGAATGCATTCATGTCTGCTCTTCCCTCCTGTCAATTAGGTACTGCTGTCTTATGGTGGGTTTTCAGCATACATTAGAACTTCTGTTTAAATATTTGGCTTAAAATCTACTTGAAAGGCAAATACTATAATTTTACAAATTCCTCATTAACAGCACGTAAAAATGTGAAAACTGTATATGACCCACATTCCATAATTAGAGAGTAAGGAGGTGTTTAAATTAAATGAGAGAGACAGAATCTTTTTGCTCTATTTGAATACTCCTCCCCTTTCTCCATAATACATCCAGCCAAACAAACATCAGCTCACAGGGGCGAATGTGCATATGCTAATTATTCTGTAGCTTTAACATTTCACCTGACTTTGCAGGAGGGTGAGACTTCTGTGAGTTGGAAGAAAACAGGACAAATCCATTGTGGAGCAACCAGAGATCAGGGACTGTGTGAAGAAGAGTTCATTAATCTCATGGTTGGAGGCCCCCTGGATCCTGCAGTTGGAGTGTTGTTCTTCTGTCTCTGAGCCGAAAATCACTTAGAGCATCAGAAATAATCGACTTCCAGCAGTGTGACTACATCACCAAATGTGCTTCGCACACACGGCCAAGCCAAGCAGGACAACGGTGTACCAGATTATCATTCTGTACGCTGCTCAATGGTCTGTGCTTTACTGTATATGGTCTAGTTTTACAGGGACGATGCATTTAAATGTTAATCTGGCTAATTTTCAACTGTAGGGTTACGGGTTAGTCTGCTAAGATTCCAGTGTGATTTCACACACACACACACACACACCTAGAAGCAATGGTGATTGTAGGGTGTGCAGTCGGCTTCTGTAACAGCTGACCCCAGGAGCTGTCCGACAGACTGGCAAAATTGGGTTAATGTCTCACACACACACACACACACACACACACACAGACCCTAGGGCCTATGTCAACTCTGTTGTCAGGAGTGTCTACTGGACCTCTACTGTTGTAGTGCAGACTACCTACTCAAACTCTTCCTGCCTTTCAGACACACAAAAACACATACAAGGACTCAGTCTCTCTGGGTATAGGAGCTTCACTCCTTTACGGCAAAGATTTCGGAACTCTTCCTCAGCATCTACTCAGCATCGGATTGAGAGAGAGAGGGAGAGGGGGAGAGGGGGGGGGGGGGAGAGAGGGTGAGAGAGAGAGGGAGAGAGAGGGGGAGAGAGGGGGAGGGGGGGGGAGAGACCGGGTGAGAGAGAGAGGGTGAGAGAGGGGGGAGAGGGGGAGCGGGAGATGGACAGAGGAAAAGAACAAGAAAAAGAAGGAAAAGGGGAAAAAAAGTGAAAGCGAGAGAAAGAGGGAGATGAAGAAAGTAAAAGAATTGTGGGTGTGCGTGTGCGGCGGGAGCAGGCGGCCACGTGACTAAAGCACACGCGGAATGCTAGTCAGCCAGGCCTGCCCTCGATCTGTCTCTGCCACCTGGATGCGTGTGCGGTATTAATAATGCATGGGCAAAGGGGGGGTGTTAGCAGCCAGCCCAGCGCAGAGACCCTCGCTGCGCGCGCGTGTGTCCTCTTATTTATTGAGCAGATTTTGGGAGACGCGTCAGGTGTGGCGTTGGCTACGCATGAGGGAGAAACAACCCCAACGTGGCTCTCCAGGAGTGCAGCGGTAATTGAGTTCATTGATCAAATACAGTACGACAAGACAGAGGGAGAGAGAGAGGGGGCGAGTGAAAGAGAGAGAGGAAGAGAAAGAAAGATGGGAGAGGAAGAGATGGAGAGAGAGAGGGAGAGAGAGGGAGGGAGGGAGGGAGAGGATCTCCCTACCTTTATCTAATATTTCACTGCAGTGTCTCTGGGGACTGTGCAATCCACGTGGAGCAAAACTGAAACTTGCTCACATGAGACATTTCTCATCTCTCGCTCACATGGCAAAGAACATTTAAACTCACATCTGCATGCAGATAATATGAAAAGGGAGTCAGAAAACACAGGCAGCCTTTCTGTTCTGACACTTTGACCCATCTGTATGAACAATTAACACTCACCCTGGATGATATGTGTGCAGTTTTTTCTCCACGTTTAATTTTTTCTCCCCTTTTTCTTCTTTTTCCCGCTTTTTTTTCGGGGGAGGAGGCGGGGGGCTTTCCACAGCCCTCCTCTCTCCTCTGGGCATCGAATCCAAACAGCAAAGGTTGAATACAGAACAACAAAGTGTGTTAAAGTCAAAGTGGTGACAAAGGGGCGGGTTGGCAGACGGAGATGTTCAGAACAGTCCCCCCCGTTCAGCGCAAAGGCTGCTGGGCTACTGTCATGGGCGGCCAAAAGATGTCCATTACTGTGAGGCCAGCCTCCTTCTGCCTGGGCTGACAGAAGCCCTGTTCAGTCAGTGCCAAGCGCTGGGAGCCCCTCATTAGAAGAAGGCAAAAGAGATAGGTAGAGGGGGGGGGGGGGGGGGAGATGAAGGGAATGTGATGGAAGAGACCGACACGGAGAAAGAAAGAAAGACAGTGGCATAAAGGGAAAGGGATGGAAGAGAGGGGGAGCAAGAGAGAGATAGAGAGAGGGAGGGAGAGGGAGAGAGAGAGGGAAAGAGAAAAAGGTGCAGTAGTTGTTTGTTCAGACAGAATGTAGTCCTTTGATCAGATCTGGTTGCTGTGTGATTGTGCCAGATCTCAAATGAAACTAAAGAGCCTGCAGACACACATACACACACACACACACACACAAGTGTTTGTGTGTATATATATATATATATATATATATATAATAATGCATGTGTATGTATGTGTGTATGTATGTATAATGACTGTAGCCAAGTTTAAACATGAGTAATGAAATGCCACCAACTTTCTTGGGAGGTGTAGACATGTGCTACTGTACCATCAGCTGTCACTCACCGCAGAAAACCCGCCACACTCACTCCTATTGGCCACAGGTCACAGGGGCGTGTCTTAGCCAGCTCGCACGACCACCCAGCAGGCGGGGCTTCTCCCCAGAGCCACCAAACCACCAGCGTTCCAACCTCACACAGCCAGCATGGAAATGTCACACCTCGACAGCCTCTCCTCACACTCCGGCCAGCGCCACGCATCTGCTGTTTGATCTCTCCCGGCAACGCCTCGCGCGTCCGAGCAGATCTAAGGGGCCGGTATCCGATGGTAACGCTCCGCATTGGAGATGGAGTTGAAAGCAATTTATCAATGAGTCCAGAGCGTGCGTTGGTGAGGGCGATGGAGACGACGTCGGCCAAGGCCGGATCACCCGCCTTCTGCTCATATGAAGCATAAATATTTCAGCGAGGATATAAAAGAGAAACAGGAGTGTGTCTGGGGGGGAAACGTCGAACGCCGAATATGTCGGATATTTTCCTGACGATCAAAGCGTGAGATGGTTCATCAGGAGTTTGCTCCAGCACCTCTGATAACGTGGCGCTTAAATGGGGCTGAGTGTGTATGTGAGGGAGGGAGAGAGAGAGGAACAGCTTAAAGGTGTTTTAAGGTGTGCAAAGCTGTGAGCTTTCAACTCGGCTAATGAGGTAAACTCTCACTCAGGTGAGAGAACCTGGGAGAAAGAAACCTGCTAATGCAGTGAGAGGAACACACACACACTCACACACACACACACGCACACACACTCACACATGCACCTAACAGTTACCTAAGCCTGAGTTCATTTGCTCTATGTGAAAGTCAAACAGAGAGGAAATGGGCCCAGTGGGCATGTAGGAGTCTTTCTGCACGGGAGACAGACAGGTGTGCACAGGAGACAGGTGTGCACGGGAGAATGGGTGTGCACGGGAGACAGGGTGTGCATGGGAGAATAGGTGTGCACAGGAGAAGGGGTGTGCACGGGAGACAGGGCGTGCACGGGAGACAGGGTGTGCACGGGAGAATGGGTGTGCACGGGAGACAGGGTGTGCACGGGAGACAGGGCGTGCACGGGAGACAGGGCGTGCACGGGAGACAGGGTGTGCACGGGAGAATGGGCGTGCACGGGAGACAGGGTGTGCACGGGAGACAGGGCGTGCACGGGAGACAGGGCGTGCACGGGAGACAGGGCGTGCACGTCTGCCGAGCAGCAGGCGAGACTCCACCAATAGAATGGTCACGGTGAATGCTTTGGTAGTTTGCTACAGGCATAATGAAGAGAGACGTGTGGTATTCACTGTGTGTGTGTGTGTGTGTGTGTGTGTGTGTGTGTGTGTGTGTGTGTGTGTGTGTGTGTGTGTGTGTGTAGGTATGTGCATTTGCTATATATCTGCAGTAGGTCACGGATGAGTACGTGTGTGAGTATGAGCCTGTGTGCTTTTGGACACTGTCTGATAAAACATGTCCGAACTGCGGAAGAGAAACAGCAGCATCAGCCTGTAGGTTCTGTGAGGGAAACTTCACCACTTCACATTTACACTTTCCGCTGTAGTTCAATGACAAGCAGGTCTGCCTGCGAGAAAAAGTTCACTGTCCAGGGGAAAAAGTCGTATTATATGTTATAACGTATATATAAAATATGACATATGGCTGCGCATTGTTGCACATGCAAGTGTGCAGGGGATTCTGTGTGTGTGTGTGTGTGTGTGTACTTCTGCAGGTGTACGTGTATGTTTTAAAGGTAAACACCCCCATGAGCACCATAAACAACCCATACACACCATGTTCCTCTGAGCTGCTCTGTGTGGGAGCTTGTGTGTGACAGGGCCCTTAGCACTGGTTGGAGGGGACGTTTCTCCCTGTGAGCATGGCGGTCTGGGGGGGGAGGGGCTACCCACAGCGTGGAGAGGGGCCTGCAGTGGAGCTGTCCCAGGGCTGGGCTGGGCTGGGCTGGGCTGGGCTGGCCCTGGCCTGGGCTGGGCTGTCCCTGGGCTGGGCTGGGCTGGGCTGTCCCTGGGCTGGGCTGGGCTGGGCTGGGCTGGGCTGGGATTTAATGATGCCGCTTTTGGGAGCTAGACTGTGGAAGTCAAGGAGGACAACTCAGCTCCCAAGACCTCTCAGATTAGTGAGTGTGTGTGTGTGTGTGTGTGTGAGTGTGTGTGTGTGAGGGGGGGTGAGGCCCTTCCTAAGCCTTAGCATTTTTGCGGCATGTGTGTGTGGTGGGGATCTTCATAAGACATAGTCATTTTGTGTGTGTGTGTGTGTGTGTGTGTGTTGTGCACAGGTCTGCTCTATCAGGGGGCCTCCCATGTCAGTGTGAGGTAGAACCAAGAGGGGCCCAGTGCCAGTAACATGCTGGCAACACGCTAGCAACACGCTAGCAACACGCTGACCAAGAGCCTGAGTAAAGTCCACACAATACTGGCCAAGCGTGGGAAATGCACAGAAAAGCAGGAGAGCTGCATCAGTGGTTTGTCTTTTTTTAATTTCACAGCACTCTGCTCATACAGACCCATACAGGTCTGTGCTATTGGATTTCATTTTCAGTGGATTTTGTGCTTTTGAATTCTGCTCCGTTCTGCAAGTTGCAGGTTCCCATGAACTCTCGGTGCTGAAGGAGCACACGGTTACACTCAGTACAGCGGAATGAAAACATCTGATGTGCGAATGACATTTTCAGTGAAAGCCACAGTCAAGAACTGACAAATCTGAGCTTTAGCTCCCCAGATACTTTGCGTATGCTAACGGCATGGTAAGTGTCCGCTGTTTAGCTCTACTTCAAAGCTCTCTGTCGTAACCACGTACAGGGTGCTGTTTCAGACTGGCGGATGAGTATGTTAGTGCATACTGTTGGCAATCCAATGTGTCGGAGTGACGGTGTGTCCCAGTGTGAGGAATCCAGTGTGTCAGAGTGACGGTGTGTCCCAGTGTGAGGAATCCAGTGTGTCAGAGTGACGGTGTGTCCCAGTGTGGGGAATCCAGTGTGTCAGAGTGACGGTGTGTCCCAGTGTGAGGAATTCAGTGTGTCCCAGTGTGAGGAATCCAGTGTGTCACGGTGTGTCCCAGTGTGAGGAATCCAGTGTGTCAGCGTGACGGTGTGTCCCAGTGTGAGGAATCCAGTGTGTCAGCGTGACGGTGTGTCCCAGTGTGAGGAATCCAGTGTGTCAGCGTGACGGTGTGTCCCAGTGTGAGGAATCCAGTGTGTCAGAGTGACGGTGTGTCCCAGTGTGGGGAATCCAGTGTGTCAGAGTGACGGTGTGTCCCAGTGTGAGGAATCCAGTGTGTCAGCGTGACGGTGTGTCCCAGTGTGAGGAATCCAGTGTGTCAGAATCCAGTGTGTCAGCGTGACGGTGTGTCCCAGTGTGAGGAATCCAGTGTGTCAGAGTGACGGTGTGTCCCAGTGTGAGGAATCCAGTGTGTCAGAGTGACGGTGTGTCCCAGTGTGAGGAATCCAGTGTGTCAGAGTGACGGTGTGTCCCAGTGTGAGGAATCCAGTGTGTCAGAGTGACGGTGTGTCCCAGTGTGGGGAATCCAGTGTGTCAGAGTGACGGTGTGTCCCAGTGTGAGGAATCCAGTGTGTCAGAGTGACGGTGTGTCCCAGTGTGAGGAATCCAGTGTGTCAGAGTGACGGTGTGTCCCAGTGTGGGGAATCCAGTGTGTCAGAATGACGGTGTGTCCCAGTGTGGGGAATCCAGTGTGTCAGAATGACGGTGTGTCCCAGTGTGAGGAATCCAGTGTGTCAGCGTGACGGTGTGTCCCAGTGTGGGGAATCCAGTGTGTCAGAGTGACGGTGTGTCCCAGTGTGAGGAATCCAGTGTGTCAGAATGACGCTACGCACTAGATCTACTGCACGGTATAGTTCTCCTGATTGCTGAGGTCATACAGGCCGTTAATGCCACAGTTCCTAACTGAGCTGTAGTTGCAGTCGCTGTGGCTGCTGTTGCTGTGGTTGCTGTTGCTGTGGTTGCTGTTGCTGTGGTTGATTGAGTGCAGTGCAGATTTGCAGATTTGTTGCATGAAGCATTACATGAGGATACAGATGTTCAGACTTGCAGTGGTACCCTGTGGTAGCCACTTTGTGTCTTTGTCTTTCTCTCTCACACTCAACAGCTTCCCCCAGGCCTCAAGCTGTATGTAATGGTTTGCGATTCGTCTGTATAGCCAGTGCATTGTGGGTAGAGCTTTTATGGCTTGTGCTACATTTAGACCCTGATGTTGGGCTGCTGAAGTATAAGATGACACACACACATAAGCACACACTCATGCACGTACGTACACACACACACACACACACACAGCCACAGATTGTGACTGTCACTCATGACAGTTTCAATCACTCTGAAAAGCAAAGCGAATGTCAATGCAAAAACTACATTTACCTCTGACCAGCAAACCAGACAGGCACTGCAGTCTAGGCTGATGTAAAGGCCTTGAATTATGCGTGTGTGTATATGTGTGTGTGTGTGTGTTCACATATACAGGTCCGCATGTGTGTGTGAATGTGAATCAGTGCATCTTGCATTGTCAAACTGTATATGAAAATGTGTAGTATTTGTAGTATAGTATTTGGGAGAAATATTTATGTGTGTGTGTGTGTGTGTGTGTTGCCTGTATGTTAAATATATGGGGTACATTCTCTTAGTGTCCTGACAGTAGTCACATAAAGCAGCACTATCTAGCCCACAGGGTCATACTGTTACACACAAACACACACACACAGACACACAGAGACAAACACACGCGCACACACACACACACTGTTACCAAAATACATACATTGTG
>JAGXOD010001402.1:2982500-3077500 GCA_020368025.1 Brachyhypopomus occidentalis | reverse complement strand
TGTGTGTGTGAGACATGGCTGTACTGTCTGATACTGTGTGTGTGTGTGAGACATGGCTGTACTGTCTGATACTGTGTGTGTGAGACATGGCTGTACTGTCTGATACTGTGTGTGTGTGTGAGACATGGCTGTACTGTCTGATACTGTGTGTGTGTCAGACATGGCTGCAGTGGAACCTTCTAGATTAGAGAGATGTACGCTGCCCTACAGATGTAATGTTGAAGCCAGGCCCTCGAATCATAATCCAGTCCAGGTTTTTGGAGTCACTGAACATTTAGTTCAGCTGATTGACCAGTGTGCATTACACCTGACTCCTGGGTACCCACATGTGTTTCTCCACCCAGCATAGCTGGTTATGTTGCGTACATGATAACCAGCACTGGACAGGTCCCTGCTGTAAAGCACGCAGAACACACAGTCTGGCCCAAGGAATCACTTATCCTAGCGGCTCAGTTTTACCAAGCAGCAATTTGCACGTATGGTACTACATCATCCCGTGGAATTGTGGGTAAGCAAAAACAAGTCAAATCAACCAATCGGTGTCTTTTGGCCTTTTTTCTCTGGCCTGATTGGAGCAGGGATCTGTGCACTGAAGTGTCATGGCGGGCGCGTCGAATGTCATCTCGAACGTCTTCATTTCATCGTCTCACTCTGTGCACTATCAGAGATTTGTACGTCTTACATTGTCACAAGCCCTTATGAATATTTTATATCTCCCTCACACACACATACACACACACACACGGCCCTCCTTCTAGATGGTTTGTTAAATGAGGGTGTGGGCGTATGTGGGTGTATGTGAGGTGGAGGGGCTGTCTTTCCCAGTAGGTGATGAAATAAAATTTAATAACTGAATAAAAATGTAAATAAAGATTTGCTTAAAATGACTTGTCCATGAAATAATTCTCCCCCTCTCCCCCCTTAAGCTAATACTCTGCCAGCATATATACTGAGAGTGCCAGATTTGGTGGGTGACCTTTGCGTGTGCTTTCCCCCTTGATTAAAGGCGTATTAAATTTGTTTAAATAAAGCTCGTTGTAATGGCACGTCATTTGTAAGAAGCTATTAGGTTGTGGAGATTGGGGCGAAGCATTTGCATGAAAATGTGGTGCGCGAGCGGATCGTTCCGGAAAGAGCAGAGCAGACGCCCTCACCTCCATCACTCCGCCTGACAGAGAGCGGCTGAAACTTTGCACTCCCCCCATCTCCGAGAGAGAGAGAGAGTGAGAGAGAGAGAGAGAGAGTTCATGTAATACTCTCTGAGCTCCCCACACAACTCCACCCTGTTCTGAGCAATACACCTTCACCATGCTCTCCCCAATCCCGCAATCCCTTTCCAACATGTCACACACACACACACACACACACAACACACAATGGAAGGTGAGGCCAGAGAAGAGGGGCGGACGGACACCGCCGGCCTAGTCGCACCTTCTGGAGCGGGTGCGTTAATAGGGTAAGCTGCTACGCCTCTCTCGGGGGGCAGTGTGTAATCCGGAATGAGTGCCAGCTCGTTTCTGAAGGCAGACATAAAGATTTGCCTTTTTGTACGAGGTGGTTTCAGATGGACGTAAACGCAGTTTGTTTGCTTTGATGGCGGCGGTTTGTCTGACAAGGGGTAACGGAGAGAGAAAGAGGAGAGAATGTGAGAAGAAGAAGAAGAAAAGCACGGAGCAAGGGTAGAGTAGACGGCGTTAGAAAAACAAGTCATCGCCTTCTGAGAGCTGCTTGAGGTCTTGTGTTCAGTGTGTGTGTGTGTGTGTGTGTGTGTGTGTGTGTGTGTGTGTGTGTGTGTGTTTCAGTGTGTGTGTGTGTGTGTGTGTGTGTGTGTGTGTGTGTGTTCAGTGTGTGTGTGTGTGTGTGTGTGTGTGTGTGTGTGTGTGTGTGTGTGTGTGTGTGTGTGTGTGTGTGTGTGTGTGTGTGTGTGTGTGTTCAGTGTGTGTGTGTGTGTGTGTGTGTGTTCAGTGTGTGTGTGTGTGTGTGTGTGTGTGTGTGTGTGTGTGTGTGTGTGTTCAGTGTGTGTGTGTGTGTGTGTGTGTGTGTGTGTGTCAGTGTGTGTGTGTGTGTGTGTGTGTGTGTGTGTGTGTTCAGTGTGTGTGTGTGTGTGTGTGTGTGTGTGTGTGTGTGTGTGTGTGTGTGTGTGTGTGTGTGTGTGTGTGTGTGTGTGTTCAGTGTGTGTGTGTGTGTGTGTGTGTGTGTGTGTGTGTGTGTGTGTGTGTGTGTGTGTGTGTGTGTGTGTGTGTGTGTTCAGTGTGTGTGTGTGTGTGTGTGTGTGTGTGTGTGTGTGTGTGTGTGTGTGTGTGTGTGTGGTGTGTTCAGCAGAGCATGCTGAAGCTGTGTTACGGTGGAGCGGGCGGTTGTTTATAACTTTAAAACACACACACACACACACACACACACACACACACACACACACCACACGCGCGTGTGCACAGGGAGAGACTCCAGTGCATCTCTTAAATTGGGCTGCATATAGGGAACTGTTCACTGGTCACATCAAATAAACACCAGCCCGGACAGCAGCCGCCCTTCTCCCGCCGAGCGATCTGCCTCACGTCAGCGGCAGGCCGTCGCAGCCAATCAGATGCAGCGCTGAGCTAACGAGGCCTGATCCCCCGGCCCCGCCTGCGTCCGAGCGAGCCGCTTGTGTGACTTACTTTCTCGTTCAAACAACCAGGCCTGTTCTCACCGACGCGAAACGCATGATGCAATCATTCCAGATTTCCCAGCGCGGCCGTGCTGGATATGGGTGTCATAACGTGCATGTGCGAGAGATATCCAAGCTGGTGGCTGAAAGAAATGGGCCCGGACCACCTGTGACATCGGCCTCTCAGGTTTCCGCGAATCGTGAAGTACAACAGTCAGGATTGTCACATTCCACACCCTGAACTTTTGACCTTTACGGTAAACCAGAATTGTGGTCTCGTTTCAGGAGGTCTCACTTTCTCACCAAATGCATACTGTAAGACTGTGTGTGTGTGTGTGTGTGGTGTGTGTGTGTGTGTTGGTAAATTGACACGTATGGTCAGTGGATAACGGATACGTGAGCAGGCAGGTTAGGGGCCGATTACCTATGCGGTTGGAGTGGTTGCAGGCAACTGGTGATGTAACAACACCTGAAACGTTTACCCCAGTGTGTCAGTTATAGTGCCTGTGTGTGTGTGTGCGTGTGTGTGTGTTTGTGTTGCAATGGCCGTTAGCAATTCATGATTCGCTTGAGGAAGGTCTGATACCACTCAGGAGCTCTTTGACTCATAACACAGGAAGCACCTTTGGGTTGAGAAACCTGATGTGTGTGTGTGTGTGTGTGTGTGTACGTGCACTCATACACGTGTGTGCACTTTAAGGAAATTTTAGATTAAACAGTTGCAGTGTTTAGGGGTTTTACATGTGCAGAATCACCTCTATGGTTCCCAACTCTACTGGATTATGTTTAACAAATGCTAGCATAGGCATACAGCCCTGGTTCTGAGACACGGCTGTTTTGGGAGCTGCTGTGTTTGGTGCATCCTGTGCAGGTTGCCAGGAGCGTTTGGTCAAGGTTGCTGTTCCCGACACTGCGGCATCTCCGACACGAGTCGTGTGGGTTCTGAAGGGCCTCTTTATCCGGATTCAAAACTCCCAAGGTCTCCGTGCACTGCAGGACGTCCCGAATCAGCTGTTATTCCCTCCATCCCAGCATGCCCTTCTGTCCTCCACCACTACCTCTCTCTCCTCTATCCTCTCTCCTCTCTCTCGCTCTCAGCTCTAACGGCACAAGTCAAGGCCTTTGTAACAACGGGCAGGAAAGTTTCGACGTGCTGACACAACTTCCTGTGCCCGTGAGTGAGGTGCAGAGCAGCAGGTCTTAACTGCTCTGCCTTCAAAGACAAAAAAAAAATGCATACAAAATTTTGAATTCTGGACAAACGATGCTGAATATGAAGTAGATTCAACTTTGGGTTCTTAATGGAATCTTGAAGAGTATAAATATTAAACACCCCTTCTCTTTCGTTGTCTTAGGTGCGAGCTGTTCCTTTTGTGTCTCTTCACTGCTGCTGGGAAGTGTATGCAGCCACGCAGAAAAAGCTTCACAAGAACTGGAGAGAGCTAGCTCTCTCCCACACAAATGAACTCTTTTAGGTCATCAATGAAAGACTAAATGTTTGATGTTACATAGAAGAGGTGATTAATTCAAACAGGTCGTGGGTAACATGTGATGAGAGTGATATGATCAGGGAAGTGTTTGCTTTATGTTATGCTTTATTGTAGGGGTAAAACCACTGTGATGTCATCCTGAGCACTGTGATGTCATCCTGACCACTGTGATGTCACCCTGACCACAGTGACATCAACTTAAAATAACAATGGTAAAGATATATTAACATAATATAATATTTAAAGTAATTTTACATGTGGTGTTTATAAAATGTGTTGTAAATGTCAACACTCTGTAAAAGTAGAGTATATGTTACATATATGATATAGAACTTTAGATATACTGTTTGTGCTGAAAGATACATAAACATACGCACATGCTGTTTTTCGCTCTTTGAAAAGTGGCTTTCCGGTCCTTATAAATGAAAACCTGAGCCATTTGTTATCAGTATTGTTTGGAGGGTTCTGTTTGCACTCAGCGATGCCAGCTTCGCTTTTCTCGTGTTCACCGCTGGATCCATCATATCCCCTGTTTCCGTTCACCAAAGCGGCGCCGGAGGTACCCGACCTGCCTCTCCCTGCCCGCGCATGTTTACCGCCAGGCTCGTTTACGTTACGCTAGAGAAGGAAGCGGGAGGTTTACATTGCGTAAACCTCGCAGGCCCGCAGCGGCTCAAAGTTTACCTGCTGCGGATAAACATTGTATAGGAAGAGGCTTCTGTCATCCCGATCGGCCGCATTTTGAACTCCCACTCAGTGTTCTTTCTACCTGCCATTTCTCAACTGGCCAGTGCGCGCCAGTATGTATGTATCTAAACTATTTATTCGGCTTTCATCGCCGTGCACGAACGCATACTCGTGTTTTTTTTTGCCCTCTACACGTGTGAAGTGTGCGCTACAGACGGTAGGCTTAGAGAGGGACCGCGGCCTCTCCTACACCCGGACGTGACGCCACTGAAATCGACTTGAACGTTACAGCGAGACGAAGATTATCCACGGTGAACTGATTAAATCTGGGGAGGTAAGAGCGTTAAGTGCAAAGCAGGTTTGGGTGAGCGCGTGAGAGTGGGAGAGAGGAAGAGTGCTTTGGGATACAGAGCTGATAAATGTTATCAGAACTCGTGTAGCAGATATTGCTAATCCCTCAGCACGAGCATTGTGAGAGGGACTGTGACCGACGAACCGTAAAGATACCATTGTTTTTCTCTTATTGTGAAAAGGTGGGGGAAGATCCACGCGCCCTGATTCCGCAGATAAATCATTTTATTTGATACTTGTATTCTTAACCCACCCCACCAAAAAAAAAACATAAAAGAGGCTAAAATAGACTTTATATCTTGATACTGTAGGCAGGTACTTCAGTGTGAGAGCCGCAACGACTCCGGTCTTTACCTCAGTAATTAATTTCACAGAGATTTGAAGTGAGAGGAATTTCTCTTAACTGCAGAGGGGGCAACGCGCGGCTCGACTCCACGTGGCATTCTAATAACCTTTAAAATAACCTTTAAACGTGTGATAACCGAACGATGTACCTAGGCTTTCGAAGTGGAGAGAGAAAGAGAATATTAAGGAGCGCCCCCCCCATTTCTCTCTCTCTCTCTCTCTCTCTCTCTCTCTCTCTCTCTCTCTCTCTCTTGTTCTGCTTTCCTTTGGTGTCTCATTCATCTCTACTTCAATAATAGCCAAGCCCCTAACAGATCCTTTTTTTTAACAGACACTGTAAAAACGGATAATTTAAAGCTTGTGGAAAAGACAAGAAGGTAGGATTTAAAAATGGCGTAATAATTGCATTGTTTTTGCAAATTACAGAACTTTTACAATTCCCAGTGACTTATAGCTTAATTTCGAGGTCATTGTGAGATTGTGGTGCTTCAGAACTTTTATTTCTTTCTGTCCTCCTTTAATGTTGTTGGATATTAAAAACGGGATGACACGACTCCAGCGAAATGTTTCACGGAGAGTGTCAGAGGCTGGCCCGCACTGTGGCTGTAAGTGTATGACATTCTTGAAATACACTAGTGAGGGCCGTGTGATTGCTCTCTGAATTGCAGACCACATCATTTATTTTGCTTGGTCGCTGTGCAGTCGCTTCCCTCTTAGCTGTGGTGAAAAGTGGAGAGAGAGAGAGAGAGAGGGGAGGGAGGGAGAGAGGGAGCCCATAAGGGTCCTGTGTCAGTTGTGTTTAGTGATTGTGGAGCTTGGCGTGCTCCCAAGGATTAGGTGTTCGTGAGAAGAAACTTTCCTTGACTCCTCAAAGCCAGGGAATGTCATGGGAATTGTCACTGTACACAAGCAGTACCAAAAGCCCCATAATCAAGCACACACACACACACACACACACACACACTATAAGGATTTATCAACAACCACATATCAAACGGACATCTCTGCATGTACGGATATGTGTACATTAACATAAACATAATGAGAAGTGAGAGGAGAGAGAGAGAGGGAGGGAGAGGGAGAGAACAATGGAGTCATTGTGAGTGTGAGAGAGAGAGGAGAAGGACAGAGACAGGAGACAGGACAAGGTGCTGAACTGCAGAGTACAGCTCCATCTACAGGCCGTTCAACACACACACACACACACTCGCACTCCAGAGCCACGCAGCTCTGAAGACAAATACGGTTCAGGTGCTTCTGTGTTAAAGGCTGTGACGAATTAAAGATGCATGGCTGAAGAACACGTCCCTGGGGACACTGGGGGGGGGTGTGTAGTGTCATCAGGTACAGCTCAGTTGATACGGTTGACTTCTTTCTGTTTTTGAGCGTGTTTGTTTGCAGGTGTGGATATGCATAGTTTTGTGTGTGTGTGTGTGTGTGTGTGTGTGTGTGTGTGTTTGTATTTTCCCGTAAGGCAGTGACACATCTCTGTCTTTGTGCTGAAATTAACAGCATTGTGCAGTCTCAGTCTATCTGTCAGTCTCTATCGGTCTCTCTGTACTGTACCACTGCATTGTTCTCTCTCTCTCAGCGATTTGTTCACAGAAGAAATTCTTTCTGATGACTGTACCATAAACGTTCAGCTAAACACTGCCAAAGTCCAGGCAACTGCAACTTTACCATCCTTCAAGCACATGCAAACACGCACGCACACACACTGCATTTCCTGGGTGTCATTGCAGAGATGGCTCCTCACATTCCAGGTCAGTAGCCCAGTGGCCTGCGGAGACCCTCCCAGTGAGGCAGAGACCCTCCCAGTCAGTTATTTCACATTTCCCAATACTGCAGATATTAATACACACACTCCATAATGTGCCCATGTACGCACCACAGACGCGCCTTCACGTGTGTATTTATTAAATGTGCGTACATACTTGCTTGTGTGTGTGTGCACTGCCAGCATCCTAGCCATGTCTGTGTGTGTGTGTGTGTGTGTGTGTGTGTGTGTGTGAGTGTGAGTGAGTGTGACTGTGTAAGCTGAGCTGACGGGGCAGAACCGTGCAGTCATTATGGCCCGGCCAGTGAGTCCGCAACGGAGAGCTTCACTTTACTGTCGACACACAATCAATGCTGCTTTTCCACCTTATCAATTAAAGCACATGTAATTACAACCATGCACAATCAGCCTTCACAAATACTCCATCTCACACACACACACACACACACACACGCATGCGCGCACACACTCATAGCCGTCCCTGCTTTCAGATTGTATCTACCACTTGATCTGCCTCTGGCTGGTTTCCAGGTGAGAGAGGTGTGTGTGTGTGTGTGTGTGTGTGTATGCGTGTAATGAGCGATGCGTTGTCTGACATGACTCGTTCTGCACCTGATCCAGGGGAGAGTGCGGGGGTCTCGTGTCCGCTGGCACTGAGACAGTGGCGGGAGAGAGACGCTGGGAATGAGCCAGCACTGGCAGAACAGCTGTGTGTGTGTGTGTGTGTGTCTGTCTGTGTGTCTGTGTGTGTGTGGAGGGGGAAGGTAAATGAAAAAAACGAACAGGGAAGGCACCGGCAACACCTGTACACATGAGCTTTCTCGTGTGTGTGTGTGTGTGTGTGTGTGTGAGGACACCCACCCCGGAGCAGATGGGCCTAGCGGAGCGATTAGCGGCGCATTACCTGCGCGTCTGTTTACAAACAGAAACAATGCAGCCTGTGCTAATAACCTGCAATCAAACATGACAATTAATATCAGCATGCTAATAACTGCCTGTGCTCCTTTCAGCAGCGCTAGTAGCCCTTTGTGTTCGGAGGGTCGACTGCACACGCAGGCACACGCAGGCACACACACACCTGTTCAGTAAAGGTGCTGCTGGTCACTTTCATGCCGAAAGTGAGCAGGTCTCCATCAGAGAGACTGTGGAGGCAGTGTGTGTGTGTGTGTGTGTGTGTGTGTGTGTGTGTGTGGACCTGCAGCTGCAGACGTGCTTGTGTGGGTCTAACGTGCAGGGGGCCTTTTTTCCGTCTGTCCCTCCCTTCATCTCTCCATCCATTTTCTTTCCTCCTCGTGTTGTTTTTCGCGCCTCCCTCTCTCAGAGCCCAACTGCAACAACAGCGGTTTATACACAGTGACACATTCCAGAAGGTGGATCTCCGAGATGGAAGCCCAGTACTAAGATATTTACCCTCAGTCCGTGTGTGTGTGTGTGTGTGTGTGTGTGTCAGGCAGCACAGAGTGAGAAGTCTGCCAGGTCAGTTCCGCCTGGTGTTCATGCTCTCACCAGATTTCCAAGGCGCTCGCTGAAATCCAGCCCACTAATGTCTGAACTTTGAACTCTGAACCCTGAACCGCGGGAAGAGAACAACCCGCCTGCAGCTCTCTGTGTCACTGCGACGTGGTTTCAGCCATCGCACAGGAACTCGGGAGGACTGGCAGAGCAGAACGTGGAGCCGTGTCGCTGGGGCCGGTTGCTGACGAGGTTGCTGGGGCAACGCACCTTGACCCAGCATCAGCAGCAGAGCTGCACGGCATCACCACCGACAGGGAAGTAGGTCGGCAAGGAAAGGAGCGTCCTCCGTGTGGTGCTCCGTGTTCGGGGACGCGCTGTGAACGGCGCTCCCCTCTGCTTTTTCCTGGCTAAACTGACGCTCTTGTTCCGTGCCCGTGCCTCCTCGTTCTGGAGGAGGTCTGTGGGCCCAAGGCTCTGGTTCCTCCGCTCCTGGCCGGCAGGTTGAGCAGATAGTGGAGAAGCAGTGAAGAGTTTAATGTAGAGGAGGAAGCTCTTGTCGCCATGGTTGCGTCACAGCTTCCCCAGTAACTCAGAGGTGTTGTTGCCTGGCTGTGTGCTGTCTGCCTTCTGGTCTAAAGAGCCCAGGGGTCCCATAAGGACACACACACACACACATCGTAGCATCACTGTGACATTTCTATGTATCTCACACACACACACACAACTGACTGTATATTGATTAAAATAATACCCAAAGATGGTGCACTGTGTTGATTGCACAGAGCAGGGGTCTTCAGAGACCCCCACTGCAACAACAAGATGAAATACGAAATGTTTGTGTGAGAGAGAGAGAGAGAGAGAGAGAGAGAGAGAGAGAAATTAGTCTAGGGTTCTTATAAAGTAACCCAGATACAAGTGCAGCACTTGGTGATAATCAGGAAGTAAACCCTAAGGCCATTGCTCCTGTTACAGGGCGTTTTGACCTTTCAGTAAGTCGTACTTCACAAGCATCCTGGGTTTCACTTGGCCGTCTGGGGCAGAGGGGATTGTGGGCGATTTGGGAGTGAGTGGGCGTGATTTGTGGGGTGAGTGGGCATGATTGAGGATGAGTTGCGGCTGATTGGTTGTTCTGGTCATCGAACCACGTTCATGGGTGACTCTCCCCATGTTGAGATGCTCGGGTCAAAGGTCATGCTGTGCCTGTCAGGGTGAAAGGTGAAAAGATTGAGGTGATGGGGGGGGGGGGGGGGGGGGGGGATATGGGTCAGTGGTCCAGTCCCATTTCAGAAATCTTATTTTACACACCAGTGGGGTTTCACAGCAACCGCAGTCAGCCGACCAACACAATATGTCACGTTACCGCTGAGAGTTGGGTCACATTGGTCACGTCAGCCACACGTTCACCTTGAACATGCTTCATCGGAGCATTAAACCTGAGCAGTAACTAGACTGTGTGTGTGTGGGGGGGGGGGGAACTGTCCCCGCAGGGCAGCACAACCTGTTAATCTAATAAAAGGGACAAATTATTGGGGGACGTTGAGAGCTGCAGCTGTGCTGTAACTTACATGGACTTCAGAAGACGGTCGGTACAGAGTCGACCCTAAACGCCTACAGACACCTGGAGGAAATGATCCGTTTCCATGAACAAATGTGCATCTGCACAGTGATGAACGCAGAAAGCCAAGCTCTCCACTCAAAACCACGTGATCTTGCATCTGAACCTTGCGTCACACAGAAGGCGTCCTCCTTACTCAGCTTTGTGACGTCCCCTGGACATGGGCGTGGTCTTGTCCTTTCCCCGCCCTCTTCCTCTCCTCCATCTTCTTCCTCCACCTTCATGTCTTTGCATCTCCGTTGTTCCAAAACAAATATATCCTGTTTTTTTTTTGTTTGTTTGTTTTTTAAACTTTATCCTGACATTCTGATTTGCGCATGAACAATTCAGACTCTTGGTTAATCCCCCGGGGCAATTTTGTATTAATTGGGTTCGAGCTGTGATGAGTTGATGATATTGAATGCCAGTGCTTTCCGAGAGCGCACGGTGATTTATGAAGGGATTTGTGTGTAGTTTTTCATGAAACATTCAACAAATCTGAATGTTGTGTAAAAACAGGGGACGAGTGTTTATAGTTTGGGGAAATGGGTCTGTGTTTTGGTGGATGGCGTCATGGTTTGGGATGTTTAGTACTTGTAATAGGCCCAGTTATAGTATGTGTGCAATTGAGAAAAACTGCTAAATAATCTCAAGAATTTGTGTGTGTGTGTGTGTGTGTTCGTGTTCATTTAGCACATTTATTGTACTGTTTGTGTTCACTCTGTGATCTTTACCTGTCATCTGCCAAAACTGCAGAAATGAAATGACTGGTCATTCCAGCAGAAGGAACATGTTTGATTGACAGGAGATTTGACGGAGCCGGTCGGAATTGATGTGAATTCATCTGAATTCCCAATAGAAAATATTGCCATAATGAGCTGCGTGTGTGTGTGTATGTGTGTGTGCATCTTCTATTCCTATTAATGATATCTTGCATTAACACCTTCTCTGTTCGTAATGAACAATGCATGGAATATCTCCAAATACTCTAAAATCCAAATGCTACATAACTGATTAGCCAATGATACAGATCTTTATTATTTAATATTTAATCTAAATAATGTATCATTAAATTAGCTGCACATTTTGCTTATTAAAGATCATTTCTGATTAGATGTGAAATTGGTGTTCAGATATACTGCTGTTCTATATATGGAGAAATGTCTGTATGTTTAACAAACTTCTTTATACTCAACCAGTAAGTGAAAGTTAAGATATCTGTTTAGGAGATTCTTATACCAAAGTTAAACTACAGAAAAAGTACAGTTCCATACTCTGTGAACATTTCATTCCTCCTCTATACATAAAATGTTGTTAAAATGAAAAAATCCATATAGGTACAGTTCAAATATATTTCATCCAACAATTAACTAATTATTCATTAGTTATCTGAGCCGATTGGTCCTAATTTTGTGCAAAACGTTGTGGTCATTTTTTATAATAGGTCCCGTATGGTTTGGTGGTCCCAAAGCCCTGTAGCTCCTCCCCCCGTAGCTCCGCCCCCAGCCCCACCCACTGATTATCAGCATTGCGTTTAGAGCCAGTGTGGTATCAGTGTGTAGGAGAGAGTCGGCCTGATCAGACCCCTCATCAGACCCCTCATCTGCACCGTGACGCTCAAGTTTGACTGACACAGTCCGATTTCTGGCAGTGTCGTTAGTACAACCGGTACGGCCCCCTCACCATTAACGCCACCAGCCCAGACCAGCGGTCAGCTGCTCCTACGGTCAGAGCTCTTGCCCCCCCATTTGTTCACATACATTTTGAATGAGGTGAGAGATGAATGGGTTTTTAGGTGGTGATCATGAATCCATCTCACTGTAGCTGTTTACACATGCATGGGTCGCTCTACATTTGCCTTCTGCGCAGTGAGGTTGCTGGTCCAGGACCTCCCGCCGGGCACGGCCCGGGGCCCAACCTCCTTCTTAGGGGTGTAACAGAACTGATCTGACATCAGTGAAGTGATACGAAATATATCTAAAGGTCATATATATTTTTAATGTGCCCATTAAATATTCTGGAAGAGTTTATAAAGAACTGCACACCAATCACCTGAAGTTTGATGACCTAGTATCAGACCTCTGTATATGCAGACCGTGTTGCTGCATGTGTGCAATCTGGCTTTTTTTGGTGAGCACATGGCTCATGCATTAATCAGCACTGCCCATGTGTGTGTGTGTGTGTGTGTGCGTATGTGTGTGTGTGTGCGTGTGTGTGTGTGTGTGTGTGTGTGCGCGCGCTTATTTCAGGGTTTGCTCTGCCGAGAGACCTATGGTGTTGCTAACCATACCATTATCTAGACGGCAAATGTGAGAGATAGTAAATGGTGCCACTTTGTGTCACAAATTTTTAAATTCAGCTGAGATCAGGAGGACACCGAAGCCATCTGTAGCTGTCTCTCCCCCCCTCGCCCACACCGTCTCTCTCTCTCATCACACAGACGTCAGGTAGACAGCCAAAAAAATGACTTAACATCGTGACTTTATCACCATACGTTTACATATGAATCACGTCAAACAAAAGCCAGCAAATTATTATATTAAATACATTTCCATCTGTCAAATACAATCATTTGCTATGTGAGCAGATATTCAGACTCACTGTAACTATTGTCAGACCTGTCTAAACTCCACAAATAGAATAGACTCGCGCTCCCGAACGTGAATTCTCAGGAGTTTGCCAAAACTCGTTTGTGCTTGGCTCTGTGTAATGTGTGAAGTTCGCACGGGTGAGGTTGTGTAAAGTTAGTAAATGAATCATTTTTATTTACTTCACTGCGCTCAGTAACCTGTAAGTTTGTATCGACTCAACCATCTGACAGCGTGTCTGGGGTGTGGCCTCGTCCTGGGTTGTGGCCTCCTCCGTCTGACACCATGTAGGTGTGGCCTCGTCCTGGGATGTGGCCTCCTCCGTCTGACACCGTGTGGGTGTGGCCTCGTCCTGGGGTGTGGCCTCGTCCTGGGGTGTGGCCTCGTCCTGGACCCTGACTGGTTTCTCTTGCTTTTGGTTGGGATTCTTTCGGTAGATAAATTTGACTGGTAACTTTCTTCTGGTAACTCCTAATTACATTTAACAATTATAAATATTCACACACACACCCACACAGACAGCGAGATAAATGTCACACACACATACAGACCAAACACACTCATCTGAATAAATCTCTCTTACACACATGCAGTCACAGTGTAGTCACACACATGCTTACGTTGTAATTTATATCTGCCCTGTGTGTCCATCACTGTACATCACTTTGCTACTGTTTCACAACAGAACTTTCTTGCTTCTGACACACAGTCGTTTTGAATGCTGTGTCGAAAATGTAAGAAGGGGTGTGTGTGTGTGTGTGTGTGCGTGTGTGTGTGCGAGACAAACTGAGCCTCCAACATAGACTTAAAAAGCTGTTTGGTTATGAGCCATAGGTGGCCATTGTCGCCATGCCGACAGCGACAACATCGCCAGGGGAACCATGTCCCCTTTCATCTGTCTAATGGACATTCCACCGGTGCCGTCTGCCACCTACCTGACGCCATTGCGTTAAACTTTAATCCAGCTACATTTAGCCTTGTCATAAATAGCAGATTAGGCTGAACCACATATTTTACACGCTCCCTACGGCCGGCCTTCTGTTTTAATGAAGCCATTTCCAGCTTGTAAAAGACAGACAGGGATATATAAAGAGAGGGGGGTAGAGAGAGAGAGAGAAAGAGAGGGATGTTGATGGCAGGAATGTGTCAGTCTTATTCCCAGTGAGTGTTTAATGCATGGTGCTGAATGAGGTGAACAGACCTGGCTCTGTCAGGACAAGCAGAAGCACTCGACAAGCATCTCTCCTTTCATCTCTCGTCTCTCCTTCCCTCTCATCCCTCTCTCTCTCTCTCTCTCTCTCTCTCTCTATCGTGTTTCACTTTGTTTCCTTTCATTCTCTGTTTTTGTGCTCATGTTTGTGACAGTATTGCTCAGAGAAAGATTGAGGGAAGAACAGACGTAGAAAAACAGCTTTAGACACACACACACACACACACTCACACTCACACAATCAGCTCAGATTTACTGCATGCATTAGTGCAGGCCTCTTAGGGAACATGTGTCATTGTAACTCAATAGAAAACCCAAACTACTTTTCCCATCTATCCACAGAGCCCTCTAACAACCACAGTCAATACTGTGGGATCCTCAGTCATTACTGAGATGATGGCGATTCAATTCATTACATCGTCCTGGTTTAAGTGACACAGTGCACCATCAACAAAACCTCATATTTTGCAATACAGGTAATATATATATATATATAAAAGGTGAGTCAGAAAGAAAGCTGATGATTCTATGGATGACTTGTCTGTCTCTCTGGTTTAACTTTAACTTCAATAAAAGAATAAATATATCTTCATAAGGATGGTATGGTATATTTTAAACACGTTAGGCGTACGTATTTTAGGTTGAAGGCACATCATTTGCCAGATTTTATAGGGACAGAGACCGCATCTGAATATTCAAACGAACACCACAGAAAAACCACATCATTAACTTTTTCATTATGTATGCAAAAGACTCAAGCTAAATGGATGCAAATATATGGATCGAAAGTGCCATCTTACTACGGATGGGGGTGTGCCCAGCCACGGGAATGTATTTTTTCTTTCTCGTCCATCTTAAATCAAAGGAAAGTAAAGCAGTGGAACCAGCGTGGTGTGGCTCCCTTTTGTTTCTTTAATATCCCTGGAAAATCTGGTTAAAAGCGAGGAACGTGCACGGAGTCGCCGTCGCCGGCGAAACGCTTCCTCGCGGCTCTCGCAGCTGTCTGACACGGAGAGGGGAGCAAGATGAAACAAAGACGCGATCTCCGCCGTTACGATTTAACACTACTGTAAAAAAAAAACTGCAAAGCGCAGAACAAAGGAGGAAGTAAACACTGAGGCAATCTGACGCGCCACGGAAAGACGAATTTTAAGCACGATTTTAAACTTTTTTTTGTTTGTTTTGTGTCTGTTCCTTTTTTGGAAAGGGCACGGAGCAGAACGGTCGACCATCTTTTCCACGAGAGCCCAAATAAATTCTTAAAATTCAGCAAGTCTCCCTCACAGCTAAAAACCTTAAAAGTCTTATTGAAGTCTTTATTAGTGCACAACAGTATGGTGGGGCAGGGGGAGGTTGGTGTAGGTGGTGGTTGGGGCAGGGAGAGGTTGGGGTAGGTGGTTGTTTTGGTAGGAGGACATTGGGGCTAAACTCTAAACTGTAATGCCATCAGCGACATATCTGTGATCATTCTAAACCGGATCCTAATAGGCTGTTGGCTATCGTTATCACATACACTCTTAACTGGACTGTCGTTATTACACACACACTGTTCTATGGACTGTATTACACACATTCTTCTATGGACTATCATACACACAAACACATGGACGGTTCCTGCTGGCCGGTGCCTCTGACGGACTGTGACATTGTTGGTGAAATGCTCTTGGTATTGGGAAGCTCACACTGTAGCGTACAATAAGCTCGCTGGTGACAGACGCTGCCGTGTTTAGCCGTTTGCTTCTGATGGAGGCACAACAGGTCTACTGTGGTAAAAATCAGAAGGCACTTCAGGGTGATGCTAATAACGACCGTTTGCCTTTGACACACAGCCATGTAAATGAGTTTCCATGGCCAGGGTGAGGTGGTCCTATCACTGTTTGCCCTCAGGTACAGCGGTCAGTCAGCGCTGGGCAATAGCCAACCACAGCAGATGTCCATGCTAACCGACCAATAAACACGCACCATTCTCATAAACAACAATATTCAGACAAATGGAGAGAAATGAAGGACACACACACACACACCTCGAAGGTCACTACCCGTCCCTACAGCTCAACCCATGTAGTAATTGTCTCTGTTCTGACAACTCCCCCGTGAAGACACTCAACTGTGTGTGTGTGTGTGTTACCTCTCCGCCTGCAGCCATCAGCGTGTGGCCTTAACAGGATGTGATGCTCAGATCAGCCGTTGCAGGTTTTTTAAATAAATGATGCGAGTTGCACACAGACCGAGGAGGAAGGAAGTGGCCATGGTTCCCACCTCTCCTGCCCCCCCCCCCCCCCCAGGGACAGGGAAATGGACACCGATCTGCCCCTGCATTTCCGCTCGTGCCACACACGCGCCCTCTTAGATCCATCAGAGACCCTAATGGTCCCCGGCTCTGGGACACGGAGCCATCCTGCCGTCCTCGCTCGGGGAGGCCGTGGGGTCTCCGCCGTTGGGTTCTCCGCCGTGGAGGCAGGTACGAGGTCATCTCCAGATTGCAGCACTGGCCTAATGCGAATTTAATGACCTGGTGCCTCTAAATAAATGAGGGGGGCAGAGGATGAAGGTGACAGCACTCTGCTTTAGGGACGTCATCATCTCCCTACTGCAGGAGCGAGGAAGAAACAAGAAAAAAACGCCAACATACAGGACAGTGTTCATTACTGTTTATTAAGCAGAGGAGAGGGAGAGTTGTCCACAGGGACCGGATGGACAGTGCTTTGGACTGTCAGGACAGAGGTGTCCTGTCTGATGGTGTTGTCCTGCTGAGGTGACGTGCTGGGTGTTCTTAAGAAGAAGAAGATTCCAATTCTGGAAGCAAAGATCAGAAGTCACATCATGTTCATCTGGAAGCTCTCGTCTTGGAGGCCTTCCAAGAAATGTCTGGCAAGCCGCGCTGAATTAATCACTACTGTTACAATCTTTTCTCAAGATTCGGTCAGATTTAATGATCCATGTCAGCCACAAATAGTTTTATCAAGCAAATTAAAAGTTTTTCTTTGAGGCCAAAAAAGCAACATCCTGAACACGAGTTTCGGTTGGTGGACGCAGGCCAGGAAAGAAAGAATCCTTAAGAAACTGAAAATATGTATAAACTATAAAATGCAGAAATCTTGGGTTGTCTCTCGGCAACAGGTCAAAACGCACCATCAGGATTCTGAGCGAACATGGATTCCTTCCGCCGTTGTCACGGAGATCGATGATGACCCATGCCTGCTCAGATGTGGAAACGAACCCTATATATGTCCAGCGTAAAGAGGGCAGTTCATTCCTTCACAGGAAACACCAGCCCACCATAAAGCCTGCTTCTTCAGTTCTGATTGAATTAACACGTAACTCAATTATGATTTAGCCCATTAGAGGACATTAGAGGGGCAGAAGAGTGATGTCACGCCGACAGAACGCCCTCCCCGAGCTGTGGCGGGACGCTCCTTGTCCCGATTGAGTCCACGCTCTGGGATCAGTCTTCTGCAGGGCACACACGTCCACTCAGGCTCCCTCGGTAAACATCACAGTCCGCCTCTCTAATTGAGACTCTCGGCCACTTACGACCAGCATCGGCTGTTCCCTTCGGTCCTAGAGACGGTGACCTCCTTCATAGGCCCCGCGCCCAGGTCCTTCTGACATTCATCATTACTCCCTAATGCATTTATCAATGATGGAATAAACAAAAGGACTTCATCATTGTCCTGCCGTAAATTTACATGACCGGTATGTAATTGACCGAAGACAATTAGGCACTTTGTAATGGGGCCAATCTAGAATTATTGCTCCATTTTGAACAATGTAGATATAGTGTGTCTGTGGAACAGCAGAAGATGTACAGTGGTACATAAACTAACGCAATGCTAGAATCACAGATTAATCGCCCACAAGCCCCCACATGACGATTTAATATCTCCTCCAGAGTGTCCTAGTGGTACAGAAGCGCCTGTGTCTGGAGGAGCCTGCAGATAGCTGCACTCTCCTGACTCTTGGCTGGCATCAGAGGCCTAAATGGCCGCCCTGCCTTTGGCACGGTGGGTGATTTGTCAATCACGGACACTCAGGGCTCCGTTTAGAGGCGCGGCGAGGCTGTGTGGCACATGGCACGACTGCAGAAGGGGGCGGAGTCTTCCTCCAGGCTACAAATGCCAGCGTTGTTCAGTCATGGCGGTGCCCTCGCTGTGCCCTGCGTATGAACACCTGCCCATCACTGCCTCTGCACCACACACACACACACACACACACACACCCTCCCCTCTCCCGCCCCAATGCTGATGAGCTCACAGTGGTTCAGCAGGAGATGCCATTTCACCCCTCTCACACCATTAGCGGCGCGTTAATGCCCCTTCCTACTGCTGCTGGCATCGCAAGGCCTGCGCGCGCGCGCGAGTGTGTGTGTGTGTGTGTGTGTGTGTGTGTACATCTAGGAGAAATGCAGGGTGGTGCGCAAGGTAGCAGTTTCATGCTGTGTGTTGTGTTTGTGGGGGGTGGAGAATGTAGATGTGTTTGCGTTTGAGCTTGTGTGGGGGGAGATGTAAGTCCTTCATGAATAAATGCACTTGGAATTATCACACACGTATGAACAAGTGTAACACATGCAAGGTGCAGCTGATCTGTATGGATGTATTGCTTTTCAAATACGTGTCGGGGTGTAACCTCTTTTGCATAATGATGGAAATATGAATCTCGTTAATCCATTTTAAACACAAAACAGATCACAGGAAAAATAAAGAATTAACATACTCATGGTATACACACACACAGACACACACAGTAAGAGAACATAAGATACATCCTTCTCTGCTGTGGCACACACAAGTGCAGTCCAACGGCGCATAATTATGTAATTAACAAACTATGTTTATTTAATGTGCTCCGAATACATTAGGTTAAGTAGTTGGATATAATTATTACTAATTAATTACAGAATAAATAATGATTACTTGGCATTGGCCTATGCGTTAATGTGAGGGAGTAAACATGTAAATAACTGTTATCAATTATGTTTTTATAATTAAGTTTTCTTGTCCTATTGTTGCAGTATACCATTCAATTCAGGGACATATGTAATAAAAAAGAAGACCGATAACTTGTAGCAATGATCGCAGCATTAGATATGACAATATTAAGAATAATCGCTTCTTGCATGTTTAACCTTTAAGACGGCACAACGGAGCAATAAACAGCAGGTATTTAGTGATAGGCGACCAGAGAGAAATATGCCTGTCCGGGTGTCTGCTAATTCGTTGTCATTAACCTTGTCAAAGGAAGGAAGAGGGAAAATAGAACACTAGTGCAGGATTTACGGAGCTGCTGACAGAAGGGAAAATCCATGAACCCCCCACAAAAAAAATAAAAACTAGGACGAAAGATCCTGGCGACGAGAAGAAGTTTGTGATGTGTCCTCTGAACATTTATGCAAGACAAGGTAGTGTTCATATGGTGGCGATCAGCGCAGTCAGACAAATCGCAGGACGTCTCTCTGGAAGTGCTGAATGATAAATGCCCTTACTTACTGGGGGTCCGACTGAAACACGAGAGTGACTAATACCCAACACTTAGTCCGGCCATATGCCGGCGACATTCTGCGTACTGCAAGCCGCGTAGGTACAAGGACCGGACGTGAACGGGAGTTTCTAAAGCTCACGACGGATCAGAGCGCGCGGCGAAATCAGAACTGCCGTCACTCACGCGCAGTCAAGCGGAACGTCATCAAGTGAAAAAAGAAAACTTGTAGCCTTTCCCCCCCTTTCCGGTTAAAACTTTTAATGTTTTTCTGACTTAAAATGTCGTTCCTAAGAATCAGTAAACTGAAACCGAAACTTTCTGAGCAATATAGAGATCCGTGTAAATTCGAAGTCATTTTAAGTACATTTCTAACCGGATGCTCATCTTTATCAAATGAAGACACAAGAGCAGGGCTGGGTATATTTAGCCTAGTTGGCCGGCCTCGACACCACTGCGCCGCGTTGAATGCGGTTTTCAAATATGTGTGTGTGTGTGTGTATGTGTTTGCAGGCCAGGAATCCGCGAGCCACAGTGCCAGTGCCCTTCAAATGTTCTGCGTGAATGAAGTCATTCAGACATGGTCCCTGAAGCTACGTCAGTGCCAACCCTCCAGCACCCAGTAGCGTTAGAAGATTGGTTTTGTGAAGTGCCGGCAAAATGTCTCGTGGACGTTTGTGCTGAAGGTAAACAAAACCGCTGGCAGCCGTGCCAACGCACACGCCCCTCCTCCTCCTCCTCCCCAAACCCCACCCCCTCAGCCCAAGGCGTCTTCTTCATAAAGGGCACTGCAAGCCAGAAAGAGAGACAGAAGCAGACAGACAGAGAGATAGAGGGAGACAGGCATAGAGCGAGAGAAAGTTGTGTGTGTTCTGGTCTGAGGATCTGACTTTCTCCAGAGTGTGTTTGTAGTTGATTCTTTTTTCTTCCCGATACTCTGCTCTATGTTCTGACAGAGGGTTCGTTGACACTCATCAATGTTAGCAGGGCCGGTTTGTGTGACAGTGTTTTCTGAGCTCTTAATTCACACAGCCAGACACAGACTTCAGCAGAATAAATAATTTTGTTGTTATTGTTGTGTAGGCTTTGCTTTCCAGATAACTGCTGAACCCTAGTGATGTCATAAAGCATTGTGATGTCACTGAAGTGTTTTAGTTAAATCACACATAAGCTACCAGCCAATCAGATTCCATCTCATGGTGTCATGTGGTGAGTTTCCTTTAGATTTTAGATGTCACTCTTGAACTCATGATGCAACTGGACAGTGTGACAGAGCAGCACAGGCAGGTCGCTATTTTTTATTTTTATCTGATGTCTCTTTTCACTTTAACGGGCACTCAGACAATTATCTTCCCCTCCAAGAGAGGGCAATCAGCTCATTAATCCATCATAGCTCTCTCTCTCTCTCTTTCTGTCTGTCTCTCTCTCTCTCTCTCTCTCTCTCTCTCTCTCTCTCGCGCGCTGAGGTAAATATGTGCTTTTGAGTGTACTTGATCCAGAGGGGATTGTCTAAGCCAAGCAGGTCAGATTTTGTTTGCAGAATGGTGTAGGTCTGCCACCTCTCTGCCAGTCCATGTGTCTGCAAAAGCCTGCACTAGGGTTCAGTGATGGATGTCATGGTAACCATTCAGTACCATCACAATCAAGAATATATGAAATTATCATATTAGAACGCTTTTAAGTCAAATTTAAATCAGCTAAGCTATTTTAAACAGCTTCTCAGTAAGAAGCATATACAGTAAAAAAATGAAAGAATTTAAAGAATCAAAATGAACAAAATTCACTTTTTTTGAACAGTGTAAATTAAGGGACCTGAAGAGTGTGAAGCAGTGGTCCTCCATCCCTCCCTCCCTCCCTCACCCTCTCCATCACTCTCTCACTCACTCACTCCCTCCCTACCTCCATCCTTACCTCACACACGCACTCACCCCTCACTCACTCCCTCCATCTTTACCTCCCTCCCTCACTCCCTCCATCCTTACCTTGCTCACTCACTCACTCCATCCTTACTCACTCTCTCCCTCTCTCTATCCTTACTTCACTCACCCTCACTCACTCCCTCACACCTCACTTCCTCCATCCTTACCTCACCCTCTCCATCACTCTCTCACTCACTCACTCCCTCCCTCCATCCTTACCTCACTCCCTCACTCACTCCCTCCCTCCATGCCCATGTCACAAGCTCATTTCTTTGAAGCCCTAAATTAATGATGAGCGTAACGCATGCGTCTCTTGGCTTTCTCGATGACCTCTTTAATGGCACGCACAGAATGTCATCTGTCTGCTCCGTCTCATTATCGTGATCCAGCACTTCCGCAAGTGTCTTAAGGCTGTTTGGAAATAAAATGGACATTTAAACGTGTGGCCCAGAATACCGATGCCTGCACCTCTCAATCGCTGCTGCAATGTTCACACCAGAGACGGAAACGGCACAATTAAGACCCTACTCCACACAGACATCTCCATAGAGACAGCCCCATACAGACATCTCCACAGAGACAGTCCCATACAGCCATCTCCACACAGCCATCTCCATAGAGATGGCCCCATACAGACATCTCCACACAGACACCTCCGTAGAGACAGCCCCATACAGACAGCCACAAACAGACATCTCCATAGAGACAGCCCCACACATGCATCTCCATACAGACATCTCCATAGAGACAGCCCCACACAGACAGGCCCATACAGACAGCCGCACACGGTCTTCCCCACACAGACAGCTTCATGCAGACAGCTGCACACAAACAAATCCTTCCTATTCTGATTTCTTTCCTGTCCTACATATCTAGACCAGATTGACAATTTCACCCAACAATATCATTCTGTGTTCCATGAATTATTGACATCTCTTTCTTTATTGTTGCTATTATTCTGGGGGTCGTGGTGTTTGAATAGACCGCATACAAAAACACGGCTGCTCTGAGAAAAGGATTAGCATAATGGTGGCACGGAGGCCGGGACTTCCTGTCGCTCCGAGGGCCCTATAAATGAGGGATAAGGGATCTGCAGCGTGTCACTTCCCCTTCCTGTTTCCTCCGGGCGCGGCACCGATCGATAGGGTGCACGACCCTGGAAGATCGGACAGTCAGCGCCGATTTATGCACACAGCCGTCACACACGCCTGGAGGGCAAGAGGTTGGGGAGCGTCAGACAAGGCTTCAGAGTATATCCCCCAAAGGGGGCAAAACAGTCAGTGTCAAGATTGCACAAGTTTCTATTAAGTTTTCTGTTATGTAGATTCATGTGAGGAGATTACAGTGTGACAGTACCACAGCAATAAATACTTATTATATACCATACATACCACGCCTGGCATTCTGATATGACTGCAAATCGGTAATCGGTGTCGGGAGTGTGTGAGTTTGTATGTGTACGCTGTATTATATCTGGGAGCCTGAGTACGCTAATGTCTGCAGGAGTGCCGCGCTCAGCCTGTGCCGCCTGTTCCGCTGCTTGCCGGTCTGATCTCAGAAGTCGCCGTAATGTCCCCGTTTGTCTGATTTGCATTCACACACCTCGTTTACTCGCACGCGCTCTCTGCTTTGCTTTCTAATTATTATCTGATTGCTCATTAGACATTGTGTTTTCTGAATCTCCATTTTGTAAACAAGCAATTGTACATCTGCTCAGCTAACCTTCCCTTGATTTCGCTGGGTGAGCGGACCAGTGTGTTCACTGTGATTACGGAGGTTATGCTCACAGTCCTCCGCCAAAGGATACAGTGCGCACACGCATGCACTCGTGTGCTTACACACACAGACACACAGAAATGAGTGTGTGCATGCATGCGCGCACACACACACACACACACACACACTTTCCCCCTCTCGTGGGCCATATGATGTGCGTGTGAGAGCTCTTTCCTTTTGGGGTAATGACTGTACACTGAGGTTTGAGGGCCCGTTCATGACAATCCCATTTTCTGTGTAATTTCATGCTTGTCTTGTTGAATGAAGATATTGGCTGGTGTACGGTGCCGGGTCAGAGGCTGCTCCTCCACTCACTCTCTCTCGCCTCCATGTTTCCTTTCACTTGATGAAAAGTAATTCATCATTTACACTCCTGAATTCTGCCACTTTTTCCCCTCTTTCTTCCCCACTCTTTCCCTCTCTCTCTCTCTCTCTCTCCCCCCCCCCACCATCACAACTCCCACTGCCCTGGCCGAGTCCCCGTGGTGCGGAGGTCTGCTGAAGGAGATAAATCGTTTTAATCCAGTGCCGGAGAGGTGGGGCCCGGGGCAGGTTGGGGCTCCCCGGGCACTGAGCCGGCCCCGCTTCGCTCCCCCTCTCCTGATGGAGTCTGTCACCTCTCTGGCTCCTGGGCCGGCCTGCCCGTCCACTCAGGGAGTCCGCAGGAGGTGCAGCCCAGCTCAGCTCGCTCCAGCATGCCACAGAGCCCCAGCGCCCAAATTGATTCCCCCCCCCCTCACAAAAAAAAACATCTCCTCGTTGAGATCTGCCGAGCTTCCTCCAGGGACAGCTCTGACAGCTCACCGAGCCCCCTCGGCCAATCAGATGGCAGACGGCAAGTGAGGAGACACCTGAGGAAGTCCCGCCCCCGCACCATGCCTGCAGGGTTCCGACACACTCCGAGAGGGGTGCTGTTGCTAAGAGACGGCCCCGTCTGTGGAAGCGCTTTCATGGAGCGCGGCCTCGAGTCTCATACATGCGCACACACACACAGTAGATTCAGCATTCATCGTGCCCCACCTCGTCCTTGTCTATAAAGGAAAACTCCCCCGATATGTCTTCTTATTGTCCTCAGCGATACGTACATCCACCTGCTCTGGTGTTAACCAGGAGGCCATGGCACCGACATTTCCGGATCTGCACCACCTTCCGGACGTGCAGCATATCGGTGCCAATATATATGACCAAACCCGTGGCCCAAAACGTGACCCAAAAAAACGTGACCTTGCTCAACTGCACGCTACCCACAAACCCTTGCTCACTGACTCCTATGCTAACAGAATAAGTAACAAGAGCCTAACAGACCTGTGTGCGACCACACGGGCTCCTGTGGAATGACCTGCTGGTCAGCATTTGGGACGCTGGGTTTCCTCTCCACCGAGTCGGGACTTTTCAGCCTTCTCGGGCCTGGTGCCATGTCTCTTATATCACCCCCTGGGTGGTGTGTGAGGGCGGTAAGGGCCCTAGTGTGGCACACAGATACAAAACAGTTTCTTTAGTTTTTCTTTCTGTGTTTCATCTGAGGGGAAATATGCTCATGCCCTCTGACCTCTAACAAATGTGACATGGTCTCTCTCTGCTCATCTGTGACAGCCAATGGGAGCTCAGGTGTCCAGTTGTAACACACACACACACACACACACAAACACACTGAGGTCTGCAGTGCTAAGAGTTGTTGTGCATAAATGAATTGAGTGTGTAAGAAATAGATGCACAGATGTCGGGGGGGGGGGGGGGGTAACTGAGTGTATTAAAAGTACAATTAAAGCACCCACGACTAACAGTATACAGAGGAATTCATTTAAAAACGTTCAGGACAGTGTTCTTAAATGTGTGTTTCATTTGGATAATAGCGTCCGTTTTAAACTTTGAATGAATTTGTGCTGAACAGCGTTTTTGTAGGAAATCATATGACCATGCTGTCGTTCATGTGAACCAGACCGCTTGTTCAAGGCTTTCAATACAATATTTGATATTGTGTGACATAATTCGCCTCCACCACATAGCAGATGGAAGTTTCCACTCCTGTAGGGCGTGGCCTCCCCCTCAGTCTCCGCCCCCCACACCATCACCCCGTCCTGGTGCCATGTGCAGGGTCTTCATGGTCTCCTGAAATCAGGTTAGCGCCTGAACAGCCACATCACACGTGCCCACCAGGCTGTCCAGACCACTCCGCCCCCTCTACATCCTCTGGCACCGCTATCCATTATTCGGGGATCGATTTAGAGGGTCTGTCCTGCGCAGGGTGAGCTCATGGTGACCAAGACTGGCAGTGGTTTTATTTTCTCCGCACGCAAATCAAAACTTGAAAATTCAATTTATACTGCATTAAGTTCTGTGTGTGTGTGTGTGTGTGTGTGTGTGTTCCTACAGACTACAACGAGCTGAGAGAGGGTATGGTATGCAACACACACTTAACTAAGGAACACACACTATCTACAGAACACACACAATAAAATTCCGTTTCTACAGACCTCCACACACCTCCACACACCTCCACTGTGGGTCAGGCACACACACTGAGGACCAGGCACACACACTGAGGACCAGGCACACACACTGAGGGCCAGGCACACACACTGAGGGCCAGGCACACACACTGAGGACCAGGCACACACACTGAGGACCAGGCACACACACTGTGGGCGGTGTTGTGCCAACCTGAGCCTCGTGCTCCTCATCGTCCTGGAGAGCTCAGTGAAGGAGACGGCTGGTATTTCACGTGACAGCCGCGTTATCCGTGCAGAGGTGAACTGCGTGTGCGTGAGAATGTGTGGCCAGGCTGTCCCTGTCATAAGCCCATTACTTTACATGAGCGGCGTGTAAGCCGTGTGAAAACTCACACCTCGACCTGGCTGTAATACAGATTTATCGCTTCCCAGCTCAGACTGACTCCAGAACTGCATGTAGCACTCAGGGTTTACCTCAGCCTTCAAAATTCTGACTCCAGACCAGTCATAAAGAAAGGTTTTAACTCTTAGCAAGATCCTGTCAGGAGAGGGTCCGTGTTTAATACTCGGCCTCTGGAGGTGATGGGTTGGAATCTTCTTAAGTGATGGGACGTCACGGTAACAGTTGCCACGGGAAAAGTGGGTCAGGTGAAACGAAAGAGACCAGGTGCTTCTGTCCCTACTGGTTTTTATAAGACCAGGCCTGGGTTCCAAATCACTCCCTTTGACCAAACTGCACTTTATGGGATGTTAACGCCATTAATGCGTACCCTATGAAGGGCACATAAGTAGAAAGCCATTTCAGTTGAAGTCCAGAATTCAACATCTGGCTCAAACAGCTAACTAGATTTCTTTAGAAGTGCATATAGAGTTGGTTTGTCATTAGCGCAACAAATGGGTTCCAGCAAAAACCACATCTCTCTCTCTCTCTCTCTCTCTCCTTATCTCTCTCTGTGTCTCACTGTCTCTCTCAAGGGGTTGTGTGTCAAAACTAGTGATACTTCTAATAGACAGAATGAGTAGTATGAGTGTCAGTGAAACACACACAAATACGCACGCATACACACACTTCTACAGCTGATCGATATGATAAGTAATAATTGGGGTGGGTTCAGGACCCCCCCCCTCTCTCTCTCTCTCTCTTTCTCTCGGTCTTCTCCAGTATCTCCATCCCTCTGCTGCAGGCTGCAAACAGCCCCCCCCCCCAAACAGAGTGATAAAAAAAGTAATACTTCTCCATTCTCCACAGCTCCTTTTATCATTATTCAAAAATTAGTTTTTTAATGCAACGAAGAGCTCCAATCACGTCAGAGTCTGCCTGGATCTGATGCTATCATAATTACAATTAGATTACATTATTGCAATCAGAGCAAGGGGGATCGTTAAGAGAAAGAATATAAATTGCTTTAGTTTTACAAGTACTGAGCAAGCAGAAATTGGAATTAATCTCCATTTAAACATCTTCTCCATGTCTCTTAGAGAACTGCAAAGCAGGCTAGTTTCTTCCAGGCCATCAGTACGAATTAGAGGAGAAGTGGGGAATTTCTTGGGCTTCAGCACTGAAGTTTTGTGATATTAGTTATATTCTGGTGAGAACTCGCAGACTTTGCCTGATAGGAACTGACTCCAGGAGAATTCAATTACCATTTTCAATAAGTCGGATTCTGGGATTCTTGAATTTGTGATTTGCCTTGGTTCCTGTGTGTGGGTGTGCGTGTGTGTTTATGTGTCTGTGTGCGTGTTTGTGTGTGTGTGTGTGTGTGCATGGCGGAGGGCAAGGGATGTGCTAGAAGAGTTTGTATGCAAGACTCTGTGTGTGCATGGGAGTGTGTGTGTGTGTGTGTGTGTGTGTGTGTGTGTGTGTGTGCGCGCATTGGAGTGTGTATGTAGGTGTGTGTATGTGTAGGAGTGTGTGTGCATGGGAGTAGGTGTGAGTGTGTGTGAATGGGAGTGTGTGTATGTGTGTAGGAGTGTATGGGCATGGGACTGTGTCCATGATGGAGAGTGTGTGTGTGTGTGTCCATGATGGAGGGTGTGTGTGTGTATGTCCATGAAGGAGGGTGTGTGTGTGTGTGTCCGTGATGGAGGGTGTGTGTGTGTGTCCATGTCCAGACTGCCCTCCTGAGTTGATGACAAGCCTCAAAACTCTTTATGTGTCCGACCTGCTTGTCTTCCAGAATGTGAGAATCATGTCCACTGGATTGGGAATGTCGTGTTTTAGGAATGTCTGCTTTGGGAATTCTGTGCTTTATGAACGGTGTGCTTTGTGAATAGCATGCTTTGGGAACTGTATTTTGGGAGCGGTGTATTTTGGGAGCGGTGTATTTTGTGAACGGTGTATTTTGGGAGCGGTGTATTTTGGGAGCGGTGTATATTGGGAACGGTGTATTTTGGGAGCGGAGTATTTTGGGAACGATGTATTTTGGGAACGGTGTATTTTGGGAACGGTGTATTTTGGGAGCGGTGTATTTTGGGAACGGTGTATTTTGGGAACGGTGTATTTTGGGAGCGGTGTATTGTGGGAGCGGTGTATTTTGGGAGCGGTGTATTGTGGGAGCGGTGTATTTTGGGAGCGGTGTATTTTGGGAACGGTGTATTTTGGGAGCGGTGTATTTTTGGAACGGTGTATTGTGGGAACGGTGTATTTTGGGAGCGGTGTATTGTGGGAACGGTGTATTTTGGGAACGGTGTATTTTGGGAGCGGTGTATTGTGGGAGCACCTGCTCTGGCACCAGTTCCTGCCTTTCAGGAATTGTACAGACATTTTAATGCAGTGGGCTGAGAAATATGTCAAGGGGCGTCAGTTGGGAAGAGAAAAGAAGAAGTGTGTGATGCCGTCTGACTGATGTGTGAGTGTGTACATGCATGTCACAGAGACATGTTTGTGTTTGTGTGTGCGTGTGTGTGTGTGTGTGTGTATGTGTGCATGCGTGTGTGAATGTGTGTCTGTGTGTGCATGCGCGTGTGCGTGCATGTATGTGCTTGTGTGTGTGTGTGTGCACGTGTGTGTGCGTGTGTGTATGTGTGTGTTTGTCTGTATGTGAATGCATGTGTGTGTGTGTGTGCGTGTGCGTGCCTGCGTGCGTGTGTGTGTGCGTGTGTGTGTGTGTGCACTCTGTGGCCTCTGCTGCCTGACACAGCGCGACACTGCGTGACGGGCCGACGTAATTAAAGTTCCAATCATTTACCAAAGTCAGTTCCGCCCGGCAACAGAGCAAACTGCAGCACACGGCCCCATATTGACTTCCCCCAAGTGCCATCCAAGCATGGTACTTCAGAGAGAGGGAGAGAGAGAGAGAGAGAGAGCGAGGGAGAGAGAGAAAGGGAGAGGGAGAGAGAAGAATCATTTTCAATTAGCTATTGTATCGATGAGTGGGGGTGAGTGTCAGATGAGGAAGATATGACTCAGCATTTGTGTCGGGTCAGTGTATCTCCGCCTAATTTCCCATCGCCATCATCATGATAATCATTGTCATCATGCTTCACATCCATTAATAATTAATTAATATTTCGAAAGACAGTGCCAGCCATCTTACAAGAGCTTGTGGATGTTGCCGTAACTACCAGCAAGAGGGACACAGCTGGACTGTCCCAGCGGCAGGTCCAGACGGGGCCCCGCCCACACTCCGCCCATGCTCCGCCCACACTCTGGCCATACTCCTCCTATGCTCCGCCCACACTCTTCCCACACTCCGCCAACACTCCTCCCACACTCCGCCCACACTCCGCCACCCTCATGGCTCCAAACTATGTCCACAAAACAGGGACCATTTACCCAGAGGCCCGTGCTGGTGTGTGGAGGCCCTTGGGCAGGGCAGACAGGACTGAGGGTGTTGGGGTTTATTCCTACATGGGGTGGATCTTGTGTGAGTGGAGTGATGTGTTTAATCAGACTAAAGCGTTGTAAATCTATATATTTTAGCATTACATCACACACCCTCAGACACAGGTGCACATGCATTTGCACATGCGTACACACACACACACATTTCTTTTGACTCACATGCTCTCAATCTTGAGAGGATCCTGAGAAGATTTACTGGCACTTCTGGCTGATGTAGAATTATCAGCTCAGGAATTCTGTCTGTTGCTTTAAAGAACGTTGACAGACATATCAGGATGTTTAAAATACCTCTGCCTGTCTGTGTGTGTGTGTGCGTGTCTTTGTGTGCGTGTCTGTGTGTGTGTGTGATCTCTACCAACCACTCCACCTCCACCATCATAATGTATCATTGTCATTCAGCAGGTCGCTGTTGTAGAAACTCTCTCTCTTTCCTTCTCTTTCTCTTCCTCGTTCCCCCTCTTCCTCCCTCTCCTTCCCTTCTGTCTCTCCAGTTTGACGAAACTTCCCGTAGCTGTGTGATTAGTGTGTCAGGCGCCGGGAACGCCAGCGCTCTGTAATCCCATCCCCTAGGCTCTTTAGCTCCACAGGTATTAGCTCTCGGAATAATCCGCTGCTCCTCACGGAAAATATATAAGGATCTGGAACGCTTTAAACGCGATCTGCCCGGTAGGTATGAGCTAGGAGAACATCACTCCAACTGCAGCGAGGAGACTTACGACTCCGCTCTCCACCACAGTAATCTCAGAGTAACGTACATCGCCACAGCATGTAGACGCCAACCCCGTGCCTCCACACCAGGACTTGGGTATGCGATGCACCCTCACTAAAATTATTATCCTGGGCAAAACCTCAGACGTAAGTGACCAGGTTTTCCCAGTGTCCACAGAGAGAGAGAGAGAGAGAGAGAGAGAGAGAGAGAGAGAAACGTGAAGCATGCAAAGACTCACTAGAAACAGATAAAGAGCAAAAGCAAAGCACTCAGAAGGTGAAAACTAGCTACTGACACACACACACACACAGACCGACACACACACACACACACTCCCGCTCTCTCTAACAGACACACACACACACTCTCTCTCTAACACACACACAGACACACACACTCTCTCTAACAGACACACACACTCTCTCTCTCTCTCTAACACAGACACACACACACACACTCTCTCTCTCTAACACACACACTCTCTCTCTCTCTATAACAGACACACACACACACTCTCTCTCTCTAACACACACCCACACAGACAGTATGAGCAGGCACACATGTCTTTCCAGCAGCACAGATGAGGCATGTCTGGAGGACAAACGTAGAGTTCATTGTGAGGCATATGGTTCTCTGTGACGTCCTCCATTTCCCTGACCTGGGGCTAGAGTGTATGTGTGTGTGTGTGTGTGTGTGTGAGAGAGAGTGTGTGTTAGAGAAAGAGAGACAGTGTGTGTGTGTGTGTGTGTGTGTGTGTGTGTGTGTTAGAGAGAGAGAGTACATAGTGCACTTTTCTTCATGATTTTCTTCATAACTGCCCTGTAGTGGATTACCCATCATGCCTTTGGGCTGCTCCAGTGAAGGGTCTGTGTCACTGGAGCTGAGGATGGATGTTGTGATCACTACAGACACACTGTCTCACACTACAGACACACTGTCTCACACCACACACACACACATGTCTCTGCTTGGTCATAAGTCGCACTGTCACAACTGAAAATTAATACACCATATACCATAATGGCAAAACCTCATTCAAAATATTTGAATTGAATGAGTCTGGATTTACCTAATTGGATGTCTTGACCAAATAATCAATCTGTGTTTTAATACATTATATTGTTTGAGTACATTTCTGGATATTACTCATATGATTCAGGAAAGTGATTTGCATTGTTGTAGCTACACTTAATTAGTTTTAATTCTGAAACTTTCTATTTAAGCTACAGAATTAAAATGGACCTGTTCCGTGTTACCCATCTAAGTAAATAAATCAAGGCATTAAATTAACAAATTAACCAACGAACTAACTAATGGGGTTTGAAGTGAGACGTGAGGAGGTTCAAATCTAAAAACTCAGACATCCCCAGTGCCGTTTTCCCTGGGCACGCACACGTTTTATGAATTTTTGAGTTGCGGTATTTAATATTTTAATCTTTTAATATTTGAATGCCAAGTATGCAGTTCAGTTCAGCATCATTTTATTAACGTATCCTTGTCTACATGTAGACATGATGGCACAGAGTACTGACAGATGTCAGAATCCAGAGCCCTGAAAAGGCACCAACAAGAGGAGGACCTGAGATGATCTCCTTCCATCCGCAGGAGACCGGGACGCTTCAGGGACCCTGGAATCCCTGCACCTTCAGGCACCGTCGGGCAGTGACATTCTGGTGTGAAATCACGTGTTATATCAAACAAAGGTGAAAATGACAAAAGTAGCTAAGCTGCTCGGGGTCACGGACAGAGGTCAGTAGCCAGTGTCAGTCTCCTGACAAAGTTCAGTTCTTCGCAGTCCTAACACAGTCCGTTTTTCTTCAAACACATTCTGAGTGGAATGACATATTTAAGCTGTAAGTTCCTTTTCCCCCCTCAGTGAACGCCTCGTGTGTGTGAAATAGGTTCATGTTGGCGGGTGAAAAGCACGTTCGAGCGTATTTGTCTCCGCCGATAAAAGGTAGGGTGGATTAACCTGAGGAACACTCTTAACATTTGATTCAATTTTCATCTCCCGAAGCTTAGCTCAAATTATTGCGGCTCTGTCTGCTGGAGTAGATCATTCAGGCGTGGAGAGAACGCTTAACACCTGCTTGAAGGAATTAAGGACAAGCCGTAATGAACACGTCGACGTGTCAAACACAGCAGATAAACGCGGCCCAACCTGCACACTGCCATCTTATTCCAGCAGAAGGATTCACACTAGCGCACCTGCACTGAAGGAGAGAGAGAGAGAGACAACTTCAGAAATGACACGGCAGACAAACTGGTAAGCAGAGAGCGAAAATGCCTGAGAAAGACAGATACCAGTGTGTGCAGACGGTGATAGAGAGGGAAGTGAGAGGGGGTGTGGCTAAATGAAGGGGAGGGGCTTAACTCCTGACCAGTTAAAATGTGATTCAAGGTCATGGGCCTCAGCACACACTGTCAGGATGGCTCCTGCTACATAGACCCGAACTAAGATCCATTCTCTCACGTCCTCCCTCTAATCCTTCCACCTCCTCTCTCTCTCTCTCTCTCTCTCTCTCTCTCTCTCTCTCTCTCTTGCTCTCTCTCTCTCTATCAGCACATTTTGGGACTGCCAGGCGTGGAGCGATGAGGCTCCACACTAAAAGCCAGTCAGCGGATGTTAGCGTCCCACTGCGAGATCTTCCCTGGGTGGAGCGTTCGTTCCACTAATCACCCGCGCCAGCAACGCGCCAGCTGCGTCCCGTTGCCAGGGCGATCACTCTGGCAGACCTCTTGCCGTGCCGCACGCTAAATGAAAAATCTGCTGTAGCCCGCGGAGACGGAGCCGGGCTGATGAGTGCGACGGGTGTTTACGTAGGCGCTGTGATGCGACGCCCTGAACAGGTTTTCCCCTCCGCAGTGATCTCAGGCAAAAAAAAAAAAAAAAGAAACATTCACATAATCCATTAGGTTAGTGTGTGTGTGTGTGTGTGTGTGTGTGTGTGTGTGTGAGAGAGAGAGAGAGAAGGGGAAGAGTGGGATACAAAGAGCACAAAGAGAAATAAAGGAACAAGAGAGAAAAAGGAGAGAATGTGATGGAGGGATATAGAGATAGAGGTGGAGAGAAAGAGAAGAGGAATGGAAGAAATGAAGATAGAACAGGACGGAGGGAGAGAAAGATCAGTGCACTGACACGTTTCATTTGCAGTGGGCTGGAAGTGGCTCATTAATTCAGCCCCAACTCACCACCTTCTGTCCCACAGTGGAGGCCAAACTGTTCCTTCGAGTGCCACACCCACCACCTCCGTCACCCCCACCCGCACTCCTCCGTTACTCCACCCACGGCCTTGCCTGCCATTACAGTACAGTACGCACTACAAGCAGCAGAGAGGAAGGAGCCCCGAGGTGCCGTATGTAGCGTGATGCCCCCAAACGTTAAAGGTGTGTGTGTGTGTGTGTGTGTGTGACTCACCTCTGTAATATGAGTGTGTAATAAGTCTCTATTTGGACTATTTGTGACAGCAGTGAGACAGACAGGCCTAACAAGGGCGATGAATGTGGTCCCGGTAGACCTACAGGTCCATTAAGGACCAATCAGCTCCCTCTGTTCATCATGACACAGAGGGGAGCGCCACAATAACAATTAAACACACACACACATACACACACACACACACACGGTAGATCTGGGGTCAGTGTCAGGGGGTGCAACTTTCTTTCATGCACACGCAGACTCCTCTCTGCCTTTTACCCTGCTCTCTCTCTCTCTCTCTCTGTGTGTGAAGGGTGTGAAGGGTGTGAAGGGTTCTGACAGGTGCACCAATCCCCACCTGGGCCACAGCAGGACAGGAGCACAGCCAGTGGTCTGTCTGAACCCCCTACTCCACAGAGGGCCAAGGCACCCTGCACATCTCACTCCATAAGGGGACAGGACAGTAAGAGGATGGGACAATAAGGGGACGGGACAATAAGGGGACAGGACAGTAAAGGGACAGGACAGTAAGAGGATGGGACTATAAGGGGATGGGACAGTAAGAGGATGGGACTATAAGGGGATGGGACAATAAGGGGACAGGACAGTAAGAGGATGGGACTATAAGGGGACGGGACAATAAGGGGACAGGACAGTAAAGGGACAGGACAGTAAGAGAATGGGACTATAAGAGGACGGGACAATAAGGGGACAGGACAGTAAGAGGATGGGACTATAAGGGGACGGGACAATAAGGGGACAGGACAGTAAAGGGACAGGACAAAAAGAGGAGGGGACAATAAAGGGATGGGACAATAAGGAGATTGGACAATAAGGGAACAGAACAATAAAGGGACGGGACAGTAAGAGGACGGGACAATAAGGGGACGGGACTTAAAGCCCTTGGCTGATGTCAGCATGGCCCAGTGTCTTCCATTGTGTCTTCCACTGTGTCTTCCACTGTGAGAAGCAGATCGTGCGCCGTTGACATCTAGAAGTATTTTATATTTTTAGGCCCGTCTTTGGAGGAAGGACACCAGACGGTCTCTCCGAAGGAAGTCGGTTTACATGTAGCCCCATGAACACGGGGGAATCGAAAGCATGCATAAAGACTACCCATCCACAAATCAGCCCGATCGCAAAGGGTGAAATTCCAATTCCGACCCTCTCCACTTCCACGTTGTTCCAAACGAATCCACGCATTTTCACCCAGAGCGAGCAGAGATTATCCCTTTGGTCACGGCCAGACGTTCTAGCAAACAATCGCGGAAGTAAGGTGGCGTACTCCACTGACGCCACACCAGGGACGTGGTCGTCCGAGTCGATAAGAACGCTCCAACACCAGACAGGTCAGTGCTAATACACACAATGGGATTGATGAGAGACTTTCAATAAGTCCATCTGAGTCGGGGCCCTTCTCGCCGCTGACCGCGAGTTCGCCCGTCAAACGCGGCAACGCGGGCCCAAGCGACGGCGTTTTAATCCAATTGGCGTCGGCACCAAATGTGTAAAGTAATCTCTGCATTAGCCGAGCTGGCAGAAGCTAGCGCCGCTCCTCTGGAGCCTGGCCGCTCGCCGGTCCGTACTGGGTTTGCCGGCTGTGATAAGCACACAAGCCCGGAGAGAGGGGCTTTAGTCACTGTTCTTCTCCTACACTGTCTCTGTCTCTCCCTCTCTATCCCTCTGTCTCTCTCCGTGTGTCTCTCTCTCTCTCTTCGCTCTCTCGTTCTCTCTGTTTATCGTCCTACCTGTCTTGCAGACCTATTAAAGATTAAGGTCACCAGAAAAGGAATCTGCTCACTGCTTTAAACACTTTTAAAATTCATAAGTCAAGAGGCTTATGCTTTCTTAGCGCAAGTCTTCATGACAATGACTTGATATCTCGTATAAGAACAGCTGACAGCAGGATTTCTTCCCGCTCTCTTTCGCCATATCAAAGTGAAATAGTCCCACCGCTTGACACAACACGAGACGCGCGCCGTTCTGACGGACACAAATCCCGTCCAATCACATCACACGGATATTTCCTGATCAGAGCAAAGCATCAGGTCTCGTACAGACTTCAAACATCGAAGAAGAACGAAAAAAGCCTTTCATTAGTATGTAGACAGAGATACCCATACAATCACATCCAGGGCTCCAAGTTACGTATTTATTTATTCGGCTTCCAAGGCCTAAAGTTTTGAAGTCTGCATGCTGCTGCTTTGAACTGCTTACCCGTGGAGTCCGATTTGTTTAGTTTCTCTTTACCAGTGTTTACTTTAACGATTAAAGGCCGTCCCGCCGAGCGCTCCCGCACCTGTAGACGAGGTCTCCACGACCAAAGACACTCTTGCCTATCAACGCTGGATCCGCTCACATTTGCATCATTCCAACGGTTGGTTGCCAGATGTTCAGGATTTAAGTTTTTCTTCTGCGGCCTACATTTAATTGATGTACAAAGAGTTTCCCTTCTCGAGCAGCGAACATTTGGGCCCCGTTTTTTACGTCTGTGCAAATCCCTCGCGCTCGCACGCTCGCTCGCACGCACGCACGCACGCACGCACCGCCGCCTCCTCTCCAGCCGGGCGCGCCTCCGTGAGAGAGGGGAGCATATGCAGCTAATGGGCCGAAATCGAGTGTTTATCCAGGAGAAACCTCAGGTTAAGCGAAGAGCTGGAGACGGAGATTCATCCGGCTGCACGCTGGGGATTCGTTAAGAGGCACATCTGGACGCGTCGCGCGTCTGTCTGCGCACCGCAGGCTGATGGGCCGGGAGAAGATTCTCCACAGCCTGCCACGCTAGCGCTCCGTGTGCGAGACGCTGGCCCGTCTGCCGCGCCCAGCCGACGCGGGACACGCTCCCGACGAGGGCTCCTTCCTGCTCATGCACTTGTTGCGTGATGCTTGACATTTGTTTGTTACTTAATCAACATCGTTTATTTTTACTCGTATGTTGCAAACAAATAAAAGCCACAAAATTGGGGATTGAGACATGTTGCTGTGTCTAAGACATTCCAGCGCCTCCCAGTTAAAAGAACTTTGATATTCTTTGCAACCTTGACAGAATTGTCCTGAATATTTTGATATAAGCCAACTGTCATTTCTGTCCTTCTTTGATACACATTCAACTTGAATATGTATTTATTATAGTATATAAAACATAAAACTAATCTGATCTATTTAATGCGATTCCTACCTGATTTACTGCCGAGTTCTGTTTGTTGCTTTTGAAAGGTATGGGGTAGTGTTTATGCTGTCGGCTTCTTCTTTTTTAAGTAAACTAGTGTGTTTTGTGGATCCGGCAGAGGGACAATGGCCATAACTCAGTGGTCTGGGGGAGAGAGAAGCTCTAGGCTGCTTTTCCAAATCCACTCCATTACACTTTACGTTTAGTACAGGCCCTTAACGAAGCCGCCTTTCCTTAGGAGTGTACACGGAGGACCCTGGGGGCGTTCCCTCCATACTGACTTCACTCCTAACAGGCATTATTTATGACGCAGCGCCGATGTTTGAGATTTTAAGCCACTGTACAGCTGTTAATGCATATTGGGGGGCGGGGGGGGTCATAATGGCTTCTTTAAACAATTGTACGTCATTTTCTTTTTAAATGTTCATACCTAAACACTAGTCACTTTTCTGTGAAGTGTAAAGCCAAAATTATGTTGATTCATACCAGTTCATGGTTTTATGTCACATTTGTATAGCAATTTATTGAGTTATTGCGATATGTTTTTGTTCTCGATAATACTAAGACTTTCAGCCTGTCGGGATGATGTCACACATACCACACACTAAAAACCATTTCTTGGCACTAGAGTTGAAAATCCGAATTTCTCTCCTCGGAGTTTCCTGTCTTTGCATAAAGAAACTATTTTTCATATGATAAAATATAAATTCAAGCTGCAATGTTGAATACTTGCATTTGGTGATGTTTATCAATATTTAAAACATTCTGGTCTGAGGCAAACTCTAGACATGAAGTACCTCTCTGTCCATTGCAACAGCTGTACAACCCACTCGGATGGTATTTAGTACCACAGGAGGTTATGCCTCTCAAACAGTACGCCAAAGAGGTATTTGTGAAATAAACAAAGGCTTTGTTTATTAAAAATGTGTATAGAGAAGAGCGGAAAAGGGAGAGAGTGTGTGTGTGTCTGTGCGTACTGTATGTGCATGTTTATGTGTGTGTGTGTGTGTGTGTGTGTGTGTGTGTGTGTGTGTGAGGGATCAAGTAGCGGAGGACCTTTCAGCACTATCCTCACACACTAATGCAGGTTTGGAGGGCTTATATTCCGACATGAAACCGATACTTCGTTCGTGTGTAGTGTTGAGGAGATATTGCTTTGAGTTGATTAAATTTGCATTATTCTCCGTGGCATTCGAGGCCCATGGCAAATCCTCCCTCTGTTCACACCGGAGGGCCGCGCCAAAAACCCTTGACTGATTTGTACCATATTGATCACTGACTCAGGCCGCACTTATTAATTAACACTTCGGAGCCATTATGTTCTTTTGGAACTGTTATTTTTTTCCCCCCCTGTATCATCTTTACGGTAAATTTATGTTTATTCTTGAAACCAGGAGCTGAACGGCTTAGAGCGGTTTCCTTCCAACAGACCCGAGCTGCACTTATCTACATGAACATATGCTGTTCATTAACACGGAGACACTTGAAACAGTAATCATGAACACGGGATGAAAATGTGAATTTTGGTTACTTTACTCGAATTTGCAGTATCAGAGGTGAATGTAATCACATTTTAACTCGCGTGAGGTTCAGAAGAGGTCTCGCCTCATCATTCACACTTCCCACCGCACAGGAGAAAATCCGCCATTAAATTACCTCAAGCGCTCGCCGAAGTCCAATTTAACAGATTCAGAAGAATATGGAAAGGCTTCATTTAGGAGTGCAGAAGCACTGTTAATCTAGCTGCTCATTGTACTCGGCCCTTTTACTGAAGGTGACTTGATTAGCGGGAATCTTTCGGCGCGGATCGCTAGCGTAGGAGGCTGTCGGTGAGCTCGGCTACTTCCTCTCGCTGTTCTGGAGGGTTTTTCCGACGGTCGCGTGCGGAAGGTGCGGCCGTGTTGCATGGGTGCTCATCCGCGTTTCCATTAAACTCGAGCTGATAAAGCATCTCACCCCTCGACGGGAACGCCAGGGGTGCGCATTTAGCACGCCGCCGCAAATGAGGTCTAATCTGGCCTGGGTTGGCGTTCGCCTTCCAGAGACGGAGGGAGAGAGGGAAAAGAGAGAGAGAGAAAGGGAGGGAGAAACTGCTATGCTGCATCTTGAGTTAACTTCAACATGTTTTATTAATGTCCTTACAAAGGGACTCTTATTTTGGAACATTCTAACCATTTTTGAACTAATACAGCATTATAAAGAAATTCCTCACTAATGCCCTTACTATGTTGTTTGTTATTATAGACACTGTTGTTTGCTCTCTGTCCTGTTAGGGACATTTAAACTACTCACCCCTCAGATATCTTGGGGTAGTGTCCAGTGTGAGGACAGGCTGCGTGTGGACAGACCGGGACATTTTATTGGATACAGGAAGATACGCAGACACCAATTAAGAAGCTAAACTCTATTAATCACGCTCAGCTCAAGACGCATCACTCAACACCTGCGCTAACTTCACTATGTCTCAAATAGCTACTCTCACACACACACACACTCCTAGTTAGTAATGTGATGTAATTGGCTAGCCATCTTGGTCTCCCTGTGCTGATATCTCCTGATGTGTACTTTGGTATGGTAATATATGGTAATCCAAACTCATACTGCACTTTTCCAATTAGTAAACAAAACAGCATGGAAAGGCTTGAGGTTTACATGCTTATGGGTTTAAAGGGGCAAGTGAGTGTGTGTGTGTGTGTGTGTGTGTTTAAAAACCTGATAGTTTTTTAAACATAGTTGAACATATCTTAAACAAATATGTGTAAAGGGGTTAGTAGACAGAATCCAAAGTATTTCGGTCACTTTAAAAGCGTCTCTCTCTGTCTATCTCTCTCTCGCTCTCTTACACACACACATACACACACACTCTTCAAAGTTTTTTTCCCATTTCAGCCCAAATGCTTTTAATCCAACCGGCAGCAAATATTTACCCGTCACATTCTGTAACGCTCACAAAGTCGCCATTGTGGCCGCAGACCAAGATGACGGAGGAGACTCAACTGTTAGCATTAGCGTGTTTCCTGTTTATATTCATAAACAGGGCCGCGTAAACCACGGCACTGTAGCGTAAACGCAGCGTTCAGCAGTTCTGTTGGCTGGAGTCTGGTGTTGAGCAAGACGGAGCTTCTCACAAGGTCACAACACACAACATGAGCCTCAGGTTCTGGTTACAATGCAGCATCATAGATAATATTACACATAGTATTACACACAGTATTACACATAGTATTACACACAGTATTACACATAGTATTACACACAGTATTACACACAGTATTACACACAGTATTACACAGTATTACACATAACATTACACATAACATTACACATAGTATTACACAGTATTACACATAACATTACACATAACATTACACATAGTATTACACAGTATTACACATAACATTACACATAACATTACACAGTATTACACATAACATTACACATAACATTACACATAACATTACACAGTATTACACATAACATTACACATAACATTACACAGTATTACACAGTATTACACATAACATTACACATAGTATTACACAGTATTACACATAACATTACACATAACATTACACATAGTATTACACAGTATTACACATAACATTACACATAACATTACACATAGTGTTGCCCCCTGTGATCTTCACTCAACCCCACCCAAAACATGTCAACCCCAACACCCCATCATACCCAACCCCATCACCCCAACACCCTATTGCCACCTACCCCAGTGCCCCCACTCTCATCACCCCCTTTCATTTTCTTAACTCCACCTAAAAATGCCATTGGTTCCGAGTGACCTCTTAATGCTGATGTCAGGTGTGATCCGACATCGAGGTTTGTGTTAAAGCACACGTGTCACGCTCTGCTTCTATTGGCAGGTCGCCGTCGTGCTGTTAATGCCCCAGCAGCCTCGCACCTGTCGCCCCCGCGTACCGCTACACACCCAGACACTTTAATATGTTGGAAGATGAAGACAAATGGCTCATGAATAGCACTTATTGTTTTATTCCAACGTGCACGCATGCATTAGCTGAACAGAGGTGGAGAGGGTGGAGAGGGTGGAGAGGGAGGAGAGGGTGGAGAGGTGGGTGGAGAGGGAGGAGAGGGCAGAGAGGCCGGTGGAGAGTGTGGAGAGGCGGGCGGAGAGGGAGGAGAGTGGGCGGAGAGGCGGGTGGAGAGGGTGGAGAAGCGAGTGGAGAGGGCGGAGAGGCGAGTGGAGACGGCGGAGAGGCGGGTGGAGAGGGTGGAGAAGGAGAGTTTGTTTTCCTCATGCCTTTTGATTTCAAAGCCTGCTGATTTGAGCAGGTCCTGCTTGCCATGTCTCTCTGCTCTCATCTGCCTGACAGACCACAGCTGGTACAGGATGTGGAAGAACACCCCTGTGTGTGTGTGTGTGTGTGTGTGTGTGTGTGTGTGTGTGTGTACACGTATGTGTGTGTGTGTACGTGTGTGTGTGTGTGTGAGGGAGAGAGGGAGAGAGAGAGAGAGAGAGAGAGAGAGGGAGAGAGAGAGAGAGAGGGAGGGGGAGAGAGAGGGAGAGAGAGAGAGAGAGAGAGGGGGAGAGCGAGGGGGAGAGAGAGGCAGAGAGAGCGATGGAGAGAGAGGGGGGGAGAGGGGGGAAAGAGAGAGGGAGATATTTTTATACTGACATAAACAGAGAGAGAGAGGGAGAACGAGACAGAGAGAGAGGGAGAGAGAGAGACAGGGAGAGAGAGGAAAGAGAGAGAGAGAGAGAAAGAGGGAGACGGAGAGGGAAAGAGAGAGAGAGACATTATGAATTCATTAATAACTGGATCGAGGGCATGTCTTCAGTTAATGTTGTGAGGCTCTGTGCTGTGAGACAGAGTAGCACTTTCCATGCTCCAAACACACACACACACCTCACACCAGACTCCTTACACTCAATAACACCCTACGTCCCAACTGCTCAATGGAATATGATAAGCAATTAAGATGTTAAGATGTTAAGAGAAATTGGTAAATGTGTTAATATATCAGCACAATATTAAAATATGCAACATTCTTAGAGAAAATATCAAACTTTATCTTAAACCAATCCCTTTTTTATATTATGTGTTTGTTATCTCATATACTGTATGTATTAGAGTGTGCGTGTCTGTGTGAGTGTATACACTATACTTTATGATATAGATTTAATTTCTTTTTTAGTTTCTTTCTCCACAGTTTTATCACTTTTAATGTTAATAATTCTGTTAATCTGTTAATGATCTCATTAAGTCAATGTATACAAGAAATAAATTGACCATAAATGAACACATTTTCTCTCTTAGGAACATGGAGTTTTTAATATCTATATTAATGAATTGGCAAAAATCCTAGAAGACTCTACAGCTCCTAGTCTCACTTTGCATGACTCAGAGATTAAATTCCTGCCCAACACCAACACTACACTAACACACACCAACACTACACTAACTCACACTAACACACACCAACACTACACTAACTCACACCAACACTACACTAACTCACACTAACACACACCAACACACACTAACACACACCAACACTACACTAACACACTAACACACACCAACACTACACTAACACACACTAACACACACCAACACTACACTAACACACACTAACACACACCAACACACTACACTAACTCACACTAACACACACCAACACTACACTAACTCACACCAACACTACACTAACTCACACTAACACACACCAACACTACACTAACTCACACTAACACACACCAACACTACACTAACACACACTAACACACACCAACACACACCAACACTACACTAACTCACACTAACACACACCAACACTACACTAACACACACTAACACACACCAACACACACCAACACTACACTAACACACACCAACACTACACTAACACACACCAACACTACACTAACTCACACTACCAACACTACACTAACACACACCAACACACACCAACACACACCAACACACACCAACACACACCCAACACTACACTAACACACACCAACACTACACTAACTCACACTAACACACACCAACACTACACACACACCAACACTACACTAACTCACACTAACACACACCAACACTACACTAACTCACACTAACACACACCAACACTACACTAACACACACCAACACTACACTAACTCACACTAACACACACCAACACTACACTAACACACACCAACACTACACTAACTCACACTAACACACACCAACACTACACTAACTCACACTAACACACACCAACACTACACTAACACCACAATTAGTTGAATTGCATTGAAACTGCCATTGTATCCATTATGAGGCTTTTGCTGGGTTCCATCCTCTACGCTCATGTCTAACTCTAGCATTTACCATCTGACACGCATTTAAGCAAGAGGATGTGAACTCCTGTGAATCCCGTGAATCTTTCACCATTTATCCAAACACTGGCTGACATTTTTGTTTTTTGTTCTCATGCCTGATTCCCACCAGAGCGTCCTGGGCTGGGTGGAAGTGCCCCACTGCAACCCCCCCGACATGTCGTTATTGGAAGAGTGACACACACACACACGCGTGCTGGCACGAGAACATGCTGATGAGTTGGATAACAGGTCAAACCTCTGTGTGCTACAGGTGGGTAATTTAGGCAACTATAAAAAGACCTTGGGGATCTAGCTGTTCTTTCTCCTGTCTTTCTCCTCTTTTCTCCTTTCTTTTCATTCTCTCTCTTCTTTCTCTATAAATAATCTGGTTCATCGAGGCACAGTGAGTCTGTTTGCTTGTCTGTGTGTGCTGTGCATTGAAGGACTTGAAAGAGTGACTGACATGTGAAAAGAACTGATTGCTCGACACAGAAATCACTTACACATACACACAGAGAGAGAGAGAGAGAGACAGAACGCCTATACGAGCCTGAGGGCGCCTAATTACATCAAAGGCGTGCAATCTTGTTAAAAAAGATCTGTACTTTTCTGCTTTTCAAGGGTTTCTTTGAAACTGAGCAAACAAATGAAAAAATAGACAATAGAACACAAGCAGGCCCACCCGCCTGCACACGCCTGCACCCGCACACGCCCCAACACGCACACGCCTGCACACCCCAACACGCACACGCCTGCATACCCCAACACACCCCAACACGCACACGCCTGCACACCCCAACACGCCTGCATACCCCAACACACCCCAACACGCACATGCCTGCACACGCACACACCCCAACACGCCACAACACACCCCAACACACATGTGGATATGCACACAGGCACATATGCACATATCACATGCCGCTTGTCACTGACCGTGTGGGAGTGAGGGAGTGAGTGATATGAGGGAGTGAGATATGATGGAGTGAGAGACATGAGGGAGTGAGAGATATGAGAGAGTGAGATATGAGAGAGTGAGATATGAGAGTGAGATATGAGGGAGTGAGAGATATGAGGGAGTGAGAGATATGAGAGAGTGAGATATGAGAGAGTGAGATATGAGGGAGTGAGAGATATGAGAGAGTGAGATATGAGAGAGTGAGATATGAGGGAGTGAGAGATACAGTATGCGTCAGTGAGACAATGAGGGAGTGAGAGCAGCAACACCAGGAGGGAGGCAGAGAGAGTGACCACTACAAAGGTATCTCTGCGTGGGCTCCCTCAGGTCACTGTATTGACGGAGATGACAGCTGTCCCCTGACACGCCATTATTCCTGACCATCCTGCTCGCTTCAGACCCGGCTGACAGACAGAGGGAGAGAGAGAGCGAATGAGAGGGAATTATAGTGAGGGAATAAGTGAGCGAGGGAGCGAGAATGAGAGAGGGACAGGAGGCAGAAGGCTGGAGGGGGGAGTGTGTCGGGGAGGACCTGAACACAGAGCACATGGCAACACTCCGCCCCACCTAGGTTCGTTAAACACAGCCTTCTTTGTTTCGTACGCAAGCTTGAGCAAAAGGGGAAATGGAGGTGAGGAAAGGAGAGGGGTGAGTGAGGCAGGTGCACCCGGAATCCAGCCGCCCCTCTACATACGCTTACCCAGGAAAACCTTTCCTGTCACCAGCACCCAAGCGCACAGGAGGGGGAAGTGGAGGTGAAGTGCAGGCACTTGTGGTCACCGGTACCTTTCAGCAACGCATCCGCAGGGCACAGTGGAGCAGGCGAGAACACTCCGAGGCCAAAACCGCACAGTGGCTGTCCTCACGAAGAGTGTGTGTGTGTGTGTGTGTGTGTGTGTGTATGTATGTGTGCACAACCTCCATCTGATCTTCTAATTTAGTGTGTATGCATCGACTGAAAAGACTCTTGACCAGGCTGGGCCCGTGGTGCTATAAGATGGGCCGGTTACAGTACCATCGACCTCTTGACCTGACGGTTCTCCAAGCGTTAAACCCTCCTTATTTTTGTTTGGTCTCTGGTTGCTGTCCAAGGTGATGATTATGCAGCTCGGGCAACAAACTTATGACTCAACATTTTATTATGTTTATGTTTTTAGTCAGACTCGTCCCCATCTCCAACAAGGACAAATGTCCTCCCATGTGCATTTGTCAAGGACCAGGATGTAAATGTGTACCAGGTATCAGGACACACCTGGAGCTCTGGTTCTGGCCGCTTTCTGACTGGAAATGGAAGCTTCGCTGAACTGTACGAGTTTCCTCGCGCGGTAACCGAAGCCGCGACAGAGGAACATGCAGAAGAGATTGAGGACTTAAAGAATCGAAAACTTTGTAATGGTGGATTACAAAAAAGAAAACACAGACAAATGAGTTGGAGTTGAACAGTCAATGTGGAACTGCTCTTTTGCGAAGGCTCGGGTGTTATCAGCATAGGGACAGCGAGAGAGAGTGATAGAGACGGACAGAGAGAGAGAGTGATAGAGACAGAGCGAGAGAGAGAGTGATAGAGACAGAGAGAGAGAAAGTGTTAGAGACGGACAAAGAGAGAGAGAGAGCGATAGAGATGGAGAGAGCCACACTGTTTAGCATATTCGTCTTCAGTGGAGAAGTACGTCTTTACACGCTTCTGTGTCCGTTTGCTCACACTGAGCTCTGATTGGTTGCTGCCTTTGACAGCTCGATGGTCTGTTATGGGTCTTTTCCTTTCAGAACCTTCTAAGTCATTAGTGTCTGCTGTGTCTCCGTGCAGGGTGTGAGGTCCAGCCTTGGAAACGCTCCCGGTGTACGCCGGGGTTCCGCTGCCGTCTCTGGACTAGGAGCAGCCGAGCGCCCGGTCGCGGAAGAAGCCTCAGAGCAAAGCAAGCAAGGCCAGCCCGCCCGAGGAGCCTCTCCCTGGGGGACAATCCTGCAAGGAAGGGCCTGTGGTTGCCCCTGGGACTGACCTCATAAAGGGGGCCAAAGTCTCTCCTTAAGGGGTTAGTGGCTTTGCACTTCAGCCGTGCACTAAATCAAAGCTGTCTGAACCAACGGAGAAAGCACGACTGCAAATTTCGGGGGGGAACGAAAAGGATGTTACTTAAATCATAATTAATCTCAGAACCTGATGCTATAAAATATGCCAATAGAGCAAAGCCTGTTCTACATAAATGGCCTGTTCTTGACATGCTGTTATTCAGAATATGAGTTCTAGTTAATTTACTGCCTGTGTATTACATTACAGAGAACAGGCAACAAACACAGGCCAGGCTTAATAATATCATGTAAGATTGATGTGAAATGCTGTAATTTATGCAGTCACACTGTGTTTGACAATGTGATCCTTAAATTTAAAAATATTATATATATATATAAATCCAACATAACTATATTATAAATCCAACAAAAACTTAAGTATATTTATTCGTTACCTTGTGTCAATATATATTTAAATATTTAAATTGATCTATTTAAATATATGAATTATCAATTTAAATATATAAATATATATTGACACAAGGTAAACATTAGAATTGGCTACAGGATTATATTTTCCTGTAAGGTGTATGTGTGCACATTTGACTTCCCTACTGAGGTGAGATAGTAGGGCAGGTTCTTTCCTTCGTGGCAGGATGGCGTTCCTCTCTGAGAGGGTGGAGGAACGTGAGGAGTGAATCCTGCTCTTGGAAGTTCTCCTCACCAAGTTTCGCTTTTCAGACATGTCAAATCATCCATGTAATAGCTGCTGTGAGTTGGATCCATCTGAAGTTCCTGATTGGATTAGACATGTAATAAGTTTGGATTCATATTTGAGGCCAAAATATTGCGCTAATCACCCAATGCTAATGAATTTGGGAGCATAAATATTGGCAGCAGCGATCGTTAAGGAATGAATTAAATAAAAAAGCTCGCCTGGAGCTCCGAGCCCCCGAATCGGCAACAGCTAAAATAAAACGCATAAGTAATGTAACGATCATGCAGAGAAAAACACGCGTACACCAGAACCACAGCCAAAAACCCAACAGACTCTTAAACTTGTTAAGTTATGAATTATTATGTATATAAAAAGAACGACATGATTTATCCTTAATAACTAATATCGATTACGTGCGTGGGTGGGGGAGTGTGTGTAAATTTGTGCATTTATGTGTGTAGACTCCAGTATGCCCTCCTGGGTGAAATATGTCATGATCAGTGTATATGACACATTCAACCAACACTGGTTTGCTTATGTTTTTGTTGAGAGTAAAACGACTGCAGATTAGGTCGTTTCTTATGACTTTGACCCCCAGTAAGTGAACAGTGGGACAGACTGTGTAGATCCCAGCATAGCAGATCCCAGCATAGCAGATCCCAGCATAGCAGATCCCAGCATAGCAGATCCCAGTTCCTCATTCCTCCCTTCTCTCTCTCTCCCTGCTTCTCACTATCCTCGTTTCTCTCTCCCTCTCGCCCTCTCTCTCTCCCCCTCTCTCTCTGTCCCTCACTCCCTCTCTCTCTCTCTGTCTCTCACTCCCTCTCTCTCCCCCTCTCTCTCTCTCTCTCTGTCCGTCACTCTCTTTCGCTTTCTCTCTCTCTCTCTCTCTGTCCCTCACTCTTTCTCTCTCTTTCTCTCTCTCTCTCTCTAGCCTCTCCTGCTGCCCTTGATGTTAGTCTTGTATTCTCCATCTTGAAGCTCCATCATTATCTCTGCCTCTTGACACTCTTCGCTGCCATCTTTGTTACATCTGCGCTTATCGCCCCGGGCAACGACACGGCTCTATGGTTGATCTCTTACATCTCATACGGTCTTTTCCATCTCTCTCTCCCTCTCTCGCACTATGGCAGTTGAACACAGAAGCGTTCTTATCTTAGCTGCCTTTCTGCTTCTGTGCAATATGCATGTGTTTAAAGATCAAAGGCCATTTACTCTATGAACAAGATATTGCAGTGAGTTTCCATTTATAAAATAATTCTGCAAAGTTAACACAAAGTTCAGCTTAAGCCTTAACACACACTTCATACCTCTGGGTGTCACTAACAGGGCAAGTGTGCAAGCCGAGATTAAACAGAACTGCAATGGATATGCACAGCAGCCATGACATCACACCTCTGATGTTTCGCTGTATCTGACAGCTCCCATCTATGGCATTTTTTCCTTTGAATGTTCCACTGAAGCTGTTCTTTGTTGCTCATTATTCCTCCTTTACTGCGTGATGTGGTTCTGGGATACCTGCTGTTAACAAGGACCACACAGGTGTGTGTGTGTGTGTGTGTGTGTGTGTGTGTGTTTTTGGGGGGGTGTGGCTGGATCCCAAAGTAAACAGGAGGCCATTCTCATAAACATGTTTTACATTACTGTGTGCGTGTGCGCCTGTGTGCGTCATACACTAACTGACTCTACTGTGTGTGTGTGTGTGTGTGTGTGTGTGTGTGTGTGTTTTTGATAGAATTATTGATAGAAAATATTGTGCATATTTTCATTTATTTCCTGTTGTCCTCTGTGTGTGTCCATAAAGTTTTTCATGAAACATTCCAGCATTTAGACTGTGTTTGGCATCACATCATGACTATTTACAGGTGGAATGTGTGCATGCGTGTGTGTGCGTGTGTGTGTGTGTGCGTGTGTGTGTGTGTGAGTGTGTGTGTGTGTTTGCAGATCCATAACACGTCGTTATTCTTCTCTCTGATCTCTCATATATCCTGTTTGCCTCCTAGACACTAATGCCAATAACTCAGCCTACAGCAAGAGAGCTCAAAACACACACACACACACACACACCAGAGGACACAAATGTTTTAATACTCTGGTGGTTTGATGTCCTGCCAGAGATGCAGCTAGCCATCTGTAGCTTGGTCTGCATTGTATGTAGATGTGTCTGTAGGGGGAAATCCCTCCTGACGCTTAGCGAAGCACAGATTTCCTTTCAGCGCCGATCCAACCCTGGTGAGGGTTGGGGTAAGCAGGGGTAAGAGATCAGAACTGCTGTTCCACACAGGAAAATATAGAGCTCAATCCCTGATATCTAGTAACAGCTACATCGGAAAACCAATCCGCAAGACTGGGATTGAGATTCCAATGCAAGATTAGAAAGACATTTCAAAGGATTATTATATTATGTGTATTAGCGACGGAATCTTATCCAAGTGCTCATTCAGGAACCGCGGAGAAGTTATGAGGTGGACGGAGCAGTGACATCGCGGCGCCCATTTCAGAGGCCGCCACCTTACCCAGGATGCAATGCACTCTGGGCTGAAGATGAAGCAGGATAATTTGAGTTCCTGACCTCCCGCACACCAAAGACATGGGGGGGGTCCTTGGAAGAGTCCGTGACAATTTAAAGCCCCTGTGTCTTCCTTCTGCTGAATTAGACGCAGTCTCAAGGGCAGGAGTGTGGCGAGCCGTGGGCACATGGGTAATCTCAGGAGTGGAGCTTCTCTACATACAAACCCATTCTGCTCCACAGGACAGAAAATGCCCCAAAATTCATACTGAGCTGGATTTGCTGTTTACATTAGTGTCAATATGCAGGAAGAGGACTTTTACATTGGCGAAAAGGACTTTTATACTGACACAGATCTGTTTTCTGTACTATATTTCAGATGAGGTATTTTGAGCATGTGATTGGACAGCTGCTACCCAAAGTAAACAAACTGCCCTAAGCTGGGGCAGATTGACATGCCTGTTAAGTCACTCTGTGGTTAAGGTTAAAGGTCAAGTTGTTGTTGTTTATGTAGTTTCTCTGATACATTTCTACCATTTTGACAAATCCAACAATTCCTCTTTCCTTCCCACGCCAAGGTAGTCCACCGACAACACACCTCGCATCCAAACGTGCGTGAAACCACCACTCCGCCCCTCTCACGAACACACAGTCCAAGGCACTAAAAAAAAAAAAAAATGTGCAAAGGTTCCATAACTGACTTTATTCCTAGCCTTCTTTCCATTCGAGCTGTCTTACCGAGCTATTTACTGCTGCTACGCCTGATTCTCGGGTCTAAAACCACTCCATTCACGCACCTAAATTACTCTAACATAAATATAATGATGTTTTACAAGGGCTCTCTTATCTCTCCCGGGCTCTGCCGACTGCTCACGCGCTGGTTAGAGAGACGCGTAAAGCTCTTTAGACGGCGGTCGTGCACAGGAGCTGGGCTGTAAAGCACCGTGTGGCCTTAAACGTTTTTTCAAAACACATTTAGTGTTTCGCTGTTTTCAGACAACGCCACCGTTGTGCAGTATTTAATAGTGTGCTCTACAAATCATGTCCGAGACAAGGCAGAGGAGACCCTGTAAGCATTTTTATTTATTTACTTAATTATTTATTCATTTAATTATCTAGCCCTTTTGTTGCTTTGTGAGTCCACAGAAAGGCGAAGAGGTTGCTTAATATCGACATGCCATTATCAGCAGAATCTGATAACGTCTGGAAAAATGTATTGTATCAGAATTGTGCTGGTCTCTGTAAACAGGGGTGATCAGTAGAGAGAACCTTGTACTGCACGATAAGATCAATGCTGCTATTTTGGCCGTCTTAAACAGTGCAAGCTTATTACTAAGAGGGGTCAAACAATGACCTCATCCATGTCAGATGCATCGAAAGGAGGGAGACTGGTTTACTGATATTATCTCCTGACTTATTTATCTTATTTTGTGACTGTTTCTGAAGTAGGGAATCAAAGACTCAATATTGTGTGTGTGTGTGTGTGTGTGTGTGTGCATGTGTCCATGGACAGATCTCAAAGCAAACAAGATGACATTGTTATAAATGTGTTTTACATTACTGTGTGTGTGTGTGTGTGTGTGTGTTTGTGCGAGCATGTCACATATTCACTGACTCTGTGTGTGTGTGTGTGTGTGTGTGTCTGGGGGAGGTAGTCTCTGTCACTGAGGGGCAGAGTAGGTGTGAATTATGTAAATTCTCTGACACATTGCTCAGGATTGCCTGACAGCAGAATGTTGCTAGGTGTCACATGGTGTTGCTAGGTGTCACATGGCCTCTCTATTCCGGCTTCCACCTTCGGGTGCTGCTTATCTGAGTGGGTCTCTGTAGGGCCTGGATTAACATAAGCACCTCTCACATTACTTACTCCATCCACAATCACTCCATCGGCACCTCCACCACTCACTGCTGTTATCTGTGTTATCATGTGAAAGACTATTATTGCGCACACATCTTTGCACATGCTCTCTCTACTCACACACACACACAAACACACACACACACACACACACTCAAACATATGAAATACTTCAGAAATGTGAGCCTGCTGCCTGTAGGAACTAACGGACAGGAAGGGACAGAGAGTGGTAACTGTTAACAAAGTAACGAAGCCTGTGGTAACTGTGGTAACAAAGCCTGTGGTAACTGTGGTAACAAAGCCTGTGGTAACTGTGGTAACAAAGCCTGTGGTAACTGTGGTAACAAAGCCTGCGTGTGTCCTGCGTCTCCCACTGCATCTCAACATCTCAGCAGCTCTTACAGGAGCAGCGCCGTGAGATGAACCAGCGGGTTCGCTGAGTAAATGTTCACATTATTCTGTGCTGCAACGTTATATTCAGATCACCCATCATTCCTACCTGGCTGTAAATGAGAGAATTTGAAAGAACGTATCGAAAAGGTTTCCTTCTCTACGTGTTCTGTATTATGACTGCTACACTTATCCAGATATGGAAAAAAAATATGTACCGATCAAAATATACCAATCTGGCAACTTACAAAAGACATCAGTGTTTTAGCTAAAAGATTTGCTGAACTACGTTTCCAAAATGGCATCTGTTGTTAGCTCCCCTCAAATCTTCACGTTTAGTCCCTAGCGAGTAGATGAGAAGTATTCCAACACAACACAGATGAGGTCATTTTTAAGAAATGTCGCCATGTCCACACGCAGTAAGAGAACAACTGGGGCTGAAGCATTTCCTGCTTCCTGCTGAGGTTCGGTCCCATAACACAGCGCCTCGCACTTTCAATAACCGTCGTGTTTACAAAGTGTAAAATCATAAGAGAAACTAACCGAGGGAATCCGTGTTTACATTAATGTTTATTTTATCTCCCATTCTTTGGATTCGTACAGCATGTACTATACGAATGAAATTCAACATAAGCTCTGATCATATTCGAGGTTTATTTCTGTGACCTTTACTGAATCCTTTATTAATTTCAACATTGAATAATATGCCTTACTGGCTTAGTCAATTATATCAAAAGGCACCTAAATGTATAGTATCTATAAATAGAGATACAATTACGTTCTGTTTGATAACTCGGGGCAAACTGAGCCCATTTTCTGAAGAGTTCTTCCAGGGGTCTTATAAGCTCTTCCCTGCTCCTTCAATTAAGAGGCACCGTGCACGAATCAAGAATCAGGACAGAACTGTTCGTTGTGCTGCCGGATCCTTTCATCATATCTAGAGCACAACCTAAGAAAAAACACCCCACAGTGTGTCCTCTTTGTCCCAGTTCAGGCCTCCGTTGCTCGGCGCTGTGTACTTAACGTGGTTGTGATTGTAGTTGTCTTGGCAACACTGTCTGCTTGAGAATGAAGCGTGCTAACCACCTGCTCGCTGTTAGAGGTGACCTGTAGGTCAGGGCAGGTGCAGTCGCACCTTTGCTGTGTGTCTAAGGGCACTCAGATATGTGCCCCTCTCTGCTGGTCGCAACTCGTGTGTGTACATGAGAACAACGCTATCTCTGCATTATAGGAGTTAACCCTGTATGTGTTCTCATTACCTTTCAGCTCATTAAGATAACAGCATGTTCATGTTAGGCTTCCCAGTGATACTCACACACACACACACACACACACACACAAAACAGCATAGTTTTGTGCGCTGTTGAAGCACCGGAGGTATTGGTAACATTATAGAAACGAAGACTGATGACGATAATAAATTAGCCTGGTCTCCTTGTGGTGGCTTCTGGTGTAAGGGGTCTTTCTTTCTCTGTCACTCACACACACACACACACACACACACTCACACATACGCTCACACACAGAAATGTAATACACACTCACACACAGAAATGTAATACACACTCACACGCAGAAATGTATGCTTCATTTTTGCAGCTTGACTGATCGGCGATGGCCGGATTGTAAAAATGTAATTACTGAGACACAATGGCCAACCTATTGTTTTCCTTTTCTTGAGCACTCTACAGGCACACACACACACACACACTCTCACACACACACACACACACACACACACACACACACACACACACACACACACACACACACACACACACACACACACACACACACACACACACACACACACACACACACACACACACACACACACACACACACACACACACACACACACACACACACACACACACACACACACACACACACACACACACACACACACACACACACACACACACACAAGGACTGTATGCAAAACATCAACGGTCCACACAGGAGATTAATGACCCACAGCCAGACTGTTTAATTACCGCTGGCTAATTAGATTCCTCACCAAATTTTTAATATCTGCATATTCCCTCCACCGGCTCATTGAGATTCCACCATATTTATCAATCCTTCAGCCGAACGCCTGACTCGGACACTCCGGGCCCCCAGTCTGCCCCCGGTCTGCCCCCGTCTGTCCCCGGTCCGTCACTGACAGGTTACGCGAGCATGCCACACCACTGCACTCCTCCACCTCCTCCAAATTCTCCATCTACTCCACCTCCTCCATCTACTCCACCTCCTCCCGTCTACTCCACCTCCTCCATCTACTCCATCTCCTCCGTCTTTTCCACCTCCAACATCTCCTCCACCTCCTCCATCTCCTATACCTTCTCCATCTACTCCATCTCCTCCACCTCCTTGCTGTTCATAATGAAGTTCTTTCACTCATGAACAAACTAGCGGGTCTTGGTCACACTGCCCTTAAAGTCTGCTGGACCACCTGCTGTCAGTCCGATGCACATTACGGTCGTCTCTCTCTCTCTCTTACTCTCTCCCTCTCTCTCCTCTCTCACTCTGCTTATACTGTACACTGATGTCATTTGTCTGATTTGGCAGCAGACTTGATCCTAACTCTGTTTACAGTCGCGTTGTGTTCGTTTTAACTTTATTGCGTGACGTCTTACCTCGTCTTATCTCAGAGGCGCGTTTGTAATTGTTATAACTGATTTTTTTTTTATTTGTATCGCCTGATTTCAGATGACACTCTGCTCCAAATGTGCTTCCAGTTGTGAACTGAGGTAAGTGTTTAATTTAAAAACTTTCATTTTGTTTATAAATGTGTTTGCATGTGTCACTAGAGGCTGGAATTACACAGCGCCATCTGCTGGCTTTTCATTATCACTGCACAACAACATAGACTAACACAAAAATAAACACAGACACCCACAAGCACACTTCTGAGGTTAGACTTTTCAAACAAATTCTATGTTACACTTAGAAGACAGTACGCACCTCAATCACAAAATGACAATAATGCATTATCTACAACTGAACAAGAACTGAACTAGAACAAGTGCGGCATTAGAGTTACTAAAACGTAATTGCTGACGTCAACACTGCAAAAGCTGGTTTGAGTTCTGTAAACTCAATTGTTTGCGTGCTGAACAGTATTTCCCTAAAGAACATGTTGATTGATCCTGGGAGCTAAGCACAACTCTCAAGGACCTCTGTAACATTTAAGATGAATCTTTTGTTTAGTGGGCTGGGGGGTGGAGTTTATAGTCAAAACATGTTTGTTTGTATGTGTTGTGCTCAGAGATCCTGGAAACCAAATCTTTTTCAAAGACATTCATTCAAGCAATTAGAAAAAAAAATATGTTGGTAAGTAGAGATGCTCACTTCAATAAGGAACACTTTGCCTGATGCTTTTACCAGAGGGATTATTGCAACAATTTAAGACAATTTACTCTGTCAAAATAAACTCAAATGTGCAGTGAGAGAGTGTAAAATCACTGCTAATTACTGGCTTTGCACTCTCAGAGCTTCCTACAGAAGATCAGGAAAATGGCTCTGTAAGCCTACTGAAACTCAAATAGTAGACAGCCATCTGCTATGTGTGTGTGTGTCTGTGTGTGTGTGTGTGTGTGTGTCTGGACCTCAGGTTTCTTCCCCTCAGCTATGGATGCTCTTCTTGGCGTGGTATGCATGCACGTGTGCACACACACGTTCACATTTAGTATTTTTAGTATTGAGTAATTTTACGTGATTGCTTACAGAAAGTCATATATTCTCACATTTGACATTTCGGTGTCTGATTTCCACTTCTTGATAGCAGTAAGTTATCTGAGAGTGGCCCTACTGCGCGAGAAAGACAGAGTGGTAAAGGCGAGTGGTTAAAACCAAGGAAAGCATACATGCAGAGAGACGGATGAGCGAGAGAAGGAAGGAGAGAGAGAGAGAGACGGAGAGGAGTGGACGGTGTGGAGGAGCATGAGCACCATTAGAGAATGTGGGGCCGTCTCGTGGAGTCAGAGCGGTCAGTTGTGACACCGTGTCACACCGTGAGAACGAGAACGTGGCGGTCTCGTGGAGTCAGAGCGGTCAGTTGTGACACCGTGTCACACCGTGAGAACGCCGGTCCCGTGGAGTCAGAGCGGTCAGTTGTGACACCGTGTCACACCGTGAGAACGAGAACGGGCGGTCTCGTGGAGTCAGAGCGTCAGTTGTGACACCGTGTCACACCGTGAGAACGAGAACGTGGCCGTCTCGTGGAGTCAGAGCGGTCAGTTGTGACACCGTGTCACACCGTGAGAACGAGAACGTGGCGGTCTCGTGGAGTCAGAGCGGTCAGTTGTGACACCGTGTCACACCGTGAGAACGAGAACGTGGCCGTCTCGTGGAGTCAGAGCGGTCAGTTGTGACACCGTGTCACACCGTGAGAACGAGAACGTGGCGGTCTCGTGGAGTCAGAGCGGTCAGTTGTGACACCGTGTCACACCGTGAGAACGAGAACGTGGTGGTCTCGTGGAGTCAGAGCGGTCAGTTGTGACACCGTGTCAGAACGAGAACGTGGCGGTCTCGTGGAGTCAGACACACAGTGTCACACCGTGAGAACGAGAACGTGGTGGTCTCGTGGAGTCAGAGCGGTCAGTTGTGACACCGTGTCACACCGTGAGAACGAGAACGTGGCGGTCTCGTGGAGTCAGAGCGGTCAGTTGTGACACAGTGTCACACTGTGAGAACGAGAACGTGGTGGTCTCGTGGAGTCAGAGCGGTCAGTTGTGACACCGTGTCACACCGTGAGAACGAGAACGTGGCCGTCTCGTGGAGTCAGAGCGGTCAGTTGTGACACCGTGTCACACCGTGAGAACGAGAACGTGGCGGTCTCGTGGAGTCAGAGCGGTCAGTTGTGACACTGTCACACCGTGAGAATGAGAACGTGTCAGTCCCGTGGAGTCAGAGCGGTCAGTTGTGACACCGTGTGACGCCGTGTGACACTGTGTGCACCGAGGACCCGTTGGTGGTGTGCTGCACCGGCGTTACTATAATCACAGTGTCTCTAAGGAGGCCAACCAGCCATGTTGCAGCCACATTGGACCTTCACTTCATCTTCATTTTCTTCATCCTCACCACGCTTTGGGGGAGGGGGCAGGGCTATAGTCTCAAGGAGTGATGTCAAGGCCTGCTGCATGCTGGGAATTTTATTTACATCTCTTTGATGAACATGCAATCCTCTTTATTCTCCAAAAACTAAAAAAATTAGCCTCAAAATATGTATTTTCTTCAAGGAAATGTAAAGTGAATGTATAAAATTTATTTTTTACTGTATTTTTTCTTCGCATTTGTATAATAAGACATAGAAGAATTCTCTGTAAGCCGGTAGTTGTAAGAAGACCTGTCTGTGTCTCTCATCTACTTTCTCTGAAGGCTTTCCTGTAAATCTCCATAAGATCTTAAACCACATCAGATACCCCAGCCCTGCTACCCCTTACTACCCTAGGAAGTGCTCTTTGTTGTTTGTCTAAACACATTACATCTGACTCCTTATCCATAAATTCTTACGTAATTAAATAAATAAATAAGCAAATCTTTTAAAACTTTAAACCAAATCTTTTTAACCTAAAATGAAAAAAAGAACATCTTGGAGCCCACAGCGATCTCCTCACACTAGATCAAGCGGAAGGTCTACACAGCGCCTTCGTCCGATCGCTTAGAGCTCAGTAATAACAAATGAATATGTTATCCATCTCAGAGTGCTGGTTATTACATTTTTGAGTAGCCAAATTTGATTTTGTGCTTATTTCTGCGACAGAAGCCATAAAGAGACGGAACGTATCTGTCTGTGATTCGCCGAAGTCGAGCGCGCCGATCTCTATCGGACTCGATGGCATCTGCTATTTCTCAGCCGTTTCTACGCACGAGGCCTCGAGCAGCGATGGGAAAAGGAGGAAAGGATCGAATTTAAAGCCGCAACGTCGCGCGATGTACATATAACGAGTCATCGATGACATCATTGTAATGTGGAACTTGGTGTAAGGGAGTCGGGACTTTTTCCTGTCCGAGTCACTTTGTGTGAGTGTGTGCATGTGTGTGTATGTACGGTATGCTTGTGTTACGATTGGCCTGATCCTACAAACTTTTGTATATTAGTCTTTTTCCCAGAGCAGAGCTCTCAGAGCATGATCGGCAGTGTGTGAACAGAAGCAGTGTGTGAGCAGAAAGTATCTCTAGGCACACGAAGGAAGAGACAAGCAGCATACCTTTGGGTGCTTTTGTTTGTTCACCCTCACCATATCTCAGCCTCAAAGACGCGTTTGAGGTGTGTGTGTGAGTGTGTGTGTGTGTGTGTGTGTGTGTGTGTGTGTGTGTGTGTGTGTGTATGCGTGTGTGTGCGTGTGCCCCATGGCTTTAATCCAGAGAGATGACTCAGGTTGGATTTTCTACAAAAGTCATCACAAGGCTCACAGCTCACCTTGCTTTGTAAATACAAGTTGACGTTTTGGAGAAATTAAATGAATTTTTATTACAGAACTTTATGTGAGCTCATCACTGGAACGGTGAATGAATGGGAGATCAGACACACTAATACTAACACCACCGATTAGCATTCTCTCTCTCTCTCCCTCTCTCTCTCTCTCTCTCTCCCTCTCCCTCTCTCTCTCCTCTCTCTCTCTCTCTCTCTCTCTCTCTCTCTCTCTCTCTCTCTCTCTCTCTCTCTCTCTCTCTCTCTCCCCCTCTCTCCCTCTCTCTCTCTCTGGCAATGGCCTGTTCATCTGACGGGCGTGTGACGGAGATGTAGACACCCTGGCGTCGTTGCCTGCATCGCCAGCGCGGCCGCTGCTCCATCTGGGCCTCGGCGTGCGAGACCTGGACCTGGACCTTCAGCAGACAGCGCCCACCAGCAGGCTTCCGTGAGTGCACATCGAGAACAATACGAGCCACTGACACACCTTCTATCAGGCACACGGGCAGCGCTCGTGTAATCCAAGCTCCGCACACCAATCCAATATTTCACAAACAGACGTTTGGCCTTTATGGTCACTTTTGTGGGGTTCAGGTCTGCCGTTCTGCCGCGCTGCAAAGTTTTATCAGCAGGGCAGTAAAGTTCCTCTGAACAAGGCACAATGCAGTTGTCTGCATTCGGGTTCAGTGTGGATCTTTTATTCATAGTCACCTACCATAACCTTTTACCACCTCCGCCGGCCCGTTACTCTGCCTCGGCCCCGGGGCCGCACGAGATGGCACGTCGTATACTGATGATACGAATGGCTTCTCATTTCCTCGGACGCTGGGTGTGGAGAGCACTGGCGACTGCAGCCTGTACATACTAATCCAACGAGTCCAGCGTTGACTTCGTGCGCTAAAAGCAATGTGATTCTTTTTTTTTTAACACTAGGATAAGCAAACTTCACTATAAAGAGGCTTTCCTGCCTGTCAGGTATTACACAGGCAGCACATAGAAAGTATAAGCTAAGAAAGGGGCTTTAGAAATGAAATTTGATTGGAGGGAAAGAAATTTAAGTGAGATTATATAACCCGAAGGGGTTATAGTGCTTCTGTGAGTAAGTTATCTAGAACTTTAAAGACTGCTTACAGAAACTTTAACATGGTGCAATGTGCTAACCTTTAGCGTTAATTGTAATGCCTTTTCCTATGAGATCTACTGCCCAACAAAGTTTATCCAATTACCTTAATGCAGCTAAGGAAGGTTTGTCAAGCACCTGAACGTGGGTTATATTTGGAGGTAAACTTTGCAGCGAGGTAGATTCCCAGGAGGAAGCTTCACGACTTCACTTAAAGGATCGTTTTGTCATTTCGCACCCCAGTCATGAAGCCCCTGGAACTGCGTGTCCCAGTTTGTCGGAGAGGCGGAGCTCGGCTCGCATACTAATTATTCGTTTTCTTTCAGAAACCCGCGTAAGCCCAGGGGCGTGATGAGGCAGGTTTGCCACTGTTAGTCCTTCTCGCCCCGCCCCCCTGAGGCCAAAAGCTGCCAATCGGATTCACTCCACTTTCTTCCCAGTGTAAAATGATGACAGATCCAAATAACTATGCGGAACTCAGAACCACATGCATGTGGTGCGTTTACACTCTAATGTGCACTATTTCACCGACAGAGTCAGATGACCTCAGATAGCCTCAATGCATATGGAGCCATAAAGCATCTCACTGCACAAGTGCTGTCTCCAGATCGGTTTTCAGGAGCTATAGAGATATAGTGATAGGAAACCTGATTCCAGATCAGCACTTCCCCTCAGAGTCTCTTTAGAACCATAGGATGAGTGTGCGGGAGGACTGATGGAGTGGTTCAAGTGCCCCCGCCATGCAGAACTTCACCTGCTGATATGAGCTACAGTTATGGACACCAGAGTCCCGAGTCCTGAGTGTTCGTGGTTGGGGTTATTGCAGGACCGGCTGAGTCTGGGTAGAACGAAGACGTGAATATTGATGGGTAAAAGGGGCACTGTGGTGTGTGCTAGAGAGAGGAGAGAGAGAGAGAGAGAGAGAGAGAGAGAGAGAGAGAGAGAGAGAGAGATGAACACTGCAACAGTAATTAAATAAAATGCTTTGACCAGCCACTCCAGATAAAGAATGATGAGGAGAATTATCGCACGTGTATTTCATAGTCTGAATCTTGACCCTGACCAGGAGAATGAGTGTTCCGGATGACTACACACACGCCCTGGTGAGGGAGAGTAATTCTGTGTGTCACAGGGCAGAATAGAGAGGCACCGCGTTTTGAGTAGGGCCACGCATTAATGCACAGCAAAGGCTGGTAATTAAAAGCTAAAGCATGTCGTCCGCGCGCTGTCAGCCGTGACAGAGAAAGGTGCCTGCCGTTCCCGTTCTAATGGAGAATAAGACAGGTAATTGTCATTGTGCTCGCTGTGTCATCTTCTATTAAACGCGCAATTCATCTTCCAGCACAGACGAGTGAAACAGGTACAGTGATTTATTACAGATTACCGCCACCAGACCCACACAATGCACAAAGGTTTAAATGGCTCACAATATTTGTTTATCTAATAACACATATTACGTTGAGGGATATGATACCAACAAGTAAAAGTACACAGACGCTCGGCGAAAATCCGCCACGTATTTCAGATCGGAAGACAACAAAACAAAAGGGAGGGGTGGATTTGTGGAAGTCTTTTCGAATATCATTAAAACAAACAACAACAAATAAACAAACAACGTGTTTAAAATCGACAGATTCTTTCGCGTTGTGTGTTTGACGGCGGGTTGGGGAGTGTAGCCGACAGTGAGACACCACTTAATGTTTTCCCTTTCCTCGCAACAAAAGATGAGCATGAAAAGGCGAAGCCTCCGTTCCCCCGGGGCAGCGGGAGGGAGGCGACACCTGCGCGAGCAGATGGAGGAAAAGAGCACGAGATGCGCCGAGGTATTTTTTTTATAGCGCGGTACACCGCTACCTGCTGCGAGCCGAGCGATGCAACTCCGTTGTCACTCCTCGCTGAGAATCTGTCGTCTATCTCTCTCACACACCCATACACTCTCTCTCTATCACACACACACACACGCGCACATACACTCTCTAATTTAAAGCACGCGGGCCACAAATTACAGCCAGCCGTTCGTAGTACTGAAGAGCTGCACTTAAGTCATCACTGCTGCCATGACTATTTCTTTCAGCCTGACAAAAAAGAAGCTTGTGCCGGAGAGAGTAAATGCACTCCGCTCTTTATCAACTGCCTGAGTTATAATTAAAACAATATACAACACTTCAATCATTCTCTCGCGCTCGCGCCCTCTCTCTCTCTCTTTCACTCTCTCCATCTCTCTTGCTTTCCGACAGCCCATGTATCGAACTGCCGTTTCATCCGAAGCACTGAGATGATGCAGTAAACAAAACCAAATTGGCAGCCACGCGCTGCCCACAGCTCTCCGTCTAACGCGCAACAAATAAGCAAAACAACAAAAAAAAAGAAAGGAAGGGGGGAAAAAAAGAAAGAAAACAAACTCGGGCTCCCTCTACTTCCTAGCAGCGCGCGCTTTTCTTTGCCGTTTGACTTGATCGACGACAAGTTCAGGGACCGTGAGTCCTCTGACAGACAAAGAGTGAGAAGGGGGAGAAGCTCCTCTCTCGAGATGCCTCCGCTGTCACTTTGGTGACTTCTGTGGTTCGCCATATTATACTATTTCTCCCCCACTTTCAGGACCGTGACCCCCCCAGGGAGTATACGGGTCGTGGAGTCAGCGCTCTCGCTACACAATGACAGAAACATGGTCACAGAGCATCTCTCTCTCTGTCTTTCCCTCTCTGTCCCCCCTCTCTCTCTCTGTCTCAATGGGACACCGCTCTGCCCTTGTGTTACCTCCATGCTAAACTTCAGTCAGATTGTCAGACACTTGCAGACTGCCCAAACACTCCTTCTGCTCCCCCTTGTCAAAAACGAAATATATAAATATATTAATAAACAACAGACATGGCCTCCTGGTGGACATAGAAGGTCATTCATCAAATACCAACAACGGGAGGGGTGGAACAGTAGAGAAACCTCAGGGACACACACACACCAGCACTTCAGATGCTGTGTGTGCCCACCCCTGAAGGCCAGTAATGGTAGCAGGCAATGATGGGGGAGAGAAAGAGAGAGGGGGGGGAGTCAGAGAGAGCGTGAGAAAGAGAGAGAGAGTTTGTCTGTGTTTATGAGCCAGTTGCCATGCTCACACTTGCATTTGGGGTTTGTAAAGAGGTCTGGCTGGAAGTGCCGATAAAATGTGGCAGAGACATTTGTGTTTGGTCCTCACCACAAAGCACAAACCCTACTCCGCAACATCGCCACGGAAACCCCAGTGCCCCTTTCCCCAACATCTGAACCACTTAACCCAAACCCCCTGTACACAGCTGCAGGACAAACCCTGCAAATCTCCCTTCAAACAAGACTACAAATGCCAAGCCAGCTTAGCACAGAAATGACCCCAAACACCCTTTATCCATCACAAATGACTCCACAAAACTATGAACACACATCACATATAGAGTGAACTGCCATCCCATACAATCCGAGTGTCCCCGGAGAATATAGAAGGGTCTCAAGAGCAAGACTGCATACAGCAGAGCCAATACAGAAAAGCAAATGTTGTTTAATATCCGATATTAAGTCAAACTCGAGCGGCAGCGCAGTAGACACCTCTGTCAAATGACCCAGGAAGTACACGATGAGCAGCGAACCCTGGAAGTGCATTTGAAGTGTTACAAACCTCCTGTGGCTTTGATACATACACTTGTCACTCAGCCATGTGTGACTGAAGGACAACTGGTCCTCGGTGTACAGTCTGTGTCTGGCTTTCAATAAATAGACTTCTGAACGCCAACCTCTCTGCTTCTCTGCCTCCACCTACACACACACACACACACACACACACACATCTCTGCACTAATCTTCTTGGTGCAATGAAGAAGCTTAACAGCTTTGCAACAGTATCCCTTTCCCAAATGTCATTATCACAATGTACTTTTCATAGTTTTCGACTGTTTCCCTTCATGCCTCTCGGCAGAACTACAAGCAAACTTAGCAGAGCGCCTCTCTCTCTCTCTCTCTCTCTCTCTTTCCCCCTTTCTACCTCACAGTTTCTATTGCCTCCTACTCTCACTTTTTTTCCAGTTTTACCTCACAGACGCCTGATAAACTAATTCTCCATAACAATTGAGACTGAGAGCGTGTTAATTTATCTCTTACAGAGCAGCGTGTTTCTGCTCCTAAGAGCCATTTCCATCTGAACTCCTGAGGCCTGCATCGCCACCGCCCTCCCCGCAACGCTCGCTCGCGCGCGCTCGCGCTCACGCGCGCGGGCCAGCACGCCCTGTTTACAGACACTTGGCGTGAGCGCTAAGCGGTTCCTCAGACTCCACCACTCCGCGAGCCCGTGTTACCTGATGACGCTTTCCTCCCTTTATTTATCTGTCTCTTTCTGTCTTATGAGACGACGCGGGTTACCGTTTTAATATCTGAAGTGAAACATGATTATTACCTCTTAATGCTGAAATTACGGTGTTTTTTTATTTTTTTTCCTCTCTCTTTCACTCGACGCTAAGGGTTTTTTCCCTCCTGCGTTGCACCCCATGGCATTAACATCTTTATCCCGGCATGTGTTTCTGGTTTTAAAACCTTTACCCCCGCTGTTTGAAAAATAGTGCTCATTTTCGTCCCCCATGGAGAGCTGAAATCCCCATAGGCAAACCATTAGAGTCCTCTCAGTCAACCCCCTCCCAAACGCTTATTACTCCTGCCTGTACACTCCGCGTTGGCTCATTGGCTTTCGCTAAATTATGCAAATAAGGTGATGCTCGACATATAGTTTTTTTTCCCACTCTCTGTCTCTTTTTTCGGGTTTATGCAACTGCGCAAGTTTACACAGCTTTCCGCGTGCGGCGACATCATTACGCTGACGCAAGGTTGTCAGCGAGATTTATGCATCGGTGACAAATTATATTGGAAATGCGTTTCTCTGCATCTCCCCCTCCTCCTAACCCCCCTCCTAATTTCCTCCGTTACTCTCTCTCAGGTTGAGCCAAGCTCGAGCTTTGCCTTGTGGGGGCATTTCAAAGAAAAGTTAGGGTGCTTTTTATTATTTTTGTTTTTATGTTTTTGTTTGTGCATATGAATGCGCGCCTGCTGATATGCGCGCGGTTGTGTTCAAATGAATATTCATTAATCAGAAACGATGCACAAAACTTCTCGGGCAACAGTATGATTCTGCGTCTGTTCGTGCTGTTTTTCGAACAGTTTTTACTTTCTCATTCAAAATGAAGTGCGGCCTAATTTCTTGGTAACATAGGCTGAATGTTTGTAATGACTCACCACTTAAACCAAAGTCAACTCGAAGAGGGTGTTTGCCCTGAACTTCATTCACTTCCACTTCTGTACGTCATATGGGGTTGTTATTTGAGTTAAACGGCTACTGTCATATTTTGTTCTTATCGCTGATTGGTCAGTAAGAGACAACGTTATCGCGTGTTGCAGAAACTTGTGCAAAAAAATACAAATCCGTGTATTCAGAATTCTAAATTGTAATTTAACGAAGTGCGTCTTCTCCTACAGGAAACCATACTTCGTGAGATTCATTTTCCACCAGGACTTTCCGATCAGGTCACGTCAAGCCTTGCTAAGGTAACAAATTTAATCTTAAAAATGGAATCGATCACACATACAAGTCTCAAATATACGCACACTCAGTGACTAGTGAAAAATCGAAACCCTACATAAATGAAGCCCTGGACCACTGAATTTAAATGAACTGGACTACTGAATTTGAAGCACTGGCACACTTCATAGCAGTGAGTCATCACAAAACCTCTGTGGTCCTGATGTTGAGGTTGACCACATGGACATCAGTGCTTTCATATAACTAAACAAGCTTCATCTGTGAACCATCTAAAGATGAACCTGGTCTCCTGTGCACTATAACATCAAGGCTTCTGTAGATATTAATGCCCCCGGTTTCTGATAACTGAACGGTGTTTGATAACTGAATGGCCCGCCCTCCCCCCCACCTCATTGGTCTGAGCAGTAATGGGAGATCATTGATTGGCTCGAGTTGTTTTCGTCACATCCTGAGGGAGGCCCGTCAGCAGAAGTGGGGTCTATATTTTTCTGGTCAGTGGTGAGTTTGTATAGCAACCTCACTTCTGCAGCAAAAGCACACGCACAAACCTTTTCACGGCACACACACACACACACACACACACACACACACACTCACACACTCATGATAAATCACATGACACGGCAACTCACGACACACACTCCAGTGCACAAACACACACCCAAACACATACCTATCATTTGGACGCTATCATCCTCTCCAGACGAGCGCCTCCCCACTGGCTAGATGGCCGGGCTGCACGCCACCCGACCATCGGCGCGAGAAGACGGACGCGTGACAGCTCGCGCCGGCGCTCGCCGCGGGAAGCCCCGCCCCTTCTGCCTTTAATTGCGCCTCGTTTCCTGCTCCCGGGCCGCCAGGAAAAAGGCGCGAGCGTAGATTAGCGCACGCGAGAGCCGACACATCACAAATCCCTGTTAACCCCGCGCGCGCGAGCACCGTCCCGCCCCGCTCCACCACTCCAGTATCATCCTCACTCCCAATGTTATTAAACACAACTTTGTAGATTTACTTCTTTCAGAGGGGCCATTTAGCCCAACGAAGCAGGAAGGAAGGAAGCGAAAGCGGGAATTGCAGGTTGCCAGTGTGTGTCTGTGTGACAGCGTTTGATTTGGTGCTCCGGGGCGACTGAGGCCCTCCTCCCGGGTGTTGTGACAACCGGTCATTACACCTCGGTGGCTTCTCGCTCAGCTGCCGCCAACACCACATGCAAATGGACGCAAATGGGCTCGAACCGCAGAGAAGCTAATAACGCTGCTTTAGTTGACCCCCCCCACCCCACCCTCACCACCAACCCCCTACTCCACATCCCTCTCTCTCTCCACCCCCCCCTCCCTCCGTCTCCTCCATCTCTCTCTCTCTCCATCTCTGGTTTCTTTTTCTCCTACTTTGCACTGCACTACATCACATTTTCAGTCTCGCCGCGGTGAAGCGTTTCGTGATGTGAACTCCTCATCTGAACTTCACACAACTGCTCAGACAGTTTAAAGCACAAACATAGAGCTTTCTGTAATATAATATTTCTAATATTTCTCTAAACGTTTTCTAAATGTCTTCTGTTGAACCAAAGAAAACTGCAAACTGTAAATAAAATATCTAATATTCTAGTGTGAGTAGAGGAATATTTAATATTCTTTATTGCATAATACCAAGAATGCACAGTACAGCATTCATTTACAGACAATTTCCTAAAGAGCATTTTTCATGATCCTATGATTTGCTTAGAATAGTCTATTCATGTGGAATAACTGTCTATCATTTTGGGAAGATGATTACAAGGTTTAACAATAATCGCGGAGACTCGTGTACACACAGCTGAGAGGGTTGAAGTCTCATATTAGTTGATCCAAATGTGTTTAAGCATTTAGATAAATATTGCAAACCAGATGTAATAAACTAGAATACCTGCAATGACTACAGATGTGTGTAGCTGTTGTGCGTGATTGTGATTTAGAGTGACTGTTATAAAGGACTCTGAAATCGGCTCTGCTTTTAAAGGACATACACTCTTACGCTTTCACTAGTGATGTGGAGGGGGGGGGGTTGTTTCCTTGTCTGTCTGCCTGTCTGTTTGTCTAACTGTCTGTTGGTTTGATTGACAGTATTTGTTCAGCTTTCCCCTGTAGGTCTGTTAAAATGCACTTAAATTTATTTCATAATGAATTTAAATTTAAATGGAATTTTCCTTGATTTTTTTAGATTTCTACACAAACTGGTCAGGAAGACACATCTCAGGTAAGACGTACTGTTCTTACTGCATTAATACACACTCAGATCAGAGAGGCTCTACTGTATCATCACACCGGTTCAAGTAAAGCTCTATTTGTATTAACGCATTGAAATCAGACAGACATATCTTGCTCATTAACACACGCTGGTAGCAGACAGATCATTCTAACTGCATTAGCACATACAGGTGGTGGGCAGACACGTTTCTTGGCAATCGTACGTATTGTATTAGACACACAGGTCTGTTCTGTCCTGTTCCTCCCTGGTTTAGATGCTCAGTACCACAGAACCTGGACCATGCAATCAGTTCAGTACCATAGAACCAGGACCATGCAATCAGTTCAGTACCATAGAACCAGGACCATGCAATCAGTTCAGTACCATAGAACCAGGACCATGCATTCAACACTGCCTAAACAAAGCAATGTTTTAAACCCTTTTACGACAAAACAGCAGAAGAATATGTTTGCCAAGAGAAGGAGCGAGGTTGATCGGGACAGAGCGTATTTGGGCCTGCAATGTCCTGGCGCTGTAGAGAGTCTTTAAAAACAAAGACTCACTTTGGACATTTTTATCATTGCAGCGTTCCCACTCGGAGGTCAGATCTTATTTAAATCTACACCCATTACAGCCAAAAGTGTGTATGTGTGTGTGCATGTTTCGAGTGTGTGCTTGTGCACACGCATGCACGTGTTTGAGTGTGTGTGTGTGTGTGTGTGTGGCTGTGTGCACGTGCATGCGTGTTGGTGTGTGTGTGCATGCATGCGTGTGGGTGCGTGCGTGCATGTGCACGTGTGTGTGCATGTCTGTGTGTGTGTGTGTGTGTGTGCATGTCTGTGTGTGTGTGTGTGTGTGCGTGTGTGTGAGATAAACAGAAACAGCAGGGGAGGAGAGGCACACGCTGAACATCTTTAGATGCTTCGCTCTCTTTCTCCCTCGTTTTCTTTCTTTGATTTGGCCTCTTTGGCTTTGATGTTGGCCCAGTGACAGGTAGACCGCACCAACAGGGTTCCCCCATCACCACACCAGCTTCACTTAGGCGTGAGATGCTTTTACAAAGCCGCTTTTTTCTCTCTGTCTCTCCCCGTGGCTCCCTTTCACACACACACACACACACACACACACACAGCAGCAGCCGCACCAAAGATCAAGTGTGTAAACATCTCGATGTTAAAACATATCTCCCCAAATACCTTTACTTCAAAGTTGAAGTAAAAATTCAAAGAACTTCAAAATTGCTCGTGTACCATTATAAAAATGGAGGAAACCCCAGTACTAGTGCTAGGAGGAGGATTGATATGAAACCCCAATACTAGTGCTGGGAGGAGGATAGATATGAAACCCCAGTACTAGTGCTGGGAGGAGGATTGATATGAAACCCCAGTACTAGTGCTGGGAGGAGGACTGATATGAGCTCATGTGAAACCACCCGCAGACTGGGAGAACTGGGAGGGCAGGTCACCCTGTTCTCGAGTGTTTTAAATGCCCCAGTGCAAAACCCCAAAACTTGCCCCAAAATGTTTCCATTTGCACTTGTTTCAACTAAACCTGAGTCTTTGTTTTATGCCAGAAACCTATAGAATAAGCCAGAATAAACTGTCTGCATATTCCTTTTTACATACAAACAAACAAAATAATTATTTCTGTTGTTTTTATTCATTAATTGAGAACGGGTAACATGACAAAAAATGTACTGCCGTGTTTTCAGTGTAATTCTAGTGTAAATCTAAATAACAAAGTGATTCAAATCTGTCACTAACTGAAGTGTAATTATCTTGGTACTGTACTGCCATTACTTTGTATGAGAGTATCAGTGAGTATAGAGGAAGTACCCAGCATTAATGTATTGTTACACATTGTGTACTGCACTGATTGTAATTGATTCAATATTTTTGAATCGATGGTTTAGTCCCAGCATAGCAGTGGTGTTATAGAACGGTGGTGTTGTCACAGAGTGGTGTACTTGGCTGTAGTTGTTTGGAACCTGAAGTGTGGTGACCTTATCTTGTATTTAGGATATGCTGATTTCAGAGGAAGGCATCAGAACAGAAGAACTGATCTAGGTTCTGTAGTTAGTGATGCAGTTAGAATCATACCAGGAGGGATCTGATCCCAGATCAGCATTTGAACCAGTTTAAGTAGGCCTCCGCATGGGCATGTTTGAAAGTTAAGCTTTCAGTGGTTTGCTGTCGGTGTCCTTGAGCTCACGGTTATTAAGAACTGCAAAAAATTGGATTTCAAATAGCCAGAAAAAATTCCTACATTTTGCGATGAGTGTCAGTTGTAAAACCAACAACTCCAAATATTCTCGCACACACGCGCGTGCGCGCGGATCTCAAAGCGACTCTCTTAATCTAATAAACTGATTTGCAATATCCCTAAACTGTGAAGAGACAAATATGACTTCCACGTCTGTGCGCTGCTCAGATGCTCCCACCCAGCGATTAATACAGTCAGTCACATCAACACACACGGCTCCGCCCCTGACCCCCCCTTGTGCCCCCTACACGGGACTTGGCAAGGTCCTGGTCCTGCTCGTCTGAGGATTAAGAGCTGGGGACCACGAGACGCGCTCCAACACACGCGGCTCCTCTCCGAAAACTCAGTCTACCTTGGGACGGTTCTCCAAAATGGGCGGCAAATTGAAAAAAACACAACAAACAAACAGATTAGCAGCGGATAGTGACTCCGCCTCCATGGTTGCCACAGCGCTGGGACTGGGCACATGGGGCGGGGCACAGGGGGCGGGCCACAGGGGGCGGGGCACAGGGGGTAGGAGAAATTGCATGAAGGGTCCGAGATGTGGCACAGACACATCTACACATGGGGGGGCGGGGGAGAGAGAGAGAAAGGGTGGGAGAGAATTCCTGCACTGAGATGCAGATTTACCACCCATTCAGCAAATTAGAAATATGCCATCGGTGCTCTGACACACACACACACACACACACACACAACAAAACAAATTATTAAACAGTTAATCTGACTCCGTATCCTCGGTAGCCTTCACAAGGTTCCCTGAACTAGACTGCACCCCTCGCCACCACAATCCGCTAATCCAAATAGATTAGGATTACAACCACATTGTCTTTTTTTGCTCTTCTCTGGCTTTTTCTGGTACTTCTCTCCCCCTGTTCTGAATCCATATCAGAGGAGAAAGAAGGAGAGACAGAGAGAAACAGACAGGGAGAGAGACAGAGAGAGACAGAGAGAGAGAGACAGGGAGAGAGACAGAGAGAGAGAGGTGGTGAAGCACTGGCGTTTGCCTTTGGAGGGGACAGATCGTTGGGGACCTTCTCAGCGTTTTCCCTACCACAGGGAAGCAGCTCTGGACCGTGCGGGTTCTTCTGCGGGCGAGAGCGGGCGAGAGCGGGTGAGGGGCGTGCGAGGGGCGTTGCGGCTCGGCTCCGGGCTGATGGCTCTATCTCCACTCTGCCAGAGCTCACAAGGGAATTCTGGGATAGCTGGCAGACTGGCCTCCACCCTGCCACATTCCCCGTCCAGCGCAGCTTTATCACAAATATCCAGCTCGGGAACTGTAGAAATAACATTACAGATGTACGTGGCTGTGGTGGGATGGGCCACCACAGCGTGTTTCATTCTGTTAAAACTGAACGGTGCTATTTTCATGCCCTGGCCTGAATACAGCGCCACTGTTTAATGCTCTGCATATCAGAACGAGTCCTACCTCTCCCTCCCTCTCCCTCTCTCTCTCTCCCTCTCTCTCTCTCTCTCTCTCTCTCTCTCTCTCTCTCTCTCTCTCTCTCTCTCTCTCTCTCTCTCTCTCCCTCTCTCTCTCTCCCTCTCTCTCTCTCTCTCTCTCTCTCTCTCTCTCTCCCTCTCTCTCTCTCTCTCTCTCTCTCTCTCTCTCTCTCCCCTCTCTCTCCCTCTCCCTCTCACTCTCTCCCTCTCCCTCTCCCTCTCCCTCTCTCTCCCTCTCTCTCCCTTTCCCTCTCTCCCTCTCTCTCCCTCTCTTCCTCATAATGTCTCTCTCTCACTCCCTCTTTCTCCCTCTCTCTCCCTACCTCTCCCTCTCTCTCCCTCTCTCTCCCTCATAATGTCTCTCTCTCTCTCCCTCTTAGTAAGTTAGAGGGATGAACACATCAGGCAGCTCTGTGATGCGGAGTGAGTGAGATGCCATCAGACTGAACTCTGTTAGCTTCTACTGCAGTGACAGGTGAGCAGTTATATCAAGCACTCACTTCAGAGGCTGTGAAAGCTAAACACGGCTCTCTCTCTCTCTCAACCATCCCACCTCTCTCCCCCTCTCTCCCTCCCTCCCTCTCTCTCTCCCTCTCTCCCTGCCTCACGCTTTCAATGAGTGAATACGCTTTAAATCCATTCTGACAGTTGCTCTGCTACCTGGCCTTTCATAGCCATGTCGACAATGCTGATACCTCACACAGACACGATATAGCCTCTGGCACATGGTTAGTGAATCAGACACACACACACACACACAGAGAGCTTATTAGGGGAAGTGTAGCAAGAGGTCAGCAAGTTTCACCTGGTTAAAAGACTTACTACAGCCAAAGAGAGAAATAGAGAGAAGGAGAGAAATAGAGAGATGGACAGATGAGGAGATGGGGGGGGGATTGAGTTGATTAGATTGAATGCAGGGAATGTAAAATGATGGACCTAATGTGCGAGTGGAAATGCAGGAAGAGGGGAAAGTCTGAAGCACTTGGGTAGCCGTACGCTAACGCCACTGGCCTCCACCAGCACTGGAAACAAACTAAGCCTGTAGTCTTAGACTGAGCCGTCCAATCAGCGGGTTCCCTAACTGAAACTCATTTTTAACCAAAGACCACGGGCTTAATCCAAGTCCCCGAGGGTGTCTTAGTACGTTCAGCGTCTTACAATTACAGGTTAAGAAGGGTTTGCTCTGCTCAAGAGTCCCGTGCCTCCCTGTAAAGGAGATCAAAGGCCAGCTGAGATATTAAGAGAGCAAAACGCGGAGGTATTTTGCGCCCGTTTTGGGGCTCCTTCGGTGTTCCTTTCGGTGGAATGTTCTTCAAAGCTCTCTGCCTCTACATCTGCACTTCATCTGGGGCAGACGAGAAGCCCACATCCCCGTCTACATCCCTCGTTCCGAGCAGAGAGAGAGAGAGAGGGGGAGGGGGAGGGAGAGACCTTAGCAGGGAGGAATATTGCCATTTATTAATGCAGGAAGAAAACAGGGATACCGCTCTGCCCGAATCTCTCAGTCTTCCCGGGAGACTAAACAGAACAAGAAAATCACGGCAGCCGTAAATATTAATGCATGCTCTTTCATGTCTGCCCGTGCAGTCCTGTTTCCCCATTAACATTTTAACTGAAACATCACATTTGTCAGAATTAAATTGTGCATCTGAGAGTGGGCAAGCAAGCATGTATGTCCATCAGAGAAGAAGAGCAAAAAGCCCCAATTAGGATTGTTTTTGAACAGTGTAAAAGAGTAGAAAGAGAAGGGGTGAGCGACACAGCGTGGAGGCTGGCCAGACCCGTTTCAAAGTTATATTGCTCCCTCTAGTGGCCACTTGCGGAATGGGTTTAACCTCCCTTTCAGTGTAGGTGCCAACTAATACTATTACTCACGCACTTATTTCTTACCAAAAAACATTTTTATATAACAGTATGCAAAGATACAATTTAATGAACAAAACAATTAAAATCAAATCAAGTCTCTGATTTAGGGAACCTTATTCATTGAAATCCAGGAATACAAAGATTTCTCTTTTACAAAAAACAGTAAGAAACTATAAGATATATAGTCTTGTATAATGCTTATAATCTACTTATGATAAAACACTAAGTAGTAGTAAATAATGAATGCAGAAGTAATAACTGTACATGATACCAAAATATGAATTAACCAAAAGCTAAGCATAAATACACATTTTCAGCAAATCAGGTGAGGAAGATGATGAACCTAAATGAAGAAGATAGCAAGACGACCCTAGTGTTAACCTGTACGGATGTAGAGGAGCAAAGACATCAGGGAGAGAAATACACACACACACACACACACACAAAGGTCCTCACCAAATCTATTTAACATTACACAAATGTTATAAATGTTATCATTTAAGAGCCCTGTGCGTTTTAGCAGCTGAGAAACACAAAGGGCTCTTGTGAGCAGTAGAAAAGCCCATTCATCAGGTGATTAATACGGGCTTAAACACACAAGGAGACAGAGATGAATTCCGTTAACACGTTTGCCATCTCGCAGGCGATAATTGTTCACCAAGCATCTCATTTGTCAAAAGGGTCCGAGGTACAGCAGCGGTACAGGAACCGAGGCGGAATCAGACCCCAAAAACACCACAAGTCAAAGATTTTTATGGATGAATTTTAGCATTTTCTCCTGATTTAAAAAATATATATTTGTATTATTATTATTATTGTTGCTACAGTACATACAGTACATTATTGCTACACTCCATAATGGCAGCAGTGAACTGGCAGACAAAATATCCACGTACAGCATATACAGAACTCTTTATAATAGACTCTTTATAATATAAAAATAAAGTGTTTGCATGTAGTACAAAAAAATAAATGTATGTCGCGTTGATGTTTTGTCTGTGTGTGTGTGTGTGTGTGTGTGTGTGTGTGCGCGCCGTGTCAGGCGTATAGTGAAGGCACTCTTTGAAGCAGCACAACAGAATAGAGCAGTCTGTCAAATTAAACACAAAGTCAATACAGCCCCATCCACCCCCCCACACACACACACACACACACACACACACACACACACACACACACACACATCCTGACTGTCTGTATCACGTGCACACTAACAAATCAAAAGAAAAATCAAATCAAAAGAGATCGAGGACTGAAAGGCACAAAGATGGCTGATGTACTTAGTGAAGTGTGTGTGTGTGTGTGTGTGTGTGTGTGTGTGTGTGTGTGTGTGTGTGTGTGTGTGTGTGTGTGTGTGTGTGTGTGTGTGTGTGTGTGTGTGTGTGTGTGTGTGTGTGTGTGTGTGTGTGTGTGTACGTGTGTGTGTGTGTGTGTGTGTGTGTGTGTGTGATGGGGTCAGGATGTGGGTGTAGCGTGGTGTAAGAGGGTAGGCACTATGGTGATGGGGTCAGGATGTGGGTGTAGCGTGGTGTAGCGTGGTGTAAGAGGGGAGGCACTATGGTGATGGGGTCAGGATGTGGGTGTAGCGTGGTGTAAGAGGGGAGGCACTATAGTGATGGGGTCAGGATGTGGGTGTAGCGTGGTGTAAGAGGGTAGGCACTATGGTGATGGGGTCAGGATGTGGGTGTAGCGTGGTGTAAGAGGGTAGGCACTATGGTGATGGGGTCAGGATGTGGGTGTAGCGTGGTGTAAGAGGGTAGGCACTATGGTGATGGGGTCAGGATGTGGGTGTAGCGTGGTGTAAGAGGGTAGGCACTATGGTGATGGGGGTCAGGATGTGGGTGTAGCGTGGTGTAAGAGGGGAGGCACTATGGTGATGGGGTCAGGATGTGGGTGTAGCGTGGTGTAAGAGGGGAGGCACTATGGTGATGGGGTCAGGATGTGGGTGTAGCGTGGTGTAGAGGGGGGATGCACTATGGTGATGGGGTCACTATGGTGGGGGTAGGATGTGGGTGTAGCGTGGTGTAAGAGGGTGGCACTATGGTGATGGGGTCAGGATGTGGGTGTAGGTGTAAGAGGGGAGGCACTATGGTGATGGGGTCAGGATGTGGGTGTAGCGTGGTGTAAGAGGGGAGAGGCACTATAGGTGATGGGGTCAGGATGTGGGTGTAGCGTGGTATGGTGATGGGGTCAGGATGGGGTGTAGGCACTATAGTGATGGGGTCAGGATGTGGGTGGATGCGGGTGGTGTAAGAGGGGAGGCACTATGGTGATGGGGTCAGGATGTGGGTGTAGCGTGGTGTAAGAGGGTAGGCACTATGGTGATGGGGTCAGGATGTGGGTGTAGCGTGGTGTAAGAGGGTAGGCACTATGGTGATGGGGTCAGGATGTGGGTGTAGCGTGGTGTAAGAGGGAGGCACTATGGTGATGGGGTCAGGATGTGGGTGTAGCGTGGTGTAAGAGGGTAGGCACTATGGTGATGGGGTCAGGATGGGGTCAGGATGTGGGTGTAAGAGGGTGGCAATGGTGATGGGGTCAGGATGTGGGTGTACTATGTAAGTGGGTAGGCACTATGGGGGGTCAGGATGTGGGTGTAGCGTGGTGTAAGAGGGTAGGCACTATGTGATGGGGTCAGGATGTGGGTGTAGCGTGGTGTAAGAGGGTAGGCACTATAGTGATGGGGTCAGGATGTGGGTGTAGCGTGGTGTAAGAGGGTAGGCACTATGGTGATGGGGTCAGGATGTGGGTGTAGCGTGGTGTAAGAGGGTAGGCACTATGGTGATGGGGTCAGGATGGGGGTGTAGCGTGGTGGAAGAGGGGAGGCACTATGGTGATGGGGTCAGGATGGGTGTAGCGTGGTGTAAGAGGGTAGGCACTATGGTGATGGGGTCAGGATGTGGGTGTAGCGTGGTGTAAGAGGGTAGGCACTATGGTGATGGGGTCAGGATGTGGGTGTAGCGTGGTGTAAGAGGGGAGGCACTATAGTGATGGGGTCAGGATGTGGGTGTAGCGTGGTGTAAGAGGGTAGGCACTATGGTGATGGGGTCAGGATGTGGGTGTAGCGTGGTGTAAGAGGGTAGGCACTATAGTGATGGGGTCAGGATGTGGGTGTAGCGTGGTGTAAGAGGGTAGGCACTATGGTGATGGGGTCAGGATGTGGGTGTAGCGTGGTGTAAGAGGGTAGGCACTATGGTGAAGCATGAGACTACAGAGGATAAAGATGGAGAGATCTATTTTCACTGACCTGCTTTCTTGCTGAAGTCTTAGAGCTCACTGAGGGTTACTGGGTACACTCACCGGAACTAAACGGGCCTTTCCACACACACACACACACACACACACACACACAGCCCTTTGGTTATTACAGGCATACCCATTAAATGCACTGTGTATGTTGGGGTACACACACACATCCACACACACACACACACATCCACACATCCACACACACACACACATCCACACACACACACACACACACACACACACACACACACACACACACACACACACACACACACACACACACACACACACACACACACACACACACACACACACACACACACACACACACACACACACACACACACACACACACACACACTGTCTAAGCATTTATAAGATCACAGATCCATCAGATTTTCAGAGCTGATCTGTGGAGTCATTCGTCAGTGTCTAGACCGCTTTACGGGCGGGAAACGTGTTCATTTCTTAGCTGCTTTAAGCGAACGCGCCTCACGTCCACTCAGCGTCCCGCGCGGCCGAGTGGAGATGACAGCTGCATTATGGAGATGCAGGACCGACGCTCAGGGGCTCCACCACCTCAAATTCATCAGACGAATTTTAGTTCAGAGGTGTTTACGGGGAAAAAAAAAGCTTCGTAGCGCCCAAGTATATAATAACAATAAAAACCGAGAATGGTTGTGATTAGTGTTCCTTGCACTTGATGCAATTGGGCTGTTATAAATCACCTTTCAGATAAACGAGGTCTTCCTCCAGACATGATGAGGGACACCTCAACCATCTCTTTCTGATCTTACTCAACTCCTCTTCCTAGGAGAGTGAACTCTGATTTTCATGAAACTCCACAGGTTGGTAATCACCATTTTATTGAGCAGAATGTTGTCTAAGGCAGTAAGGGTTACTTTCCCTAGTACTAGTACTACACCTAGATACTAAGTCCTTTCAATGTTGAATCGCCATATTTGGTCCAAAACTAAGACTAAAACTAAGACTAATTTCCAAACTCCAAATACTGCTCAGGGACTTTTCTTCATGATATTTTTTATCTTTCAAGTACATCAAGTACACGTCCTTTTTTAGATATTAGATGCATTAGATACCAAACTGCATTAGATACCAAACTGGTTAGATACCAAACTGGTTTTCCTTTCACAAAAATGTCAACGCAAACATGTTCTTCCACTTCTGGAGAACTGCTCTTAGATACAATCTCATGATCAGATACAATGCGCTGGAAACGTCCAGTTTTCTCTGTTGATGACTGTCGTATCTCAGTTAGGTCTTGTTGCTTCTGAGTGGCCGTAAGTGCGAGGGACGAGAGACGGTTGGAGCAGGGTGGAGCTGGCGGTGTTGCTCCAGGGAAGGAGAAGTTCTTGGGAACGAGCCGCGTGCTACGGCGCACGCTGACCATTACGGGCTTAAGCGCAGCGCCTCAAAAGCCTAATGCGTATTACGCAGCCGGCACACGGAAAACTGCTCTCTTATTGGGTTAGCTGCCACTTACTGGGGAAGTGCACCTATATATGTTTGCCTAACAACGCATAAGTGTCACTTAAGTTAGCTGTCATTAGTCCTTCTGCTGAACCGCTCGAGGCATCTTTGTCGGTGCTGGTTTCATGGTGTTTGTAGACCCCACAGCTCTCTTGTCCTTGAGGATGGAGGCTAGTCTGGAGTTAACCAATCGTGTTCGTCTTGTCTCGATAGGTTCTTCTGATCCCGCCAGGTGCGAAGTTTATACGCATAAACCGTGTGGATAGGGCCCTCCCCTCTCTCTCTCTCTCTCTCTCTGTGTGTGTGTGTGTGTGTGTGTGTGATGTCAGTCTACTGTGTGAGCAGAAAATGTGGCGAGAGAGTAGGAGAGAGGCACCATAAGAGTGCAGCATTTTCAGAAATTGGATCATATCCTGAAGTGGGTTGTAATCTGGGGGGATCAAACTCTCTTCGTCACTTTAACGCCCGAGAGCTTTCAGTGTAGCACTTTAATTTAAACCCAGTCACAACGTGCGTCAGCGTCAGAGGTCTTCTGTAATCATGTGTAACGGCAGCATGAACCAAGTTGAGCAAAGACCTTTGAGACTCCCTAAAAGCGGCAAAAAGAGGAAATGATTCCTGCCGTAAATCTGTAATCTCGGCCACCGCGGTGTCCCATTCACTTCTGTAGCCTGAAGTTAGAGTAAATATGCGCGGGTCATTATGATCAAGAGCATGTTCATTCAACATAAATTATGCCCAACTCGGAGTAATTTAATAAACGCAGCGGCGCTTCCACTCGGTGCCGTTCTCACAGTCTGTAGGCCGCGTTTTAGTTTTAGCGGCGACATAACACAGCGCAGTTTATTCCGCTCGTGCACGAGACAGCCTCTCTAAATCTGGTATGTCATCGTTTTTTCACCCCTCGGAAAGTAGATTAACGCGAAGGGTGCGTTTCTGAGAGGGACTTTAGATGGAGTCCGGGTAGATAATTGTCTAGCAGGCCAGACCGATGTGGGGTCAGACGTTACGCGCTCTGCGTGTGTCAGCAAGCAGGCGCGCGGCCTGGCAGCTCGCTGCTGCATGATTCATGCGCTAGCCGTCCAGGGCTAATTGTTCAAATTAATTTGCGTAAAGGACTAAGCAAGATATAAGAGTAATACGGCTGCTCGACCGGATTGGCAGAGACTCCGCGACTATTCCAAGACTCACTTCACCAGAAGTGAAAAGGCACGAACAACGAAAAGCGGTTTAAGGTGCGTTCAAACAATTATTTTAAAGAGAAAAGCCTGAATGAGCCATTGATGCGGCGGGAGGCTGTTCTGTTTATATAGCATAGGCTTCAAGTTAAGAAAGAGCAGAGCAGTGGGGTCTACTGGAGAGGAGAATAACTGGATGCAGAGGGCGCCGAGGAGGCGGAGCTGTGGAGATTTGACAAGGCCATTAATCTCTGTGATAATGTAGCTTTTACAATTACACGAATTAGCAAAGGCTGCACTCTGACACGCAGCGGTCTACTGCGGGTACTCAGGTCTGCTTATCAGGGACGTCCTTAAGGATCCTTGGCCTGAGAAATAAAGACAAAATATAAAAATCCCATTTGATTTCATCATAATGACCCGTATTCATCACAGTTACGTATGATCAGATCTGAACGTGAAATTAATTTAAACTTTGGCCTGTTTGTACTGTCAAACGTCTGGTCAGAGACCATGTACATTTGTGCATCACAGTACAGTAGCTGAGCTTTTGCAGATCACGTATCATTATAATTAATAATCAATAATGTTGATAATATTAGTAACAACAATAAAAAATAAAATATATAATATATATAATATAAAATAATAATAATTTAGTACTTGGGAAACCTAGCATTGAGTTTGTAAGTAGTTCAGTCTTAATATTGCCGTTCCTTTATTAGCTTATATATATATATAATATATATATGTTATCTATATCCAAATTGTTTATGCCGTACTGACTATTGTGAGCAGGTAGCAGAAAGAGGATCACCCTGAACTGGCTTTAGCCATGCGGTGTACGTTTTCATTCTGTTATTGGTGAAGTAACATGAACATTTCATTTTCTTTTTTACTGGCCTGTCAGATTGAGTAGACGCTCTCATCTTCATTCTGTCTCGCTACCAATCCCACTGGTTGTATCTTGAGAATAATGTTGCGATTAAACAGTAGTAGATTCCACGTAATCGGCTATTGGTTCACTGTTGCTTTGAGGCCCAACTCGCCCCACGTACGTCTCAGCCTCCCTCCACGAGGGCCCTCGAGCGGCGACATGACTGATGGCTCGATGAAAACAACGTGTGGACGGAAATATCGGATAAACGGTAAACAGAAACGGTAAACAAAGAGGAAAGAGAATACACTTTCTGTGACTAACTACTACAAAGAAGGACAATCTCAGGACAGGTGGCAAAGCTAAATGGGACAGAGGCAGGAAAATAAAATGTCTGTGTAAATTAACCTTGGTTGTCATGGTCGCTACTTATAGCTTTGCTAATGGCTTACGTTATGTATACTAGCTTCTTGCTTTCAGTCTTGACAACGATACAAACCTAATTAAACTTGTTAACTCGGTCACTATGAAACTTTCAGTGTAACATGTCTGGCTTCAACTGACACAAAGGCACGCAGCATGTCTAGCTTGCTTCGTGAGGTTGCGGTAGAGCTCGCGTTGCTAGTAAAGTTGGAACTGCTTCTCTTTTGGATGTGAATCAGTGTGAACTGCCTTCTCAATATTGTCGAAGGTTTGAAACAACTAGCACCTTGTTCATGATCCTGTGAAATATGAACGTCCACCTTGACTGCTACGCCACTCTTATTTTGTTCTTCACAGTTCCTGCAGAACTGCGAATGTTTCATTTTTTTTAAGGTGTAAACATTTTTATCAGTTTGTTAGATAAGGGACAGAAGATCTGTCTTCTTTTTTGTCAGGCTGGACTTATATAAATACAGTGCTATAGTTTATAAACAACTGCAAAGCTAAGTCTTCTTCTAAAGGTAAATGTTTCTCCTATCTTCTTCTTTCTCTCGCTCTCTCTTTCTCCATGAGTGTGTGTGTGTGTGTGTGTTTGCACGTGTGTGAAAGAGTGCGTATGCACATATGAGTAGATCTAATTACCATAAATTAATTTCGGCAATGTGTAAAATGTAATTTTCGGCAAATCTGTGAGGGTGAAACGAGTCGGCCATACTGGCAATGGAATTTCCCATCATGCCCTGCGCTGAGGGCGGCGCGTGCGTTTCGCCCTGACTCATGAGCAGGGAGGACGGTGGTCATTACTCCCTCTACACGGTGCTGCTGATAGTGCAATCGATGTGCAAACAGGAGACATCACTCACATGTGCTTTTAACAGGCAGCACAGATGAGCCACCTGGGTGCTGCACATCTACTGTTGATTTGACCCGGTGGAGAACACACGCACTGACACACACACACACGCACACACCCATGCTGTAGCGTGTCAGCAGGGCCGCAGATGGTGGATAACTCATGTCAGCTATAATGGTTCCAGAGTGGACCAGTGAATATGCAGCAGGAAGTGTTAACACCTGCAACAGGGCTTGACGTGTCATCCAGACCCATCAGGACCTCCCCACTATCAAACACATCTCTTAACTCTTTGTGGTTGCCTGCTGACGTGCACTGTAACTGTAGAGTAGCCGTGTACAGTATGTAATTACATCTATTACATCTGTTATCTACTCGCCAACGCCAGTCATGGCAGTAGATACCCGCACACTGTATCGGTGCTCTAGACCTATGAGAGGTCTACCTGCCCATAACTGATGTAGACGACTTCTAAAGATGTCAGCGGTGCGTCCAAACACAGTGGCTCAGCTCTGGAATAAAACAGCACTTTGTTTGCAGCAGTTTGCATTGATTCTTTAGGTTCAAAAGCAGCATTGTGGTGTATGTGGCGCTAGTCACACGCTTAGATTCACACTCACAGTTCAAAATCAGACTGTTTTATTGGCATTAGTCATAATTAACATTAAAGTTTCGAGGAAGGCAGGATGCAGAGACGAATATGCGTGAACATACAGGGTATTTATTTACGAATAAAGCTAGCTGTGCTTAGTATAGGAGGGGGGGGGCAGCAGCACAAGAAACAGGACAAGACTAACACACACAACATATACGTAACACCCAACAAGCACCGCGTGTAGCACATTATACTAGTGAGGCGCATGAACACACACACAGACAACCACACCCACGGAAAGTACATATTTAGACGCGGACTACACCTACACACACCCGAAGGGAGGGGCCCCAGTCAGTAACGAACACATACACGTCACAGGGCTTACATACGCACTCGCACACTTTACATACGCACTCGCACACTAATACTTTAATAGGCATTTGTGGTAACAGACAAATAAATATTTGGTCGGACCAGGACAGGAAGTTTTAAGACTGATATATACTATATATATGTAATATATAATGTTCATCAATCTTAAAACTTCCTGCCCTGGTCGGACCAGAAGCTCGGGGCTCCATTAATTGCCATAATGAAGTCTTCATATCTTCAGAGAGTGATCAGCACTGGTCCTGCCCTCCGATCCATCCTTCTCTGAGTCATCTTCTAATGCTTAGCTTTATCATACAGCTGCAACATCTCATTTAGCAGGAATTAATAAACAGGGAGCGGGAGAGAGGGAGAGAGGGGGCTCCTTCAGTTTGGACGGGTATATTTGTCCTGCTTCAGTGGACTGAGATGAGCTACGTCTGAGCTGCGCGTCTGAACGTTGCTCTGCAGCTGGAGAGCCTTGGGTCCATTCTCATGCTGTACACACTCCTGATATGTTAAATTACTCAGACAAATAAAACTGCAAATCATTCCAGCTCCTCTCACATAACTGACAAGCTGAACACTCTCTATAATGAGGCGACACACAGTCTCATGCGCGCGCACACACACACACACACACACACACACACACACACACACACACTGCCCCCAGCCCCCCAAGCATAATAGGTTCGTTTAAGAGTGTTAGGGCTTGACATTATATCATTTATCTGGGTTACTCCTCGTCTTCAGTGAAACAAATCATTCAACACTAGAGTGAACACAGAAATATCTCTCACACAGATACACACACGTTGCTCAAATATGAGACAGGACACAACATATGTGCATGCAACAAATTACAGAAGGTAAATGAATAGAACACAAATGTTTTTCTGTTTACTGTGATCTTCTTTTCCTCGATATGTGTGTGTGTGTGTAGGGGGGGGGGTGGTGGTTGGGTGTGTGTGTTCCATGCTTTTGCTTGGCAGGGCAAGAGGCTACGCTATAGACACACATCACGTCCAATTCCAGGAACGCAGCAATCGCTCAACGTGAAACTGCACAACATTAAGGTCTAAAAATCTAAATTAAGGGGCAAACGGTCAATAATTGCACGAGCGGATAATTCAATTCTGAGCAACAATAGAGCTCTCTCGGTCCTCTCCGGCCGTAATTCATGTAGAAGGATGCGCCGGAGTCGCACAGGCGCAACACACAAAACCTTAATGTTGTTTATGTTGTTATATTTCGTTGTTTCGAAGAGAGGGTCATTCGTTGTAATCGTGCGCGGTCGGGGTTTGACGATGGGTGTGATTGAGCAGCGAGATTTGATCACTCCGGTTAACTTCCGCCCTCGAAACCACCTGCTGCGCGGAGGTCTCGTTGGGTGGTGCGGTTTCGATCTTCGTCTCGGACTGTCCGTGTCCGTGTCTTATGTTTAACACTCTTGGCGTTAATTTAAGTCTGGTGTTGTTGCTTTGTGTGTTGGAGTGGACCTCAGTCAGCCGGCTACGCTACTGCACGTGGGCAGTTTGGGAGCGCGTGGTCCGCGTTTCTGATGTCATACATCAAGCCCTCCTGCACATTATAACATATTAACCGTGTAACGATGGTGGTTATTACTTCTGAACTCTGAACCGTTCATTTGAAAGCTGGTTAATTCTAAATCTATAAGACATTAATAGTTTTAATGGTAGTTAGATTTAATGAGAAGCAGTAGTTTTAATGAGAATTCTTGTTTCACGTTTATATAAGGTATTCTTTATTTTTTACAGTAACCTTCTGAAAAAGGACATTTTTATTGCATTGCTTCAATTACTAATTTAATTTGTTTATTTGCTTATAAAGGATACTTCAAATAAGTTTTGCTTGCATAGTCATATCAACATATGTAAATTGAAATGAGACATTTTATAATCTGTTGACTTTACCACTTGCTGACAGATGCTCTCTCGTGGACAGCAATAATTAAATTGATGAATGGCCTTGAATTACGAGTAGATCTGTGTTATATTGCACAATATACATTATATAAAAAGAAACCTCAGGAGGTTATTTGATGAATCTCCATGGCATCAAACCTCACAGCTCGGACTTTTGGAGAGCCACAGATAGATGAACAGATCCAGTTATGGCTAAAGTGAGACTCTCAGAAGGACTCGTCTGGCTAGGTGAGGCTTACAGGATGTCTAGGGTTCGCTTCTGCAAAGCTTTGTCGATCAGACAGAGCAAATGAAGTATCAGTTTTAATTTTTCCCTCCGATCGTTACAGTCATAAGACTATAATAAGATGGAGACAAACAATATTGAAATGCTTTTTGTAGAAGGGAGCATTTTAGTATCCAGGCTTGTCTGGTTAAGACCCATGGAAGTGAAAATCAATCCGCCATATGCACCCTACAGACTACACCCTTCACTCCACCAGTGCATCACTGATGTGGGTAAAACGAGATTTTAAGTTGAATGTCCGTGTCCGTGTGGTGTGGCCTGTCGGTGAGGTTATCGGAGCCCCGCATATTACGAACAGTCACCACAGAATCTCGGGTTCGGGGAAAAACTGCTCCAAATATTCCCTTCCATTCGTTCTTCATTGCCTCATAATTGAATTAGTCAGACTCTGCCACACAAATAAGGAGGTGGGGGGGATAGATTTGCCAGATTGCCTTTGGTTTTGACCAAGACTCCCAGCAGCCCTGTGGTCTGGGCTGATGGGAGGAGCATGTGACGCTGACGGACATGCAAGTCCTCCGCCATAGCCCCACAGCTCGGCCCGAGACGCCTGTTCTGAATCAGCACCTGTTGGACATGGTGACCTTCTCATTTTCTAATCCAATAATCACCCTCCCAAATGGTTCGGTCCAGCGGCACCCACACCAACCTCCCGCCCCACTCGGCAGTAATGACAATTACAACGAGTGAATGGAACCTGCACTTCACTTAAATCAAGGCAAGTAGTGTTTTATTGCACTGCCCTGTTAAATCAATCAAAATCTGAGCTTAATAGGGCCCTAATCAGGTAGTAGGGAGAATAATAGGTTGTCACGCATGAGGGAAAATAGGCAATCATGAAATGTTTTCTTTAATTAGCCTATGAGGAGCGGAAGGGCAGAGCGGGAACACAGACTCCATTCATCATCCATAAGGTGGGAAATTACTTCAATTACTCAGAGAAGAGAGAGAAGGAGGAGAGAGAGAGAGGATGGAGAGATGAGGGCGGACCGAGGAAAAGGTAGAGGAGAAGAGTGAGAACGTCTCTCTTCTCGCTAAATAAAGGTCTTTTGAAATGTTTCTGCACACACAGATTTCGTTGTTGCCGAAGAGTGTCAGTTAATCAAAACAACAAGTCCGCGCCTTCAGTAGACAAGTGTGAGTTCCAGTCCGCGTAAATAACTTGCAGTTTTGGTGAGGGTGTGAGTGTGTGAGTGAATGAGTGAGTGAGTGAGTTTGTGAGTGAGTGAGTGTGTGAGTGAGTGAATGTGAGTGAGTGAGTGACACACACACAAAACACACACACACACACACACATTTTTGCTGCAGCACTTGAATGGCGAGCCTGTGCTCCATCATATTACAAACCCAAAAGGCCATAAATCATTTCAGCTTTCATCTATTGTTATTGATGAATGAGCTATTATTTGTCATTTAATCAACAGAAAATGATGACCTGTGCGACGTCTCTCTCTCTTTCTCTCCCTCTCTCTCTCTATCTCTCCCTCGCTCTCTGTCTCGCTCTCTCTCACTCTCTGTCTGTCTCTCACACTCCCTTTGCACCAAAGGACAGCTATGATGGATTGTATCCTTAAACTGTTATTACACTTTTAATGCATTCGCTTAAAAATGACATGCTGGACAGTCCTCTCTCCTTCTCTTACACATCTCTCTCTCCTTCTCTTACACGTCTCTCTCTCCTTCTCTTACACGTCTCTCTCTCCTTCACTTACACATCCTCTCATCTCCTTCTCTCTCTTTTGTCCTTGTTCCTGCGTCAGTTTGTGAGTTTGGAGTTCTGACTGAATCTCACTTCATTCTTCCTTCTGCTTTCTTTGTGGAGAGACGTGAGATGTGTGTGAGTGTCTCTGCTGACAGGTGTGTCCTCTTGGAAGGCGCTACCTGTCTGTTCGAGTGCCTGACGGCTGTTTGGACTAAATGGATTGTGTAGTGAAGCACAGGATATCCCTTTTCCCTGTGCCTCCCTCTCTCTCTCTCTCTCCCCTGCTCTTCTAGTCACTCCTGTCCTCTCTCCCTCCCTCCCTCCCTCTTTTTGCCCACTCCTCTCATCTCTCGGGTGATATGAGGTGGCGGAACGTCCCACAGTTCTGAGATGCTCCTGCATTAGCTCTGTGCTGCTCAATCATCTCAGGAGAACACACAGGTCCTGGGTCAGCACCACACATGAGACAGATAGTGTCTGAACCTGCAGCTCTGTAACGCATCATCCATACACACACACACACAGAGACACCCACACACACAGATACACACACAAACTTATTCAGGAACTTAATATGTATATTTCCACCCTCGCCCAATAAACGCTCAAAGTTGGGAATATTTTGATTTATGTAATTATAGAAACATGTCTAATGAAATGCAAATCCAAAGCAGAGATTTTTGTGGATGTTGTGACTGCACACTGTAATGCACACACACACACACACACACACACGCACAGACACACACATACCTCTGATGAGACATGGGAAATTTTCTTTAGACCTCTGGAGATGTATGTTCAAAGAATTAATCACTGAATCACTGACAGTACATGGTTGGTCACACTTGTGTACTCTAGATACACCTGACATTTAACCAGCAGTCGTACAGGAAAAATCTTCATGTCTCCACTGAAGAGGAAGACCAACCCCAAGCTGGTGGTCCAGTAAGAATAAACAATTGTGAAATGGTAGTTAACCAGAGTTCCAGACGGCGCTACATCCCCTACTAGAAAAGATGCCTCTGCTCTCAGAACCCCAATCAGAATGCCCGTGGGACTACATTTCCCATGAGGTAGTGCACTCACGACAAACAAGCTTGCATAATGAAGAGCTCGTTATGAACATGCAGTGTCTCAGTCAAGTCATGCTGCTAATTTACATGCATTTGCATACTGATCTATATTCGAACCTGCATCCCATGAGTTTTTAAGTGTTTCTGTTCAAAGTGCTCATACTAGAATTCACCCTTCTGTGTTGAAAAATGGACTCCAAAACATCCGAAAGCTTAAACATACACGTAGAGCGCAACATGCAGAATAGTAAAGTTGTAAAATTGTATTGCTTTCGGGTGTAAAGGTTCCCACCTTGAAAACATCTTCAAGTGTCTGAAAACATAATCTATAATAACTAGAGAAGGAAAACAAACCCCCCCAAAACAAAAACACGACTGGTAAATGCACTATTCTTTGCACCTCAGATTAAGTACTATTTTCAGTGCACAGTTCGCTCAGGCATTAATCAAAGGATTCTAATTAACACCGTATAGTGGCGAATGCCTGGCGCTGAAAACAGGCCTACACATCGCACCTTTAATGAGAGAGAGAGAGAGACGTTCAACGGCATCAACCGGGGCGCTGCTATTTGTACGTTCACAATTATCGTTGCCTGTCGGGTTAATTGTTTCAGGGGAGATAGATTGTTCTTTTGTTCTACGTTTACTGTAAGAAGATCAGTCGCGGTTTAATAGCTTTATTTCTTTTTCTGCACAGTGATGATATGATTGAGTGGGTGAGCAGGATTCCCACTGTCCAGTTAAAATCTCGGTTCTAGTCATTTTTATGATAAGTGAGTTAGTAACAACGTAACAATTGCACACACGTGTCGGGTTTTAATTCGTTTTGCTTTTTATTATATTGATACTATTCTGGGCAAATCTACTGATTATTTGTATTTCTAGATCTCAGAAAGTATTTTAATTGTGACAATATTTTAGTGTCTTTGGTGTACAATTCCATTTTTAAATTGTTTAATTTTAAATGTTTGCGTTCATTTTTGCAATGGCCACTAGGTGGCAGAAACGCAAAGGCGTGCATTAGGAAATCTCGGGGTCTGGTTCAACCATAATACTGACCACTAGAGGGCAGAAACACGTCAGCAATGGTTCAGGTGAAATAAAGTAGCACAGCGCCGAAAATAGTGCACAGTGGAATTACTTTTGGATGACGCTGAGTTTCGAGTGTTGTTTGTGTGGGCGTGTCTGGGTTTGTGGGTGTGGGAATATGTGAGAGAGGAAAAGACAAAATCCTGAAGATAAGTCAGAGCGAGAGGTCCGTCTGGATCAGATGGACCAGCGTTCCTTCGCTCTTGCTCACCTTCTGATTCAAACCCTCCAGGATGAGGGAGGAACCACATTGATAAGAACCTGGGTTTGTGGTTCTAGTGTCACGTGTGACACAGTGAGGGGCTCCAGTCAGTCAGAGGAAGCACTTTAGTACAGTGCTCACAAAAACAAACACTCTGTCCATTCTCCAGAGGAGGAAAAGAAAACAAAAGGAAAGGAAAGATGGAGAGAGACTCGTGAGAACAGAAGAGTATAAGGAAGGATAGAGCCAAGCTGATTGGCTGCGTTGAGCTGTGACACAGACGAAGGGCAGTGAGCTCACGCCTCCAGGGGGCGGGGCAGATCTATAATTCACCAGGTGCATTACATCACTGCTAGCCAATCGCCTAGCTAATTTATAGACGCCTGGCAACCACCACACCCCAGCCCAGCTCACCCAATACCCTACCAACTACCCACTTTCTCTTCCTCTCTCCCCCCTGTCTCTCTCTCCCTCTCCCTCTCTCCATCTTTCTCTCACCCCCTTACTCTTTCTCCCTCTCTCCCCCTATCCCCCCCCCTCTCTCTCTCTCTGTAGAAGGAGGCTATGGTATTAATAGAATGAGAGGAGGAACGGCTGATGTACCATGTCTCTAAAATAGCTGCGACACAAACAATCCCCATGAGGTTATACACTCCACCCTAATGCTCACACACACACACACACACACACACACACACACACACACACACACACACACACACACACACACACACACACACACACACACACACACACACAGGCGTGCACACACACACACACATACGCACGCACACACACACACTCTCTCTCTCACACACACACACACACACACACACACACACACACACACACACACACACTCTCTCTCACACACACACACACACACACACACACACACACACTCTCTCTCTCTCTCACACACACACACACACACACACACACACACATACGCACGCACACACTCTCGCTCTCTCACACACTCTCACACATACACACACACTCTCTCTCACACACACACACACACACACACACACACACACACACACACACACACACACACACACACACACACACACACACACACACACACACACACACACACACACACACACTCTCTCTCTCTCTCACACACACACACACACACACTCTCTCTCACACACACACACACACACACTCTCTCTCACACACACACACACACACACACACTCTCTCTCACACACACACACAGGGTTATCTGGGGACAGTTGAGCTCTGTCGCAGAGCTGCACGTCTGCGCCCATGTGGGTAGAGGCAACCTGGTGTAGGAGAGCAACTCAATATCATTAATGTCCTCAGTACTGACTTAATCACAGAGAGTGTGTGTGTGTGTGTGAGAGAGAGAGAGAGAGTGTGTGTGTGTGTGTGAGAGAGAGTGTGTGTGTGTGTGTGTGTGTGTGTTTGTATGTGTGTGTGTGAGAGAGAGAGAGTGTGTGTGTGGGAGGGAGAGAGAGAAAGAGAAGGAGAGAGATTCTGGGGCAGACAATGGCAGTACACACAAATTTATAGTATTGCTATTAGTCTTACAGACATCTCATATAAAGTGCTCCACAAGGTCAACATCCATTAAAACCACACACACACACTCACACACACACACACACACACGTGTATACAGACAGAGACTATCAAAAAGAGTCCTGTCTCCTCTGGTACAGTTAAGATTCCCTATGAGAGGACACTGTGTCCGGGCAGCTGGAATTGGACCTGCAAACCCCTGTATAACAGCAGGGGTTCTTCAGGACAGGGGCCAGTCTGTTTGGAATTATGGGAGGGGAGGGGAGGAGAGGGGGGGGAAGGGAGGGGAGGAGAGGGGAGGGGTGGAGAGGAGAGGGGTGGAGAGGGGAGGAGAGGGGGAGGGGAGGAGAGGTGAGGGGAGGAGAGGGGAGGGGTGGAGAGGAGAGGGGAGGGGAGGGGTGGAGAGGGGGGGAGGAGAGGGAGGAGAGGTGAGGGGAGGAGAGAGGGGGGAGGAGAGGAGAAATATGAATGGGGACGAAGGTGAAGAGAGGAGATTTGAGGACAGGCATTACTATCACATCCAGAGTGATGTGAGCTGGCAGTTGCCCACTGAATGCTGGTGCTGCTATGTGTCCTGACTCTGCCTGACTTTTGGCTTCGAGGAAGCGGGTGGGGGTGCAAGTGAGGATGAAACCTGTCAAAATAATCCCCCCCAACACACACACACACACACACACACAGCCCACTGCATCACTGGCCCAGCAGCTCTGCTGGAATGCTGTCGCTATTCCTGTGTCCAGCCAGAGAAACAACAAGACACGGACATTGGGGGACACAGGGATCCTGAGGCATACACACACACACACACACACACATACACACACAAACATACATATACACACTGACACACACACACACACCCATAAACATACATATACACACTGACACACACACACAAACATACATATACACACTCACACACACAAACACACAAAACACATACTCACACACACATAAACCCACACACACACGTACATGCTCATACACACTTACCTACAAACACACATACACATATACATCTATTCTCACACACATATGAACCCATACACACACATACACAGACAAATGTATATATATATATATACATACATACTCATACACACATAAACCTACAAATATACATACACACACATAAACCTACACACATACCTACACACACACACACTGTACAAGTACTCACACATTAACCCACACACACATATTCAAATGTGCACACACACACACACCCCACACACACCCCTGCCTGACCAGTTTTCCTGACCTTCAAGCTCAGTCATGTCTGATTCGGTAATGAATCTCCTTTTTAAACATACCCATGGAGACTGGTGGTGTCTGGAGGTGACTGGGGGTGACTGCGACACACCCCGGACTGCAGCGCCTCGTTTCACTAACAACTTCAGCTCCTAATCAGAGGAGATGTGGCGGTGAGGAGTGAGAGCAGAGACTCTGCAGGACGACCTCTGTGAACCTTGTGTCTCCTCCTCGTGTCTCCACGAACCGCACTACTGCTTCGTCTGCTGCCGACAGACGCCTACTTAAACGTAGGTGTAGCCGTGAAGGAGTTTTCACATGAGCGACATTCTCAGTTATTACAGGGTTTTTTTTTTTTACAGTAATTGTCAAACTTGTCTCAGCACTGTGGCCATTTTTCCAACTAGCTTTACCACATTCGTCATATCAGTGGACTATGTGAACTGAACTGTCTGCACTTGTGCATTGCTTTGACGAAAAATATATGTATATAGGGAAAATATATATATGCCTGTAGTTGTCCCTGAAGAGTCATAACCACTGTTACTGCAGTACCTGTTCTGCTGAAACATGTGGCCTTCATTTCAGCTAATGACCTACCCAGAAACTCTTGGCCCTGTTATCACATATTCAGGGTGATGCTGATGGAGATCTGTGGCCAAACGCAGTGGACAGAATGGATGTACCAGTCCAACAGTAGATTCCTGATGCTAGTAGTCAGTGTATATAGTGAAAGTATTGATTTGGTATTACAGTATTGTATTAGTTATTGATTGTATATATTTTTCTTTCCTGAACTATATATAATAGAATAATAATAGAATACTGATGTGTTTTGATTTGTTTCTTTATCATATATTGTTTCACATTGTACAGTAAATATTGTTATTCTGGGTTTCCGATACGGGAAAACACTCGTGCCTTTACAGTTTATTGTAAATTTAATACACAGTCCCCCTATCGTAAGAGGTAAAAAGTTGTTTGTGTTTTGTAGTTCGATGTACCATAGGGGTCTCGTAGGGGGAAGAATTGTGTTCTAGTTAGCGCGAGTCACTTTTGACACCAAAGTGTTTTGGTGGTTGAACTGCATGTTGCATCCAAAGATGAACTGATGAGCTGCGTTGTGTTTAGAAGTGTCAGAACGACACTAAAAAAACTGAAAAGATGTTTTGCAGAAGACAATATATACTGTAAACACAAACGTTGTAATGAATTACAATACGTTACATTTTAGTTTAGCATTTGTATCAATTTTATCAATTGCAATTATTAGCGTAGGGCTGTGTGATGTAATGTGTTGCTGTTGATGTGATTGGTTCCACATGTTTTATTGGACCAATTACTTGCTTGGTCAGAAGAACCAGGATGACCTGTGGGGAGTGAGAATAGAATGACACGTGACTGACCAAGACTTGTCCAGCAAGCAGGACACGTGTCCCCACATGTCACTACGATGCAGGTCCAGGCCGGAAGGCGGGAGGCTTGATGGTAATAGTGTGTGGGACCTCGTCTGGTGCTGAGCTGGTGTGTTTGTGTGAGGCATTGCTGCGTGTGCCACGTGTGCTACACAGGAAGCGTGTGTCACGTGTGCCTTGTGAGTCAACAAGAACAGTGACTGCAATGCACACACACAGTCAGCAGTTACTTTTACTCTGATACATACACCCACAACACTCTCATTCACATTCCTGACATCCATTTTGAACATTTCCATCCAAGCTCCCCTAAACAAAATGTATTGTATTTTATACTGTAGATCTTAGAATGAAGATCATAGGTTTGCATAAAATACAGCAGCGCATTGGTCCTGAGGTTTAAAAGAAAGTATAGCTAACATTAAAGCACGCTTATGGAGACTCCATATGATCTGGGGACCTGAGATCTGAGGGTGATCTGGGGACCTGAGATCTGAGGGTGATCTGGGGACCTGAGATCTGAGGGTGATCTGGGGACCTGAGATCTGAGAGTGATCTGGGGACCGCTGAGAGTGATCTGGGGACTGCTGAGTGATCTGGGGACCACTGAGATCGGGGGCAGAGCTGTTAACAGCATTGACATCCACACACTCACTGCTTGGTCGCACGATCAGGTTGTTAAATAAGCCCCTCCCCCTGTTCTTCCTCTGGGAACAAGCAAGCAAATAAATGAGCTGTTTTTACTCATTTATGCAAACCAAGTTGATGCAATTAACAAACCTGTTCAGTGTCATTAACATAACATCATAATGAGTCTAATTGCTTTACTCCCAATTTACTGTTAATTGAGTAAGTAATTAATCGCTACTTTAATATATAAATAACTTCTCATTTAGTTTACTAATTTATCCCCCAAACAATCAATCAGTCAAAATAAACAGATGAGAACAGCAAACACCTCAGAACAAATTCAACCTCTTTAGTGAACAAATGATATGTTATTTACCAAACGTGTCTATATTACATAGCAAATTATTATTTTTTTGTGTGTGTTACAATAGTGTTTGCATTTCTGTTTATATTCTCTGATGGGAAACGACAAAAAAAAGAAAACAGAAACAGAAGGGTGGTTTTGTGATTCCCTTTTCTCTAACCTCTAAATCCCCCATGTTGAACACACCACCAGATGGCAGAGAGTAGAGGCAGGAAGAGGAGGGGTCAGAGGGGGAGGGGTGGGGCTGAGGGAGGGGCTTACGCATCCTGATCTTGCTTTGTGTCTATTCTCCCGTCTCTTCTCTACGCCCCCCCCCCCCTTCCCACTGCACAACTGTACATTCAGTAGGAGGGGGCTATCGTCCTTTGACACTGATCAGAGAACAGTTTTTGCCATTGCTCTTAGAGTCATTAAGATCAGATTACACTGGATTGGTTAGCAGGTGCTGGTCCCACATCAGCTTCTACCCCCAGAGGGTTTCTGTTCATAGTCAGTCCTCGGGGCTGCTTTATATGCAGGACCTCGAGCCTCTCAGATGGTCTGTGAAAGGCCGCAAGCCTCTGACAAGGCTTGGACATGCCCCAGAACGCCCTGTGCGGGACGCCAGGTATCAACACACGAGTCCCGTTAGCATTTTTAAGCTGCTTTTTTTTTTGGCAAAGTGTTAGTTGAGTGACAGGGGCGAAGACGAAGCCTGCTTGCAAATGCCATAGCTTAGCCATAGCTTAGCCATAGCTTATCTCCATCAAACCCTCAGATATAGGAGGTGCTCCATCAAGTCTGCTTATGGCGCAGAGTTACAGCTTTGGCCCAAAGGCAGGGAAATACCACATTTAGTTGCTCGCATATACTTTGCGTTCAACCAATGAGAAGAGTTAAACTAGTCAGCTCGCCAAGTCATGAAACCGAGAGCGGACCTTCGCGCTAGCCATACCATGACAACAAAACAGTCTGCATTTTTAATACTGCATAGTCCACTTACTGGAAAGGTATTATGTAACCGAGGCCGGTGCCAGAATTAAGTGTATCATTGCTAATGTCTAATTCTGGAAAACTCTGTTGTGTCTGGTAATAAATAGTCTTTGGATCAGTTCTGGATCCATATCCCCCCCTCCCTATGGAAAGCCGACCAAGAGGCATTCTGTTATTTTTATCAGTCATGTTTCTCTCCTTTCGAACCCTGTTGGTTACCTGAATTTGTTTGGGAATCACTGCAGGGTGTCAGAATCTCTGCGCACAACAAGGTAGCACTTCCCACACACAACAAGGTAGCTCCTCCCACACACAACAAGGTAGCTCTTCTCACACACAACTAGGTAGCTCCTCCCACACACAACAAGGTAGCTCCTCCCACACACAACAAGGTAGCTCTTCTCACACACAACAAGGTAGCTCCTCCCACACACAACAAGGTAGCTCCTCCCACACACAACAAGGTAGCTCTTCTCACACACAACAAGGTAGCTCCTCCCACACACAACAAGGTAGCTCCTCCCACACACAACAAGGTAGCTCCTCCCACACACAACAAGGTAGCTCTTCTCACACACAACAAGGTAGCTCCTCCCACACACAACAAGGTAGCTCCTCCCACACACAACAAGGTAGCTCTTCCCACATACAACAGAGTAGCTCTTTCCACACACAAGGTAGCTCCTCCCACACACAACAAGGTAGCTCTTCTCACACACAACAAAGTAGCTCCTCCCACACACAACAAGGTAGCTCCTCCCACACACAACAAGGTAGCTCCTCCCACACAACAAGGTAACAACAACAAGGTAGCTCCTCCCACACACAACAAGGTAGCTCTTCCCACATACAACAGAGTAGCTCTTTCCACACACAAGGTAGCTCCTCCCACA